>OX451741.1:293180990-293190990 GCA_948472305.1 Vicia faba
TGTTGTTAACGTTGTTGTTGTTGTATATTTGACTTTGTTATTTTGGTTGACGTTGTTGTTGTTGACGTTGTTATTGTTGTTTATTTGACGTTGTTGTTGTTGACGTTGTTGTTGTTTATTTAACATTGTTGTTGTTGTAGTTGTTGTTTATTTGACATTGTTGTTGATGTTGACCTTGTTGTTGTTGTTGTTTATTTGACGTTGTTGTTGTTGTTGTTGTTCTTTATTTGATGTTGTTGATGTTGTTGTTTATTCGACGTTGTTGTTGTTGTTTATTTGACGTTGTTGTTGCTGACGTTGTTATTGTTGTTGTTTATTTGACGTTGTTGTTGTTTATTTGACGTAGTTGTTGTTGACGTTGTTGTTGTTGTTGTTGTTTATTTGACGTTTTTGTTGTTGTTGATGTTGTTGTTGTTGTTGTTTATTTGAAATTGTTGTTGTTGTTGTTTATTTGACTTTGTTGTTGTTATTATTGTTGTTGTTGTTGTTTATTTGACTTTGTTGTTGTTGTTGTTATTGTTGTTGTTGTTGTTGTTATTGTTGTTGTTTATTTGACGTTGTTGTTGTTGTTGTTTATCTGACGTTGTTGTTGTTGTTGTTTATTTGACGTTGTTGTTGTTGATGTTATTTATTTGACGTTGTTGTTGTTGTTGTTGTTTATTTGACGTTGTTGTTGTTGTTGTTTATTTGACGTTGTTATTGTTGTTTATTTAACGTTGTTTTTGTTATTTGACGTTGTTGTTGTTGTTATTGTTGTTGTATTTGTTGTTGTTGTTGTTGTTGTTTATTTGACATTGTTGTTGTTGTTTATTTGACGTTGTTGTTGTTGACGTTGTTGTTGTTGTTTATTTGACGTTGTTGTTGTTTTTGTTTATTTGACGTTGTTGTTGTTGTTGTTGTTGTTTATTTGACGTTGTTGTTGTTGTTGTTTATTTGACGTTGTTGTTGTTGTTTATTTAACGTTGTTGTTGTTGTTGTTGTTTACTTGACGTTGTTGTTGTTGTTGTTTATTTGACGTTGTTGTTGTTGTTGTTTATTTGACGTTGTGGTTGTTGTTGCTTATTTGACGTTGTCGTTGTTGTTGACGTTGTTGTTGTTGTTGTTTATTTGACGTTGTTGTTGTTGTTGTTGTTGACGTTGTTATTGTTGTCGTTGTTTATTTGACGTTGTTATTGTTGTTGTTTATTTGACGTTGTTGTTGTTGTTGTTTATTTGACGTTGTTGTTGTTGTTGTTTATTTGACGCTGTTGTTGTTGTTGTTATTTATTTGACGTTGTTATTGTTGTTTTTTATTTGACGTTGTTGTTGTTGTTGACGTTGTTGTTGTTGTTGTTTATTTGACGTTGTTGTTGTTGTTGACGTTGTTGTTGTTGTTGTTGTTGTTTATTTGACGTTGTTGTTGTTGACGTTGTTGTTGTTATTTATTTGACGTTGTTGTTGTTGTTTATTTGACATTGTTGTTGTTGTTGACGTTGTTGTTGTTGTTGTTTATTTGACGTTGTTGTTTATTTGACATTGTTGTTGTTGTTGACGTTGTTGTTGTTGTTGTTTATTTGACGTTGTTGTTGTTGTTGACGTTGTTGTTGTTATTGTTTATTTGATGTTGTTGTTGTTGTTGTTTATTTGACGTTGTTGATGTTGTTGTTGTTTATTTGACATTATTGTTTTTGTTTATTTGACGTTGTTGTTGTTGTTGACATTGTTGTTGTTGTTGTTGTTGTTGTTTATTTGACGTTGTTGTTGTTGTTGGTGTTGACATAGTTGTTGTTGTTGTTGTTTATTTGACGCTGTTGTTGTTGTTGTTGACGTTGTTGTTTATTTGACGTTGTTGTTGTTGTTGTTTATTTGACGTTGTTATTGTTGTTGACGTTGTTGTTGTTGTTGTTTATTTGACGTTGTTGTTGTTGTTTATTTGACATTGTTGTTGTTGTTGACGGTGTTGTTGTTGTTGTTTATTTGACATTGTTGTTGTTGTTGTTGACGTTGTTCTTGTTGTTGTTGTTGTTTATTTGATGTTGTTGTTGTTTATTTGACGTTGTTGTTGTTGTTGTTGTTATTTATTTGACGTTGTTGTTGTTGTTTATTTGATGTTGTTGTTGTTTATTTGACTTTGTTGTTGTTGTTGTTGTTATTATTGTTGTTGTTGTTGTTTATTTGACTTTGTTGTTGTTGTTATTATTGTTGTTGTTGTTGTTGTTTATTTGACGTTGTTGTTGTTGTTGTTTATTTGACGTTGTTGTTGTTGTTGTTTATTTGACGTTGTTGTTGTTGACAATGTTGTTGTTGTTGTTGTTTATTTGACGTTGTTGTTGTTGTTGGTGTTGACATAGTTGTTGTTGTTGTTGTTTATTTGACGCTGTTGTTGTTGTTGTTGTTGTTGACGTTGTTGTTTATTTGACGTTGTTGTTGTTGTTTATTTGACGTTGTTTTTGTTGTTGACGTTGTTGTTGTTGTTTATTTGACGTTGTTGTTGTTTATTTGACATTGTTGTTGTTGTTGACGGTGTTGTTGTTGTTGTTTATTTGACATTGTTGTTGTTGTTGTTGACGTTGTTGTTGTTGTTGTTGTTGTTGTTGTTTATTTGATGTTGTTGTTGTTGTTTATTTGACGTTGTTATTGTTGTTGTTGTTTATTTGACGTTGTTGTTGTTGTTTATTTGATGTTGTTGTTGTTGACGTTGTTGTTGTTGTTTATTTGACGTTGTTGTTGTTGTTGACATAATTGTTGTTGTTGTTGTTTATTTGACAATGTTGTTGTTGTTGTTGACGTTGTTGTTGTTTATTTGACGTTGTTGTTGTTGTTGTTCTTGTTGTTGTTTATTTGACGTTGTTGTTGTTGTTTATTTGACGTTGTTGTTGTTGTTGTTTATTTGACGTTGTTGTTGTTGTTAACGTTGTTGTTGTTGTTGTTGTATATTTGACTTTGTTGTTTTTGTTGACGTTGTTGTTGTTGTTGTTGTTGTTGTTGTTGTTGACGCTGTTCTTGTTGTTGTTGTTGTTTATTTGATGTTGTTGTTGTTGTTGTTTATTTGACGTTATTGTTGTTGTTGTTGTTTATTTGACGTTGTTGTTGTTGTTTATTTGATGTTGTTGTTGTTTATTTGACTTTGTTGTTGTTGTTGTTATTATTGTTGTTGTTGTTGTTTATTTGACTTTGTTGTTGTTGTTGTTATTATTGTTGTTGTTGTTGTTTATTTGACGTTGTTGTTGTTGTTGTTGTTTATTTGACGTTGTTGTTGTTGTTTATTTGACGTTGTTGTTGTTGTTGACAATGTTGTTGTTGTTGTTTATTTGACGTTGTTGTTGTTGTTGGTGTTGACATAGTTGTTGTTGTTGTTTATTTGACGCTGTTGTTGTTGTTGTTGTTGACGTTGTTGTTTATTTGACGTTGTTGTTGTTGTTTATTTGACGTTGTTGTTGTTGTTGACGTTGTTGTTGTTGTTGTTTATTTGACGTTGTTGTTGTTTATTTGACATTGTTGTTGTTGTTGTTGATGGTGTTGTTGTTGTTGTTGTTGACGTTGTTCTTGTTGTTGTTGTTGTTTATTTGATGTTGTTGTTGTTTATTTGACGTTGTTGTTGTTGTTGTTATTTATTTGACGTTGTTGTTGTTGTTTATTTGATGTTGTTGTTGTTTATTTGACTTTGTTGTTGTTGTTGTTATTATTGTTGTTGTTGTTGTTTATTTGACTTTGTTGTTGTTGTTGTTATTATTGTTGTTGTTGTTGTTGTTTATTTGACGTTGTTGTTGTTGTTGTTTATTTGACGTTGTTGTTGTTGTTGTTTATTTGACGTTGTTGTTGTTGACAATGTTGTTGTTGTTGTTGTTTATTTGACGTTGTTGTTGTTGTTGTTGGTGTTGACATAGTTGTTGTTGTTGTTGTTGTTTATTTGACGCTGTTGTTGTTGTTGTTGTTGACGTTGTTGTTTATTTGACGTTGTTGTTGTTGTTTATTTGACGTTGTTTTTGTTGTTGACGTTGTTGTTGTTGTTGTTTATTTGACGTTGTTGTTGTTTATTTGACATTGTTGTTGTTGTTGACGGTGTTGTTGTTGTTGTTTATTTGACATTGTTGTTGTTGTTGTTGACGTTGTTGTTGTTGTTGTTGTTTATTTGATGTTGTTGTTGTTGTTTATTTGACGTTGTTATTGTTGTTGTTGTTTATTTGACATTGTTGTTGTTGTTTATTTGATGTTGTTGTTGTTGACGTTGTTGTTGTTGTTTATTTGACGTTGTTGTTGTTGTTGACATAATTGTTGTTGTTGTTGTTGTTGACGTTGTTGTTGTTTATTTGACGTTGTTGTTGTTGTTGTTCTTGTTGTTGTTTATTTGACGTTGTTGTTGTTGTTTATTTGACGTTGTTGTTGTTGTTGTTGTTGTTGTTGTTGTTGACGTTGTTGTTTATTTGACGTTGTTGTTGTTGTTGACGTTGTTGTTGTTGTTGTTTATTTGATGTTGTTGTTGTTTATTTGACATTGTTGTTGTTGTTGACGGTGTTGTTGTTGTTGTTTATTTGACATTATTGTTGTTGTTGTTGACGTTGTTGTTGTTGTTGTTGTTTATTTGATGTTGTTGTTGTTGTTGTTTATTTGACGTTGTTATTGTTGTTGTTGTTGTTTATTTGACGTTGTTGTTGTTGTTTATTTGATGTTATTGTTGTTGACGTTGTTGTTGTTGTTTATTTGACGTTGTTGTTGTTGTTGACATAGTTGTTGTTGTTGTTGTTTATTTGACGTTGTTGTTGTTGTTGACGTTGTTGTTGTTTATTTGACGTTGTTGTTGTTGTTGTTCTTGTTGTTGTTTATTTGACGTTGTTGTTGTTGTTGTTGTTGTTGTTTATTTGACGTTGTTGTTGTTGTTGTTTATTTGACGTTGTTGTTGATGTTAACGTTGTTGTTGTTGTTGTTGTTGTATATTTGACTTTGTTGTTTTTATTGACGTTGTTGTTGTTGTATTTGACATTGTTATTGTTGTTTATTTGACGTTGTTGTTGTTTACGTTGTTGTTGTTTATTTGACATTGTTGTTGTTGTTGTTGTTTATTTGACATTGTTGTTGTTGTTGATGTTGACCTTGTTGTTGTTGTTGTTTATTTGACGTTGTTGTTGTTGTTGTTCTTTATTTCATGTTGTTGATGTTGTTGTTTATTTGACGTTGTTGTTGTTGTTTATTTGACGTTGTTGTTGTTGACGTTATTGTTGTTGTTGTTGTTTATTTGACGTTGTTGTTGTTTATTTGACGTAGTTGTTGTTGACGTTGTTGTTGTTGTTTATTTGACGTTTTTGTTGTTGTTGTTGATGTTGTTGTTGTTGTTTATTTGACATTGTTGTTGTTGTTGTTTATTTGACTTTGTTGTTGTTGTTGTTATTATTGTTGTTGTTGTTGTTTATTTGACTTTGTTGTTGTTGTTGTTATTATTGTTGTTGTTGTTGTTTATTTGACGTTGTTGTTGTTGTTGTTGTTTATTTGGCGTTGTTGTTATTGTTGTTGTTTATTTGACGTTGTTGTTGTTGATGTTATTTATTTGACGTTGTTGTTGTTGTTGTTTATTTGACGTTGTTGTTGTTGTTGTTTATTTGACGTTGTTATTGTTGTTTATTTGACGTTGTTTTTGTTATTTGACGTTGTTGTTGTTGTTGTTGTTGTTACTGTTGTTGTATTTGTTGTTGTTGTTGTTTATTTGACATTGTTGTTGTTGTTGTTGTTTATTTGACGTTGTTGTTGTTGACGTTGTTGTTGTTGTTTTTGTTTATTTGACGTTGTTGTTGTTGTTGTTTATTTGACGTTGTTGTTGTTGTTGTTTATTTGACGTTGTTGTTATTGTTGTTTATTTGACGTTGTTGTTGTTGTTGTTGTTTATTTAACGTTGTTGTTGTTGTTGTTTACTTGACGTTGTTGTTGTTGTTTATTTGACATTGTTGTTGTTGTTGTTGTTTATTTGACGTTGTCGTTGTTGTTGACGTTGTTGTTGTTGTTGTTGTTGTTTATTTGACGTTGTTGTTGTTGACGTTGTTATTGTTGTCGCTGTTTATTTGACATTGTTGTTGTTGTAGTTGTTGTTTATTTGACATTGTTGTTGTTGTTGATGTTGACCTTGTTGTTGTTGTTGGTGTTTATTTGATGTTGTTGTTGTTGTTGCTTATTTGACGTTGTCGTTGTTGTAAACGTTGTTGTTGTTTATTTGACGTTGTTGTTGTTGTTGTTGTTGACGTTGTTATTGTTGTCGTTGTTTATTTGACGTTGTTGTTGTTGTTGTTGTTTATTTGACGTTGTTGTTGTTGTTTATTTGACGTTGTTGTTGTTGTTATTGTTGTTTATTTGACGTTGTTGTTGTTGTTGTTTATTTAACGTTGTTGTTGTTGTTGTTTATTTGATGTTGTTGCTGTTGTTGTTTATTTGACGTCGTTGTTGTTGTTGTTTATTTGACGTTGTGGTTGTTGTTGCTTATTTGACGTTGTCGTTGTTGTTGACGTTGTTGTTGTTGTTGTTTATTTGACGTTGTTGTTGTTGACGTTGTTATTGTTGTCGTTGTTTATTTGACGTTGTTGTTGTTGTTAATTTGACGTTGTTGTTGTTGTTTATTTGACGTTGTTGTTGTTGTTTATTTGACGTTGTTGTTGTTGTTGTTATTTATTTGACGTTGTTATTGTTGTTGTTTATTTGACGTTGTTGTTGTTGTTGACGTTGTTGTTGTTGTTTATTTGACGTTGTTGTTGTTGTTGACGTTGTTGTTGTTGTTGTTTATTTGACGTTGTTGCTGTTGACGTTGTTGTTGTTGTTATTTATTTGACATTGTTGTTGTTGTTGTTGCTTATTTGACGTTGTTGTTGTTGTTGTTTATTTGACATTGTTGTTGTTGTTGTTGACATTGTTGTTGTTGTTGTTTATTTGACGTTGTTGTTGTTGACGTTGTTGTTGTTATTTATTTGATGTTGTTGTTATTGTTGTTTATTTGACGTTGTTGTTGTTGTTGTTTATTTGACATTTTTGTTGTTGTTGTTGACGTTGTTGTTGTTGTTGTTTATTTGACGTTGTTGTTGTTGTTTATTTGACATTGTTGTTGTTGTTGATGTTGTTGTTATTGTTGTTATTGTTGTTTATTTAACGTTGTTGTTGTTGACGTTGTTGTTGTTGTTGTTTATTTGATGTTGTTGTTGTTGTTTATTTGACGTTGTTGTTGTTGTTGTTTATTTGACATTGTTGTTGTTGTTTATTTGACGGTGTTGTCTTTGTTGTAGTTTATTTGATATTATTGTTTTTGTTTATTTGACGTTGTTGTTGTTGTTGACAATGTTGTTGTTGTTGTTGTTTATTTGACGTTGTTGTTGTTGTTGGTGTTGACATAGTTGTTGTTGTTGTTTATTTGACGCTGTTGTTGTTGTTGTTGTTGACGTTGTTGTTTATTTGACGTTGTTGTTGTTGTTTATTTGACGTTGTTGTTGTTGTTGACGTTGTTGTTGTTGTTGTTTATTTGACGTTGTTGTTGTTTATTTGACATTGTTGTTGTTGTTGACGGTGTTGTTGTTGTTTATTTGATATTGTTGTTGTTGTTGTTGACGTTGTTGTTGTTGTTGTTTATTTGATGTTGTTGTTGTTGTTGTTGTTTATTTGTTGTTGTTGTTGTTGACGTTGTTGTTGTTGATTATTTAACGTTGTTGTTGTTGTTGACATAGTTGTTGTTGTTGTTTATTTGACGTTGTTGTTGTTGTTGACGTTGTTGTTGTTTATTTGACGTTGTTGTTGTTGTTGTTCTTGTTGTTGTTTATTTGACGTTGTTGTTGTTGTTGTTGTTGTTTATTTGACGTTGTTGTTGTTGTTGTTTATTTGACGTTGTTGTTGTTGTTGTATATTTGACTTTGTTGTTTTTGTTGACATTGTTGTTGTTGTTGTTGACGTTGTTATTGTTTTTTATTTGACGTTGTTGTTGTTGACGTTGTTGTTGTTTATTTGACATTGTTGTTGTTGTTGTTGTTGTTGTTGTTGTTGTTTATTTGACATTGTTGTTGTTGTTGATGTTGACCTTGTTGTTGTTGTTGTTTATTTGACGTTGTTGTTGTTGTTGTTGTTCTTTATTTGATGTTGTTGATGTTGTTGTTTATTTGACGTTGTTGTTGTTGTTTATTTGACATTGTTGTTGTTGTTGACGTTATTGTTGTTGTTGTTTATTTGACGTTGTTGTTGTTTATTTGACGTAGTTGTTGATGACGTTGTTGTTGTTGTTGTTTATTTGACGTTTTTGTTGTTGTTGTTGATGTTGTTGTTGTTGTTTATTTGACATTGTTGTTGTTGTTGTTGTTTATTTGACTTTGTTGTTGTTGTTGTTATTATTGTTGTTGTTGTTGTTTATTTGACTTTGTTGTTGTTGTTGTTATTATTATTGTTGTTGTTGTTGTTTATTTGACGTTGTTGTTGTTGTTGTTTATTTGACGTTGTTGTTGTTGTTGTTTATATGACGTTGTTGTTGTTGTTGTTTATTTGACGTTGTTATTGTTGTTTATTTGACGTTGTTTTTGTTATTTGACGTTGTTGTTGTTGTTGTTATTGTTGTTGTATTTGTTGTTGTTGTTGTTTATTTGACATTGTTGTTGTTGTTGTTGTTTATTTGACGTTGTTGTTGTTGACGTTGTTGTTGTTGTTGTTGTTTATTTGACGTTGTTGTTGTTGTTGTTGTTTATTTGACGTTGTTGTTGTTGTTGTTTATTTGACGTTGTTGTTGTTGTTGTTGTTGTTTATTTAACGTTGTTGTTGTTGTTGTTTACTTGACGTTGTTGTTGTTGTTTATCTGACGTTGTTGTTGTTGTTGTTTATTTGACGTTGTGGTTGTTGTTGCTTATTTGACGTTGTCGTTGTTGTTGACGTTGTTGTTGTTGTTGTTGTTTATTTAACGTTGTTGTTGTTGTTGTTGACGTTGTTATTGTTGTCGTTGTTTATTTGACGTTGTTGTTGTTGTTGTTTATTTGACGTTGTTGTTGTTGTTGTTTATTTGACGTTGTTGTTGTTGTTTGTTTGACGCTGTTGTTGTTGTTGTTATTTATTTCACGTTGTTATTGTTGTTGTTTATTTGACGTTGTTTTTGTTGTTGACGTTGTTGTTGTTGTTTATTTGGCGTTGTTGTTGTTGTTGACATTGTTGTTGTTGTTGTTGTTTATTTGACGTTGTTGTTGTTGTTGACGTTGTTGTTGTTATTTATTTGACGTTGTTGTTGTTGACGTTGTTGTTGTTGTTGTTTATTTGACGTTGTTGTTGTTGTTTATTTGACATTGTTATTGTTGTTGTTGACGTTGTTGTTGTTGTTTATTTGACGTTGTTGTTGTTTATTTGACATTGTTGTTGTTGTTGACGTTGTTGTTATTGTTGTTTATTTGACGTTGTTGTTGTTGTTGACGTTGTTGTTGTTGTTGTTTATTTGATGTTGTTGTTGTTGTTGTTGTTTATTTGACGTTGTTGTTGTTGTTGTTTATTTGACATTGTTGTTGTTGTTATTTATTTGACGGTGTTGTTGTTGTTGTTTATTTGACATTATTGTTTTTGTTTATTTGACGTTGTTGTTGTTGTTGACATTGTTGTTGTTGTTGTTGTTTATTTGATGTTGTTGTTGTTGTTGTTGCTTATTTATCGTTGTTGTTGTTGTTGTTTATTTGACGTTGTTGTTGTTGTTGTTTATTTGATGTTGTTGTTTTTGACGTTGTTGTTGTTGTTGTTTATTTGACGTTGTTGTTGTTGTTGTTTAATTGACGTTGTTGTTGTTGTTGTTGTTTATTTGCCGTTGTTGTTGTTAACGTTGTTGTTGTTGTATATTTGACTTTGTTATTTTGGTTGACGTTGTTGTTGTTGATGTTGTTATTGTTGTTTATTTGACGTTGTTGTTGTTGACGTTGTTGTTGTTTATTTAACATTGTTGTTGTTGTAGTTATTGTTTATTTGACATTGTTGTTGTTGTTGATGTTGACCTTGTTGTTGTTGTTGTTTATTTGACGTTGTTGTTGTTGTTGTTGTTCTTTAT
>OX451741.1:293193490-293230990 GCA_948472305.1 Vicia faba
AATGTTGTTGTTGTTGTTGACGTTGTTGTTGTTTATTTGACGTTGTTGTTGTTGTTGTTCTTGTTGTTGTTTATTTGACGTTGTTGTTGTTGTTTATTTGACGTTGTTGTTGTTGTTGTTTATTTGACGTTGTTGTTGTTGTTAACGTTGTTGTTGTTGTTGTTGTATATTTGACTTTGTTGTTTTTGTTGACGTTGTTGTTGTTGTTGTTGTTGTTGTTGTTGTTGTTGACGCTGTTCTTGTTGTTGTTGTTGTTTATTTGATGTTGTTGTTGTTGTTGTTTATTTGACGTTATTGTTGTTGTTGTTGTTTATTTGACGTTGTTGTTGTTGTTTATTTGATGTTGTTGTTGTTTATTTGACTTTGTTGTTGTTGTTGTTGTTATTATTGTTGTTGTTGTTGTTTATTTGACTTTGTTGTTGTTGTTGTTATTATTGTTGTTGTTGTTGTTTATTTGACGTTGTTGTTGTTGTTGTTTATTTGACGTTGTTGTTGTTGTTTATTTGACGTTGTTGTTGTTGTTGACAATGTTGTTGTTGTTGTTTATTTGACGTTGTTGTTGTTGTTGGTGTTGACATAGTTGTTGTTGTTGTTGTTTATTTGACGCTGTTGTTGTTGTTGTTGTTGACGTTGTTGTTTATTTGACGTTGTTGTTGTTGTTTATTTGACGTTGTTGTTGTTGTTGACGTTGTTGTTGTTGTTGTTTATTTGACGTTGTTGTTGTTTATTTGACATTGTTGTTGTTGTTGTTGATGGTGTTGTTGTTGTTGTTGTTGACGTTGTTCTTGTTGTTGTTGTTGTTTATTTGATGTTGTTGTTGTTTATTTGACGTTGTTGTTGTTGTTGTTGTTATTTATTTGACGTTGTTGTTGTTGTTTATTTGATGTTGTTGTTGTTTATTTGACTTTGTTGTTGTTGTTGTTATTATTGTTGTTGTTGTTGTTTATTTGACTTTGTTGTTGTTGTTGTTATTATTGTTGTTGTTGTTGTTGTTTATTTGACGTTGTTGTTGTTGTTGTTTATTTGACGTTGTTGTTGTTGTTGTTTATTTGACGTTGTTGTTGTTGACAATGTTGTTGTTGTTGTTGTTTATTTGACGTTGTTGTTGTTGTTGGTGTTGACATAGTTGTTGTTGTTGTTGTTGTTTATTTGACGCTGTTGTTGTTGTTGTTGTTGTTGACGTTGTTGTTTATTTGACGTTGTTGTTGTTGTTTATTTGACGTTGTTTTTGTTGTTGACGTTGTTGTTGTTGTTTATTTGACGTTGTTGTTGTTTATTTGACATTGTTGTTGTTGTTGACGGTGTTGTTGTTGTTGTTTATTTGACATTGTTGTTGTTGTTGTTGACGTTGTTGTTGTTGTTGTTGTTGTTTATTTGATGTTGTTGTTGTTGTTGTTTATTTGACGTTGTTATTGTTGTTGTTGTTTATTTGACATTGTTGTTGTTGTTTATTTGATGTTGTTGTTGTTGACGTTGTTGTTGTTGTTTATTTGACGTTGTTGTTGTTGTTGACATAATTGTTGTTGTTGTTGTTGTTGTTGACGTTGTTGTTGTTTATTTGACGTTGTTGTTGTTGTTGTTCTTGTTGTTGTTTATTTGACGTTGTTGTTGTTGTTTATTTGACGTTGTTGTTGTTGTTTATTTGACGTTGTTGTTGTTGTTAACGTTGTTGTTGTTGTTGTATATTTGACTTTGTTGTTTTTGTTGACGTTGTTGTTGTTGTTGTTGTTGTTGTTGACGCTGTTCTTGTTGTTGTTGTTGTTTATTTGATGTTGTTGTTGTTGTTGTTGTTTATTTGACGTTGTTGTTGTTGTTGTTGTTTATTTGACGTTGTTGTTGTTGTTGTTTATTTGACGTTGTTGTTGTTGTTGTTTATTTGACGTTGTTGTTGTTGACAATGTTGTTGTTGTTGTTGTTTATTTGACGTTGTTGTTGTTGTTGGTGTTGACATAGTTGTTGTTGTTGTTGTTTATTTGACGCTGTTGTTGTTGTTGTTGTTGTTGACGTTGTTGTTTATTTGACGTTGTTGTTGTTGTTTATTTGACGTTGTTTTTGTTGTTGACGTTGTTGTTGTTGTTTATTTGACGTTGTTGTTGTTTATTTGACATTGTTGTTGTTGTTGACGGTGTTGTTGTTGTTGTTTATTTGACATTGTTGTTGTTGTTGTTGACGTTGTTGTTGTTGTTGTTGTTGTTTATTTGATGTTGTTGTTGTTGTTTATTTGACGTTGTTATTGTTGTTGTTGTTTATTTGACGTTGTTGTTGTTGTTTATTTGATGTTGTTGTTGTTGACGTTGTTGTTGTTGTTTATTTGACGTTGTTGTTGTTGTTGACATAATTGTTGTTGTTGTTGTTTATTTGACAATGTTGTTGTTGTTGTTGACGTTGTTGTTGTTTATTTGACGTTGTTGTTGTTGTTGTTCTTGTTGTTGTTTATTTGACGTTGTTGTTGTTGTTTATTTGACGTTGTTGTTGTTGTTGTTTATTTGACGTTGTTGTTGTTGTTAACGTTGTTGTTGTTGTTGTTGTATATTTGACTTTGTTGTTTTTGTTGACGTTGTTGTTGTTGTTGTTGTTGTTGTTGTTGTTGTTGACGCTGTTCTTGTTGTTGTTGTTGTTTATTTGATGTTGTTGTTGTTGTTGTTTATTTGACGTTATTGTTGTTGTTGTTGTTTATTTGACGTTGTTGTTGTTGTTTATTTGATGTTGTTGTTGTTTATTTGACTTTGTTGTTGTTGTTGTTGTTATTATTGTTGTTGTTGTTGTTTATTTGACTTTGTTGTTGTTGTTGTTATTATTGTTGTTGTTGTTGTTTATTTGACGTTGTTGTTGTTGTTGTTTATTTGACGTTGTTGTTGTTGTTTATTTGACGTTGTTGTTGTTGTTGACAATGTTGTTGTTGTTGTTTATTTGACGTTGTTGTTGTTGTTGGTGTTGACATAGTTGTTGTTGTTGTTGTTTATTTGACGCTGTTGTTGTTGTTGTTGTTGACGTTGTTGTTTATTTGACGTTGTTGTTGTTGTTTATTTGACGTTGTTGTTGTTGTTGACGTTGTTGTTGTTGTTGTTTATTTGACGTTGTTGTTGTTTATTTGACATTGTTGTTGTTGTTGTTGATGGTGTTGTTGTTGTTGTTGTTGACGTTGTTCTTGTTGTTGTTGTTGTTTATTTGATGTTGTTGTTGTTTATTTGACGTTGTTGTTGTTGTTGTTGTTATTTATTTGACGTTGTTGTTGTTGTTTATTTGATGTTGTTGTTGTTTATTTGACTTTGTTGTTGTTGTTGTTATTATTGTTGTTGTTGTTGTTTATTTGACTTTGTTGTTGTTGTTGTTATTATTGTTGTTGTTGTTGTTGTTTATTTGACGTTGTTGTTGTTGTTGTTTATTTGACGTTGTTGTTGTTGTTGTTTATTTGACGTTGTTGTTGTTGACAATGTTGTTGTTGTTGTTGTTTATTTGACGTTGTTGTTGTTGTTGGTGTTGACATAGTTGTTGTTGTTGTTGTTGTTTATTTGACGCTGTTGTTGTTGTTGTTGTTGTTGACGTTGTTGTTTATTTGACGTTGTTGTTGTTGTTTATTTGACGTTGTTTTTGTTGTTGACGTTGTTGTTGTTGTTTATTTGACGTTGTTGTTGTTTATTTGACATTGTTGTTGTTGTTGACGGTGTTGTTGTTGTTGTTTATTTGACATTGTTGTTGTTGTTGTTGACGTTGTTGTTGTTGTTGTTGTTGTTTATTTGATGTTGTTGTTGTTGTTGTTTATTTGACGTTGTTATTGTTGTTGTTGTTTATTTGACATTGTTGTTGTTGTTTATTTGATGTTGTTGTTGTTGACGTTGTTGTTGTTGTTTATTTGACGTTGTTGTTGTTGTTGACATAATTGTTGTTGTTGTTGTTGTTGTTGACGTTGTTGTTGTTTATTTGACGTTGTTGTTGTTGTTGTTCTTGTTGTTGTTTATTTGACGTTGTTGTTGTTGTTTATTTGACGTTGTTGTTGTTGTTTATTTGACGTTGTTGTTGTTGTTAACGTTGTTGTTGTTGTTGTATATTTGACTTTGTTGTTTTTGTTGACGTTGTTGTTGTTGTTGTTGTTGTTGTTGACGCTGTTCTTGTTGTTGTTGTTGTTTATTTGATGTTGTTGTTGTTGTTGTTGTTTATTTGACGTTGTTGTTGTTGTTGTTGTTTATTTGACGTTGTTGTTGTTGTTTATTTGATGTTGTTGTTGTTTATTTGACTTTGTTGTTGTTGTTGTTGTTATTATTGTTGTTGTTGTTGTTTATTTGACTTTGTTGTTGTTATTGTTATTATTGTTGTTGTTGTTGTTTATTTGACGTTGTTGTTGTTGTTTATTTGACGTTGTTGTTGTTGTTGACAATGTTGTTGTTGTTGTTTATTTGACGTTGTTGTTGTTGTTGGTGTTGACATAGTTGTTGTTGTTGTTGTTTATTTGACGCTGTTGTTGTTGTTGTTGTTGTTGACGTTGTTATTTATTTGACGTTGTTGTTGTTGTTTATTTGACGTTGTTGTTGTTGTTGACGTTGTTGTTGTTGTTGTTTATTTGACGTTGTTGTTGTTTATTTGACATTGTTGTTGTTGTTGTTGACAGTGTTGTTGTTGTTGTTGTTTATTTGACATTGTTGTTGTTGTTGTTGACGTTGTTGTTGTTGTTGTTGTTTATTTGATGTTGTTGTTGTTGTTGTTTATTTGACGTTGTTATTGTTGTTGTTGTTTATTTGACGTTTTTGTTGTTGTTTATTTGATGTTGTTGTTGTTGACGTTGTTGTTGTTGTTGTTTATTTGACGTTGTTGTTGTTGTTTATTTGATGTTGTTGTTGTTGACGTTGTTGTTGTTGTTTATTTGACGTTGTTGTTATTGTTGACATAGTTGTTGTTGTTGTTGTTTATTTGACGTTGTTGTTGTTGTTGTTGTTGACGTTGTTGTTGTTTATTTGACGTTGTTGTTGCTGTTGTTCTTGTTGTTGTTTATTTGACGTTGTTGTTGTTGTTGTTTATTTGACGTTGTTGTTGTTGTTGTTTATTTGACGTTGTTGTTGTTAACGTTGTTGTTGTTGTTGTTGTATATTTGACTTTGTTGTTTTTGTTGACATTATTGTTGTTGTTGTTGTTGTTGACGTTATTGTTGTTTATTTGACGTTGTTGTTGTTGTTGACATTGTTGTTGTTGTTGTTGTTGTTTATTTGAAATTGTTGTTGTTGTTGGTGTTGACATAGTTGTTGTTGTTGTTGTTTATTTGACGCTGTTGTTGTTGTTGTTGACGTTGTTGTTTATTTGACGTTGTTGTTGTTGTTGTTTATTTGACGTTTGTGTTGTTGTTGACATTGTTGTTGTTGTTGTTGTTGTTTATTTGACGTTGTTGTTGTTTATTTGACATTGTTGTTGTTGTTGTTGACGGTGTTGTTGTTGTTGTTTATTTGACATTGTTGTTGTTGTTGTTGACGGTGTTGTTGTTGTTGTTTATTTGACATTGTTGTTGTTGTTGTTGACGTTGTTCTTGTTGTTGTTGTTGTTGTTTATTTGATGTTGTTGTTGTTTATTTGACGTTGTTGTTGTTGTTGTTATTATTTATTTGACGTTGTTATTGTTGTTTATTTGATGTTGTTGTTGTTTATTTGAGTTTGTTGTTGTTGTTGTTATTATTGTTGTTGTTGTTGTTTATTTGACTTTGTTGTTGTTGTTGTTATTATTGTTGTTGTTGTTGTTTATTTGACGTTGTTGTTGTTGTTGTTTATTTGACGATGTTGTTGTTGTTGTTTATTTGACGTTGTTGTTGTTGTTGACAATGTTGTTGTTGTTGTTGTTGTTGTTGTTGTTGTTGTTGTTTATTTGACGTTGTTGTTGTTGTTGGTGTTGACCTAGTTGTTGTTGTTGTTGTTTATTTGACGCTGTTGTTGTTGTTGTTGTTGACGTTGTTGTTTATTTGACGTTGTTGTTGTTGTTTATTTGACGTTGTTGTTGTTGTTGATGTTGTTGTTGTTGTTGTTTATTTGACGTTGTTGTTGTTTATTTGACATTGTTGTTGTTGTTGACGGTGTTGTTGTTGTTGTTTATTTGACATTGTTGTTGTTGTTGTTGACGTTGTTGTTGTTGTTGTTGTTTATTTGATGTTGTTGTTGTTGTTTATTTGACGTTGTTATTGTTGTTGTTGTTTATTTGACGTTGTTGTTGTTGTTTATTTGATGTTGTTGTTGTTGTTGACGTTGTTGTTGTTTATTTGACGTTGTTGTTGTTGTTGACATAATTGTTGTTGTTGTTGTTGTTGTTGACGTTGTTGTTGTTTATTTGACGTTGTTGTTGTTGTTGTTCTTGTTGTTGTTTATTTGACGTTGTTGTTGTTGTTTATTTGACGTTGTTGTTGTTGTTTATTTGACGTTGTTGTTGTTGTTAACGTTGTTGTTGTTGTTGTATATTTGACTTTGTTGTTTTTGTTGACGTTGTTGTTGTTGTTGTTGTTGTTGTTGTTGTTGTTGACGCTGTTCTTGTTGTTGTTGTTGTTTATTTGATGTTGTTGTTGTTGTTGTTGTTTATTTGACGTTGTTGTTGTTGTTGTTGTTGTTTATTTGACGTTGTTGTTGTTGTTTATTTGATGTTGTTGTTGTTTATTTGACTTTGTTGTTGTTGTTGTTATTATTGTTGTTGTTGTTGTTTATTTGACTTTGTTGTTGTTATTGTTATTATTGTTGTTGTTGTTGTTTATTTGACGTTGTTGTTGTTGTTTATTTGACGTTGTTGTTGTTGTTTATTTGACGTTGTTGTTGTTGTTGACAATGTTGTTGTTGTTGTTTATTTGACGTTGTTGTTGTTGTTGGTGTTGACATAGTTGTTGTTGTTGTTGTTTATTTGACGCTGTTGTTGTTGTTGTTGTTGTTGACGTTGTTATTTATTTGACGTTGTTGTTGTTGTTTATTTGACGTTGTTGTTGTTGTTGACGTTGTTGTTGTTGTTGTTTATTTGACGTTGTTGTTGTTTATTTGACATTGTTGTTGTTGTTGTTGACGGTGTTGTTGTTGTTGTTTATTTGACATTGTTGTTGTTGTTGTTGACGTTGTTGTTGTTGTTGTTGTTTATTTGATGTTGTTGTTGTTGTTGTTTATTTGACGTTGTTATTGTTGTTGTTGTTTATTTGACGTTTTTGTTGTTGTTTATTTGATGTTGTTGTTGTTGACGTTGTTGTTGTTGTTGTTTATTTGACGTTGTTGTTGTTGTTTATTTGATGTTGTTGTTGTTGACGTTGTTGTTGTTGTTTATTTGACGTTGTTGTTATTGTTGACATAGTTGTTGTTGTTGTTGTTTATTTGACGTTGTTGTTGTTGTTGTTGTTGACGTTGTTGTTGTTTATTTGACGTTGTTGTTGCTGTTGTTCTTGTTGTTGTTTATTTGACGTTGTTGTTGTTGTTGTTTATTTGACGTTGTTGTTGTTAACGTTGTTGTTGTTGTTGTATATTTGACTTTGTTGTTTTTGTTGACATTATTGTTGTTGTTGTTGTTGTTGACGTTATTGTTGTTTATTTGACGTTGTTGTTGTTGTTGACATTGTTGTTGTTGTTGTTGTTGTTTATTTGAAATTGTTGTTGTTGTTGGTGTTGACATAGTTGTTGTTGTTGTTGTTTATTTGACGCTGTTGTTGTTGTTGTTGACGTTGTTGTTTATTTGACGTTGTTGTTGTTGTTGTTGTTTATTTGACGTTTGTGTTGTTGTTGACGTTGTTGTTGTTGTTGTTGTTGTTTATTTGACGTTGTTGTTGTTTATTTGACATTGTTGTTGTTGTTGTTGACGGTGTTGTTGTTGTTGTTTATTTGACATTGTTGTTGTTGTTGTTGACGGTGTTGTTGTTGTTGTTTATTTGACATTGTTGTTGTTGTTGTTGACGTTGTTCTTGTTGTTGTTGTTGTTGTTTATTTGATGTTGTTGTTGTTTATTTGACGTTGTTGTTGTTGTTGTTATTATTTATTTGACGTTGTTGTTGTTGTTTATTTGATGTTGTTGTTGTTTATTTGAGTTTGTTGTTGTTGTTGTTATTATTGTTGTTGTTGTTGTTTATTTGACTTTGTTGTTGTTGTTGTTATTATTGTTGTTGTTGTTGTTTATTTGACGTTGTTGTTGTTGTTGTTTATTTGACGATGTTGTTGTTGTTGTTTATTTGACGTTGTTGTTGTTGTTGACAATGTTGTTGTTGTTGTTGTTGTTGTTGTTGTTGTTGTTTATTTGACGTTGTTGTTGTTGTTGGTGTTGACCTAGTTGTTGTTGTTGTTGTTTATTTGACGCTGTTGTTGTTGTTGTTGTTGACGTTGTTGTTTATTTGACGTTGTTGTTGTTGTTTATTTGACGTTGTTGTTGTTGTTGACGTTGTTGTTGTTGTTGTTTATTTGACGTTGTTGTTGTTTATTTGACATTGTTGTTGTTGTTGACGGTGTTGTTGTTGTTGTTTATTTGACATTGTTGTTGTTGTTGTTGACGTTGTTGTTGTTGTTGTTTATTTGATGTTGTTGTTGTTGTTTATTTGACGTTGTTATTGTTGTTGTTGTTTATTTGACGTTGTTGTTGTTGTTTATTTGATGTTGTTGTTGTTGTTGACGTTGTTGTTGTTTATTTGACGTTGTTGTTGTTGTTGACATAGTTGTTGTTGTTGTTGTTTATTTGACGTTGTTGTTGTTGTTGTTGACATTGTTGTTGTTTATTTGACGTTGTTGTTGTTGTTGTTCTTGTTGTTATTTATTTGACGTTGTTGTTGTGGTTTATTTGACGTTGTTGTTGTTGTTGTTTATTTGACGTTGTTGTTGTTGTTAACGTTGTTGTTGTTGTTGTATATTTGACTTTGTTGTTTTTGTTGACGTTGTTGTTGTTGTTGTTGTTGTTGTTGTTATTATTGTTGTTGTTGTTGTTTATTTGACGTTGTTGTTGTTGTTGTTTATTTGACGTTGTTGTTGTTGTTGTTTATTTGACGTTGTTGTTGTTGTTGTTGACAATGTTGTTGTTGTTGTTGTTTATTTGACGTTGTTGTTGTTGTTGGTGTTGACATAGTTGTTGTTGTTGTTGTTTATTTGACGCTGTTGTTGTTGTTGTTGACGTTGTTGTTTATTTGACGTTGTTGTTGTTGTTGTTTATTTGACGTTGTTGTTGTTGTTGACGTTGTTGTTGTTGTTGTTTATTTGATGTTGTTGTTGTTTATTTGAAATTGTTGTTGTTGTTAACGGTGTTGTTGTTGTTGTTTATTTGACATTGTTGTTGTTGTTGACGTTGTTGTTGTTGTTGTTTATTTGATGTTGTTGTTGTTGTTGTTTATTTAACGTTGTTATTGTTGTTGTTGTTTATTTGACGTTGTTGTTGTTGTTTATTTGATGTTGTTGTTGTTGACGTTGTTGTTGTTGTTTATTTGATGTTGTTGTTGTTGTTGTTTATTTGATGTTGTTGTTGTTGACGTTGTTGTTGTTGTTTATTTGACGTTGTTGTTGTTGTTGACATAGTTGTTGTTGTTGTTGTTTATTTGACGTTGTTGTTGTTGTTGTTGTTGACGTTGTTGTTGTTTATTTGACGTTGTTGTTGTTGTTGTTGTTGTTCTTGTTGTTGTTTATTTGACGTTGTTGTTGTTGTTGTTGTTTATTTGACGTTGTTGTTGTTGTTGTTTATTTGACGTTGTTGTTGTTGTTAACGTTGTTGTTGTTGTTGTTGTATATTTGACTTTGTTGTTTTTGTTGACATTGTTGTTGTTGTTGTTGTTGTTGTTGTTGACGTTGTTATTGTTGTTTATTTGACGTTGTTGTTGTTGACGTTGTTGTTGTTTATTTGACATTGTTGTTGTTGTTGTTGTTGTTGTTGTTTATTTGACATTGTTGTTGTTGTTGATGTTGACCTTGTTGTTGTTGTTGTTTATTTGACGTTGTTGTTGTTGTTGTTGTTGTTGTTCTTTATTTGATGTTGTTGATGTTGTTGTTTATTTGACGTTGTTGTTGTTGTTGTTTACTTGACGTTGTTGTTGTTGTTGTTGACGTTGTTGTTGTTGTTGTTTATTTGACGTTGTTGTTGTTTATTTGACATTGTTGTTGTTGTTGACGGTGTTGTTGTTGTTGTTTATTTGACATTGTTGTTGTTGTTGTTGACGTTGTTCTTGTTGTTGTTGTTTATTTGATGTTGTTGTTGTTTATTTGACGTTGTTGTTGTTGTTGTTATTTATTTGACGTTGTTGTTGTTGTTTATTTGATGTTGTTGTTGTTTATTTGACTTTGTTGTTGTTGTTGTTATTATTGTTGTTGTTGTTGTTTATTTGACTTTGTTGTTGTTGTTGTTATTATTGTTGATGTTGTTGTTTATTTGACGTTGTTGTTGTTGTTGTTGTTGTTTATTTGACGTTGTTGTTGTTGTTGTTTATTTGACGTTGTTGTTGTTGTTGTTTATTTGACGTTGTTGTTGTTGTTGACAATGTTGTTGTTGTTGTTGTTGTTGTTGTTGTTTATTTGACGTTGTTGTTGTTGTTGGTGTTGACCTAGTTGTTGTTGTTGTTGTTGTTTATTTGACGCTGTTGTTGTTGTTGTTGTTGACGTTGTTGTTTATTTGACGTTGTTGTTGTTGTTTATTTGACGTTGTTGTTGTTGTTGTTGACGTTGTTGTTGTTGTTGTTTATTTGACGTTGTTGTTGTTTATTTGACATTGTTGTTGTTGTTGACGGTGTTGTTGTTGTTTATTTGACATTGTTGTTGTTGTTGTTGACGTTGTTGTTGTTGTTGTTGTTGTTTATTTGATGTTGTTGTTGTTGTTTATTTGACGTTGTTATTGTTGTTGTTGTTTATTTGACGTTGTTGTTGTTGTTTATTTGATGTTGTTGTTGTTGACGTTGTTGTTGTTGTTTATTTGACGTTGTTGTTGTTGTTGACATAGTTGTTGTTGTTGTTGTTTATTTGACGTTGATGTTGTTGTTGTTGACATTGTTGTTGTTTATTTGACGTTGTTGTTGTTGTTGTTGTTCTTGTTGTTATTTATTTGACGTTGTTGTTGTTGTTTATTTGACGTTGTTGTTGTTGTTGTTTATTTGACGTTGTTGTTGTTGTTAACGTTGTTGTTGTTGTTGTTGTATATTTGACTTTGTTGTTTTTGTTGACGTTGTTGTTGTTGTTGTTGTTGTTGACGTTGTTCTTGTTGTTGTTGTTGTTTATTTGATGTTGTTGTTGTTGTTGTTGTTTATTTGACGTTGTTGTTGTTGTTGTTTATTTGACGTTGTTGTTGTTGTTTATTTGATGTTGTTGTTGTTTATTTGACTTTGTTGTTGTTGTTGTTATTATTGTTGTTGTTGTTGTTTATTTGACTTTGTTGTTGTTGTTGTTATTATTGTTGTTGTTGTTGTTTATTTGACGTTGTTGTTGTTGTTGTTTATTTGACGTTGTTGTTGTTGTTGTTTATTTGACGTTGTTGTTGTTGTTGACAATGTTGTTGTTGTTGTTTATTTGACGTTGTTGTTGTTGTTGGTGTTGACATAGTTGTTGTTGTTGTTGTTTATTTGATGTTGTTGTTGTTGTTGTGGTTGTTGACGTTGTTGTTTATTTGACGTTGTTGTTGTTGTTTATTTGACGTTGTTGTTGTTGTTGACGTTGTTGTTGTTGTTGTTTATTTGACGTTGTTGTTGTTTATTTGAAATTGTTGTTGTTGTTGACGGTGTTGTTGTTGTTGTTTATTTGACATTGTTGTTGTTGTTGTTGACGTTGTTGTTGTTGTTTATTTGATGTTGTTGTTGTTGTTGTTTATTTGACGTTGTTATTGTTGTTGTTGTTTATTTGACGTTGTTGTTGTTGTTTATTTGATGTTGTTGTTGTTGACGTTGTTGTTGTTGTTTATTTGATGTTGTTGTTGTTGTTTATTTGATGTTGTTGTTGTTGACGTTGTTGTTGTTGTTTATTTGACGTTGTTGTTGTTGTTGACATAGTTGTTGTTGTTGTTGTTTATTTGACGTTGTTGTTGTTGTTGTTGACGTTGTTGTTGTTTATTTGACGTTGTTGTTGTTGTTGTTCTTGTTGTTGTTTATTTGACGTTGTTGTTGTTGTTGTTTATTTGACGTTGTTGTTGTTGTTGTTTATTTGACGTTGTTGTTGTTGTTAACGTTGTTGTTGTTGTTGTTGTTGTATATTTGACTTTGTTGTTTTTGTTGACATTGTTGTTGTTGTTGTTGTTGTTGACGTTGTTATTGTTGTTTATTTGACGTTGTTGTTGTTGACGTTGTTGTTGTTTATTTGACATTGTTGTTGTTGTTGTTGTTGTTGTTTATTTGACATTGTTGTTGTTGTTGATGTTGACCTTGTTGTTGTTGTTGTTTATTTGACGTTGTTGTTGTTGTTGTTGTTCTTTATTTGATGTTGTTGATGTTGTTGTTTATTTGACGTTGTTGTTGTTGTTTATTTGACGTTGTTGTTGTTGACGTTATTGTTGTTGTTGTTTATTTGACGTTGTTGTTGTTTATTTGACGTAGTTGTTGTTGACGTTGTTGTTGTTGTTGTTTATTTGACGTTTTTGTTGTTGTTGTTGATGTTGTTGTTGTTGTTTTTTTGACATTGTTGTTGTTGTTGTTTATTTGACTTTGTTGTTGTTGTTGTTATTATTGTTGTTGTTGTTGTTGTTGTTTATTTGACTTTGTTGTTGTTGTTGTTATTATTGTTGTTGTTGTTGTTTATTTGACGTTGTTGTTGTTGTTTATTTGACGTTGTTGTTGTTGTTAACGTTGTTGTTGTTGTTGTATATTTGACTTTGTTGTTTTGGTTGACGTTGTTGTTGTTGTTGTTGTTGACGTTGTTATTGTTGTTTATTTGACGTTGTTGTTGTTGACGTTGTTGTTGTTTATTTGACATTGTTGTTGTTGTAGTTGTTGTTTATTTGACATTGTTGTTGTTGTTGATGTAGACCTTGTTGTTGTTGTAATTTATTTGACGTTGTTGTTGTTGTTGTTCTTTATTTGATGTTGTTGATGTTGTTGTTTATTTGACGTTGTTGTTGTTGTTTATTTGACGTTGTTGTTGTTGACGTTGTTGTTGTTGTTGTTTATTTGACGTAGTTGTTGTTGACGTTGTTGTTGTTGTTGTTGTTGTTTATTTGACGTTTTTGTTGTTGTTGATGTTGTTGTTGTTGTTGTTTATTTGAAATTGTTGTTGTTGTTGTTTATTTGACTTTGTTGTTGTTGTTATTATTGTTGTTGTTGTTGTTGTTTATTTGACTTTGTTGTTGTTGTTGTTATTGTTGTTGTTGTTGTTGTTGTTGTTGTTGTTTATTTGACGTTGTTGTTGTTGTTGTTTATTTGACGTTGTTGTTGTTGTTTATTTGACGTTGTTGTTGTTGATGTTATTTATTTGACGTTGTTGTTGTTGTTGTTTATTTGACGTTGTTATTGTTGTTGTTGTTGTTATTGTTGTTGTTGTTGTTGTTTATTTGACGTTGTTGTTGTTATTGTTTATTTGACGTTGTTGTTGTTGTTGTTTATTTGACATTGTTGTTGTTGTTGTTTATTTGACGGTGTTGTCTTTGTTGTTGTTTATTTGACATTATTGTTTTTGTTTATTTGACGTTGTTGTTGTTGTTGTTTATTTGACATTGTTGTTGTTTATTTGACGGTGTTGTCTTTGTTGTTGTTTATTTGACATTATTGTTTTTGTTTATTTGACGTTGTTGTTGTTGTTGTTTATTTGACATTGTTGTTGTTGTTGTTTATTTGACGTTGTTATTGTTGTTGTTGTTTATTTGACGTTGTTGTTGTTGTTTATTTGATGTTGTTGTTGACGTTGTTGTTGTTGTTTATTTGACGTTGTTGTTGTTGTTGACATTGTTGTTGTTGTTGTATTTTATTTGACGCTGTTGTTGTTGTTGTTCTTGTTTTTGTTTATTTGACGTTGTTGTTGTTTATTTGACGTTGTTGTTGTTGTTGTTTATTTGACGTTGTTGTTGTTGTTAACGTTGTTGTTGTTGTTGTATATTTGACTTTGTTGTTTTTGTTTACGTTGTTGTTGTTGTTGTTGTTGTTGTTGACGTTGTTATTGTTGTTTATTTGACGTTGTTGTTGTTGACGTTGTTGTTGTTTATTTGACATTGTTGTTGTTGTTGTTGTTGTTTATTTGACATTGTTGTTGTTGTTGATGTTGACCTTGTTGTTGTTGTTGTTTATTTGACGTTGTTGTTGTTGTTGTTGTTCTTTATTTGATGTTGTTGATGTTGTTGTTTATTTGACGTTGTTATTGTTGTTTATTTGATGTTGTTGTTGTTTGTCGTTATTGTTGTTTTTGTTTATTTGACGTTGTTGTTGTTTATTTGACGTAGTTGTTGTTGACGTTGTTGTTGTTGTTGTTTATTTGACGTTTTTGTTGTTGTTGTTGATGTTGTTGTTGTTGTTTATTTGACATTGTTGTTGTTGTTTATTTGACTTTGTTGTTGTTGTTGTTATTATTGTTGTTGTTGTTGTTTATTTGACTTTGTTGTTGTTGTTGTTGTTATTATTGTTGTTGTTGTTGTTTATTTGACGTTGTTTTTGTTGTTGTTTATTTGACGTTGTTGTTGTTGTTGTTGTTTATTTGACGTTGTTGTTGTTGATGTTATTTATTTGACGTTGTTGTTGTTGTTGTTTATTTGACGTTGTTGTTGTTGTTGTTTATTTGACGTTTTTATTGTTGTTTATTTGACGTTGTTTTTGTTATTTGACGTTGTTGTTGTTGTTGTTGACGTTGTTGTTGTTGTTGTTGTTTATTTGATGTTGTTGTTGTTGTTGTTGTTTATTTGACGTTGTTATTGTTGTTGTTGTTTATTTGACGTTTTTGTTGTTGTTTATTTGATGTTGTTGTTGTTGACGTTGTTGTTGTTGTTGTTTATTTGACGTTGTTGTTGTTGTTTATTTGATGTTGTTGTTGTTGACGTTGTTGTTGTTGTTTATTTGACGTTGTTGTTGTTGTTGACATAGTTGTTGTTGTTATTGTTTATTTGACGTTGTTGTTGTTGTTGTTGTTGACGTTGTTGTTGTTTATTTGACGTTGTTGTTGTTGTTGTTCTTGTTGTTGTTTATTTGACGTTGTTGTTGTTGTTGTTTATTTGACGTTGTTGTTGTTGTTGTTTATTTGACGTTGTTGTTGTTGTTAACGTTGTTGTTGTTGTTGTATATTTGACTTTGTTGTTTTTGTTGACATTATTGTTGTTGTTGTTGTTGTTGACGTTGTTATTGTTGTTTATTTGACGTTGTTGTTGTTGACATTGTTGTTGTTGTTGTTGTTGTTGTTGTTTATTTGACATTGTTGTTGTTGTTGGTGTTGACATAGTTGTTGTTGTTGTTGTTTATTTGACGTTGTTGTTGTTGTTGACGTTGTTGTTTATTTGACGTTGTTGTTGTTGTTGTTTATTTGACGTTGTTGTTGTTGTTGACGTTGTTGTTGTTGTTGTTTATTTGACGTTGTTGTTGTTTATTTGACATTGTTGTTGTTGTTGACGGTGTTGTTGTTGTTGTTTATTTGACATTGTTGTTGTTGTTGTTGTTGACGTTGTTCTTGTTGTTGTTGTTGTTGTTTATTTGATGTTGTTGTTGTTTATTTGACGTTGTTGTTGTTGTTGTTATTTATTTGACGTTGTTGTTGTTGTTTATTTGATGTTGTTGTTGTTTATTTGACTTTGTTGTTGTTGTTGTTATTATTGTTGTTGTTGTTGTTTATTTGACTTTGTTGTTGTTGTTGTTATTATTGTTGTTGTTGTTGTTTATTTGACGTTGTTGTTGTTGTTGTTTATTTGACGTTGTTGTTGTTGTTGTTTATTTGACGTTGTTGTTGTTGTTGGTGTTGACCTAGTTGTTGTTGTTGTTGTTTATTTGACGTTGTTGTTGTTGTTGTTTATTTGACGTTGTTGTTGTTGTTGGTGTTGACCTAGTTGTTGTTGTTGTTGTTTATTTGACGTTGTTGTTGTTGTTGTTGCTGTTGACGTTGTTGTTTATTTGACGTTGTTGTTGTTGTTTATTTGACATTGTTGTTGTTGTTGACGTTGTTGTTGTTTATTTGACGTTGTTGTTGTTTATTTGACATTGTTGTTGTTGTTGACGGTGTTGTTGTTGTTGTTTTTTTTGACATTGTTGTTGTTGTTGTTGACGTTGTTGTTGTTGTTGTTGTTGTTGTTTATTTGATGTTGTTGTTGTTGTTGTTTATTTGACGTTGTTATTGTTGTTGTTGTTTATTTGACGTTGTTGTTGTTGTTTATTTGATGTTGTTGTTGTTGACGTTGTTGTTGTTGTTTATTTGACGTTGTTGTTCTTGTTGACATAGTTGTTGTTGTTGTTGTTTATTTGACGTTGTTGTTGTTGTTGTTGTTGTTGACATTGTTGTTGTTTATTTGACGTTGTTGTTGTTGTTGTTCTTGTTGTTATTTATTCGACGTTGTTGTTGTGATTTATTTGACGTTGTTGTTGTTGTTGTTTATTTGACGTTGTTGTTGTTGTTAACGTTGTTGTTGTTGTTGTTGTTGTATATTTGACTTTGTTGTTTTTGTTGACGTTGTTGTTGTTGTTGTTGTTGTTGTTGTTGACGTTGTTCTTGTTGTTGTTGTTGTTTATTTGATGTTGTTGTTGTTGTTGTTTATTTGACGTTGTTGATGTTTATTTGACGTTGTTGTTGTTGTTTATTTGATGTTGTTGTTGTTTATTTGACTTTGTTGTTGTTGTTGTTATTATTGTTGTTGTTGTTGTTTATTTGACTTTGTTGTTGTTGTTGTTATTATTGTTGTTGTTGTTGTTTATTTGACGTTGTTGTTGTTGTTGTTTATTTGACGTTGTTGTTGTTGTTGTTTATTTGACGTTGTTGTTGTTGTTGACAATGTTGTTGTTGTTGTTTATTTGACGCTGTTGTTGTTGTTGTTGTTGACGTTGTTGTTTATTTGACGTTGTTGTTGTTGTTTATTTGACGTTGTTGTTGTTGTTGACGTTGTTGTTGTTGTTGATTATTTGACGTTGTTGTTGTTTATTTGAAATTGTTGTTGTTGTTGACGGTGTTGTTGTTGTTATTTATTTGACTTTGTTGTTGTTGTTGTTTATTTGATGTTGTTGTTGTTTATTTGACTTTGTTGTTGTTGTTGTTATTATTGTTATTGTTGTTGTTTATTTGACTTTGTTGTTGTTGTTGTTATTATTGTTGTTGTTGTTGTTTATTTGACGTTGTTGTTGTTGTTGTTTATTTGACGTTGTTGTTGTTGTTGTTTATTTGACGTTGTTGTTGTTGTTGTTTATTTGACGTTGTTGTTGTTGTTGACAATGTTGTTGTTGTTGTTGTTGTTTATTTGACGTTGTTGTTGTTGTTGGTGTTGACCTAGTTGTTGTTGTTGTTGTTTATTTGACGCTGTTGTTGTTGTTGTTGACGTTGTTGTTTATTTGACGTTGTTGTTGTTGTTTATTTGACGTTGTTGTTGTTGTTGACGTTGTTGTTGTTTATTTGACGTTGTTGTTGTTTATTTGACATTGTTGTTGTTGTTGACGGTGTTGTTGTTGTTGTTTATTTGACATTGTTGATGTTGTTGTTGACGTTGTTGTTGTTGTTGTTGTTGTTTATTTGATGTTGTTGTTGTTGTTTATTTGACGTTGTTATTGTTGTTGTTGTTGTTTATTTGACGTTGTTGTTGTTGTTTATTTGATGTTGTTGTTGTTGACGTTGTTGTTGTTGTTTATTTGACGTTGTTGTTGTTGACATAGTTGTTGTTGTTGTTGTTTATTTGACGTTGTTGTTGTTGTTGTTGTTGACATTGTTGTTGTTTATTTGACGTTGTTGTTGTTGTTGTTGTTCTTGTTGTTATTTATTTGACGTTGTTGTTGTGATTTATTTGACGGTGTTGTTGTTGTTGTTTATTTGACGTTGTTGTTGTTGTTAACGTTGTTGTTGTTGTTGTTGTTGTATATTTGACTTTGTTGTTTTTGTTGACGTTGTTGTTGTTGTTGTTGTTGTTGACGTTGTTCTTGTTGTTGTTGTTGTTTATTTGATGTTGTTGTTGTTGTTGTTTATTTGACGTTGTTGTTGTTGTTGTTTATTTGACGTTGTTGTTGTTGTTTATTTGATGTTGTTGTTGTATATTTGACTTTGTTGTTGTTGTTGTTATTATTGTTGTTGTTGTTGTTTATTTGACTTTGTTGTTGTTGTTGTTATTATTGTTGTTGTTGTTGTTTATTTGACGTTGTTGTTGTTGTTGTTTATTTGACGTTGTTGTTGTTGTTGTTTATTTGACGTTGTTGTTGTTGTTGACAATGTTGTTGTTGTTGTTTATTTGACGCTGTTGTTGTTGTTGTTGTTGACGTTGTTGTTTATTTGACGTTGTTGTTGTTGTTTATTTGACGTTGTTGTTGTTGATGACGTTGTTGTTGTTGTTGATTATTTGACGTTGTTGTTGTTTATTTGAAATTGTTGTTGTTGTTGACGGTGTTGTTGTTGTTGTTTATTTGACATTGTTGTTGTTGTTGTTGACGTTGTTGTTGTTGTTGTTTATTTGATGTTGTTGTTGTTGTTGTTGTTGTTTATTTGACGTTGTTATTGTTGTTGTTGTTTATTTGACGTTGTTGTTGTTGTTTATTTGATGTTGTTGTTGTTGACGTTGTTGTTGTTGTTTATTTGACGTTGTTGTTGTTGTTGTTTATTTGACGTTTTTATTGTTGTTTATTTGACGTTGTTTTTGTTATTTGACGTTGTTGTTGTTGTTGTTGACGTTGTTGTTGTTGTTGTTGTTTATTTGATGTTGTTGTTGTTGTTGTTGTTTATTTGACGTTGTTATTGTTGTTGTTGTTTATTTGACGTTTTTGTTGTTGTTTATTTGATGTTGTTGTTGTTGACGTTGTTGTTGTTGTTGTTTATTTGACGTTGTTGTTGTTGTTTATTTGATGTTGTTGTTGTTGACGTTGTTGTTGTTGTTTATTTGACGTTGTTGTTGTTGTTGACATAGTTGTTGTTGTTATTGTTTATTTGACGTTGTTGTTGTTGTTGTTGTTGACGTTGTTGTTGTTTATTTGACGTTGTTGTTGTTGTTGTTCTTGTTGTTGTTTATTTGACGTTGTTGTTGTTGTTGTTTATTTGACGTTGTTGTTGTTGTTGTTTATTTGACGTTGTTGTTGTTGTTAACGTTGTTGTTGTTGTTGTATATTTGACTTTGTTGTTTTTGTTGACATTATTGTTGTTGTTGTTGTTGTTGACGTTGTTATTGTTGTTTATTTGACGTTGTTGTTGTTGACATTGTTGTTGTTGTTGTTGTTGTTGTTGTTTATTTGACATTGTTGTTGTTGTTGGTGTTGACATAGTTGTTGTTGTTGTTGTTTATTTGACGTTGTTGTTGTTGTTGACGTTGTTGTTTATTTGACGTTGTTGTTGTTGTTGTTTATTTGACGTTGTTGTTGTTGTTGACGTTGTTGTTGTTGTTGTTTATTTGACGTTGTTGTTGTTTATTTGACATTGTTGTTGTTGTTGACGGTGTTGTTGTTGTTGTTTATTTGACATTGTTGTTGTTGTTGTTGACGTTGTTCTTGTTGTTGTTGTTGTTGTTTATTTGATGTTGTTGTTGTTTATTTGACGTTGTTGTTGTTGTTGTTATTTATTTGACGTTGTTGTTGTTGTTTATTTGATGTTGTTGTTGTTTATTTGACTTTGTTGTTGTTGTTGTTATTATTGTTGTTGTTGTTGTTTATTTGACTTTGTTGTTGTTGTTGTTATTATTGTTGTTGTTGTTGTTTATTTGACGTTGTTGTTGTTGTTGTTTATTTGACGTTGTTGTTGTTGTTGTTTATTTGACGTTGTTGTTGTTGTTGACAATGTTGTTGTTGTTGTTGTTGTTTATTTGACGTTGTTGTTGTTGTTGGTGTTGACCTAGTTGTTGTTGTTGTTGTTTATTTGACGTTGTTGTTGTTGTTGTTGCTGTTGACGTTGTTGTTTATTTGACGTTGTTGTTGTTGTTTATTTGACATTGTTGTTGTTGTTGACGTTGTTGTTGTTTATTTGACGTTGTTGTTGTTTATTTGACATTGTTGTTGTTGTTGACGGTGTTGTTGTTGTTGTTTTTTTTGACATTGTTGTTGTTGTTGTTGACGTTGTTGTTGTTGTTGTTGTTGTTGTTTATTTGATGTTGTTGTTGTTGTTGTTTATTTGACGTTGTTATTGTTGTTGTTGTTTATTTGACGTTGTTGTTGTTGTTTATTTGATGTTGTTGTTGTTGACGTTGTTGTTGTTGTTTATTTGACGTTGTTGTTCTTGTTGACATAGTTGTTGTTGTTGTTGTTTATTTGACGTTGTTGTTGTTGTTGTTGTTGTTGACATTGTTGTTGTTTATTTGACGTTGTTGTTGTTGTTGTTCTTGTTGTTATTTATTTGACGTTGTTGTTGTGATTTATTTGACGTTGTTGTTGTTGTTGTTTATTTGACGTTGTTGTTGTTGTTAACGTTGTTGTTGTTGTTGTTGTTGTATATTTGACTTTGTTGTTTTTGTTGACGTTGTTGTTGTTGTTGTTGTTGTTGTTGACGTTGTTCTTGTTGTTGTTGTTGTTTATTTGATGTTGTTGTTGTTGTTGTTTATTTGACGTTGTTGATGTTTATTTGACGTTGTTGTTGTTGTTTATTTGATGTTGTTGTTGTTTATTTGACTTTGTTGTTGTTGTTGTTATTATTGTTGTTGTTGTTGTTTATTTGACTTTGTTGTTGTTGTTGTTATTATTGTTGTTGTTGTTGTTTATTTGACGTTGTTGTTGTTGTTGTTTATTTGACGTTGTTGTTGTTGTTGTTTATTTGACGTTGTTGTTGTTGTTGACAATGTTGTTGTTGTTGTTTATTTGACGCTGTTGTTGTTGTTGTTGTTGACGTTGTTGTTTATTTGACGTTGTTGTTGTTGTTTATTTGACGTTGTTGTTGTTGTTGACGTTGTTGTTGTTGTTGATTATTTGACGTTGTTGTTGTTTATTTGAAATTGTTGTTGTTGTTGACGGTGTTGTTGTTGTTATTTATTTGACTTTGTTGTTGTTGTTGTTTATTTGATGTTGTTGTTGTTTATTTGACTTTGTTGTTGTTGTTGTTATTATTGTTATTGTTGTTGTTTATTTGACTTTGTTGTTGTTGTTGTTATTATTGTTGTTGTTGTTGTTGTTTATTTGACGTTGTTGTTGTTGTTGTTTATTTGACGTTGTTGTTGTTGTTGTTTATTTGACGTTGTTGTTGTTGTTGTTTATTTGACGTTGTTGTTGTTGTTGACAATGTTGTTGTTGTTGTTGTTGTTTATTTGACGTTGTTGTTGTTGTTGGTGTTGACCTAGTTGTTGTTGTTGTTGTTTATTTGACGCTGTTGTTGTTGTTGTTGTTGTTGTTGACGTTGTTGTTTATTTGACGTTGTTGTTGTTGTTTATTTGACGTTGTTGTTGTTGTTGACGTTGTTGTTGTTTATTTGACGTTGTTGTTGTTTATTTGACATTGTTGTTGTTGTTGACGGTGTTGTTGTTGTTGTTTATTTGACATTGTTGATGTTGTTGTTGACGTTGTTGTTGTTGTTGTTGTTGTTTATTTGATGTTGTTGTTGTTGTTTATTTGACGTTGTTATTGTTGTTGTTGTTGTTTATTTGACGTTGTTGTTGTTGTTTATTTGATGTTGTTGTTGTTGACGTTGTTGTTGTTGTTTATTTGACGTTGTTGTTGTTGACATAGTTGTTGTTGTTGTTGTTTATTTGACGTTGTTGTTGTTGTTGTTGTTGACATTGTTGTTGTTTATTTGACGTTGTTGTTGTTGTTGTTGTTCTTGTTGTTATTTATTTGACGTTGTTGTTGTGATTTATTTGACGGTGTTGTTGTTGTTGTTTATTTGACGTTGTTGTTGTTGTTAACGTTGTTGTTGTTGTTGTTGTTGTATATTTGACTTTGTTGTTTTTGTTGACGTTGTTGTTGTTGTTGTTGTTGTTGACGTTGTTCTTGTTGTTGTTGTTGTTTATTTGATGTTGTTGTTGTTGTTGTTTATTTGACGTTGTTGTTGTTGTTGTTTATTTGACGTTGTTGTTGTTGTTTATTTGATGTTGTTGTTGTTTATTTGACTTTGTTGTTGTTGTTGTTATTATTGTTGTTGTTGTTGTTTATTTGACTTTGTTGTTGTTGTTGTTATTATTGTTGTTGTTGTTGTTTATTTGACGTTGTTGTTGTTGTTGTTTATTTGACGTTGTTGTTGTTGTTGTTTATTTGACGTTGTTGTTGTTGTTGACAATGTTGTTGTTGTTGTTTATTTGACGCTGTTGTTGTTGTTGTTGTTGACGTTGTTGTTTATTTGACGTTGTTGTTGTTGTTTATTTGACGTTGTTGTTGTTGTTGACGTTGTTGTTGTTGTTGATTATTTGACGTTGTTGTTGTTTATTTGAAATTGTTGTTGTTGTTGACGGTGTTGTTGTTGTTATTTATTTGACTTTGTTGTTGTTGTTGTTTATTTGATGTTGTTGTTGTTTATTTGACTTTGTTGTTGTTGTTGTTATTATTGTTATTGTTGTTGTTTATTTGACTTTGTTGTTGTTGTTGTTATTATTGTTGTTGTTGTTGTTTATTTGACGTTGTTGTTGTTGTTGTTTATTTGACGTTGTTGTTGTTGTTGTTTATTTGACGTTGTTGTTGTTGTTGTTTATTTGACGTTGTTGTTGTTGTTGACAATGTTGTTGTTGTTGTTGTTGTTTATTTGACGTTGTTGTTGTTGTTGGTGTTGACCTAGTTGTTGTTGTTGTTGTTTATTTGACGCTGTTGTTGTTGTTGTTGTTGTTGTTGACGTTGTTGTTTATTTGACGTTGTTGTTGTTGTTTATTTGACGTTGTTGTTGTTGTTGACGTTGTTGTTGTTTATTTGACGTTGTTGTTGTTTATTTGACATTGTTGTTGTTGTTGACGGTGTTGTTGTTGTTGTTTATTTGACATTGTTGATGTTGTTGTTGACGTTGTTGTTGTTGTTGTTGTTGTTTATTTGATGTTGTTGTTGTTTATTTGACGTTGTTATTGTTGTTGTTGTTGTTTATTTGACGTTGTTGTTGTTGTTTATTTGATGTTGTTGTTGTTGACGTTGTTGTTGTTGTTTATTTGACGTTGTTGTTGTTGACATAGTTGTTGTTGTTGTTGTTTATTTGACGTTGTTGTTGTTGTTGTTGTTGACATTGTTGTTGTTTATTTGACGTTGTTGTTGTTGTTGTTGTTCTTGTTGTTATTTATTTGACGTTGTTGTTGTGATTTATTTGACGGTGTTGTTGTTGTTGTTTATTTGACGTTGTTGTTGTTGTTAACGTTGTTGTTGTTGTTGTTGTTGTATATTTGACTTTGTTGTTTTTGTTGACGTTGTTGTTGTTGTTGTTGTTGTTGACGTTGTTCTTGTTGTTGTTGTTGTTTATTTGATGTTGTTGTTGTTGTTGTTTATTTGACGTTGTTGTTGTTGTTGTTTATTTGACGTTGTTGTTGTTGTTTATTTGATGTTGTTGTTGTTTATTTGACTTTGTTGTTGTTGTTGTTATTATTGTTGTTGTTGTTGTTTATTTGACTTTGTTGTTGTTGTTGTTATTATTGTTGTTGTTGTTGTTTATTTGACGTTGTTGTTGTTGTTGTTTATTTGACGTTGTTGTTGTTGTTGTTTATTTGACGTTGTTGTTGTTGTTGACAATGTTGTTGTTGTTGTTTATTTGACGCTGTTGTTGTTGTTGTTGTTGACGTTGTTGTTTATTTGACGTTGTTGTTGTTGTTTATTTGACGTTGTTGTTGTTGATGACGTTGTTGTTGTTGTTGATTATTTGACGTTGTTGTTGTTTATTTGAAATTGTTGTTGTTGTTGACGGTGTTGTTGTTGTTGTTTATTTGACATTGTTGTTGTTGTTGTTGACGTTGTTGTTGTTGTTGTTTATTTGATGTTGTTGTTGTTGTTGTTGTTTATTTGACGTTGTTATTGTTGTTGTTGTTTATTTGACGTTGTTGTTGTTGTTTATTTGATGTTGTTGTTGTTGACGTTGTTGTTGTTGTTTATTTGATGTTGTTGTTGTTGTTTATTTGATGTTGTTGTTGTTGACGTTGTTGTTGTTGTTTATTTGACGTTGTTGTTGTTGTTGTTGACATAATTGTTGTTGTTGTTGTTTATTTGACGTTGTTGTTGTTGTTGTTGACGTTGTTGTTGTTTATTTGACGTTGTTGTTGTTGTTCTTCTTGTTGTTGTTTATTTGACGTTGTTGTTGTTGTTGTTTATTTGACGTTGTTGTTGTTGTTGTTTATTTGACGTTGTTGTTGTTGTTAACGTTGTTGTTGTTGTTGTTGTATATTTGACTTTGTTGTTTTTGTTGACATTGTTGTTGTTGTTGTTGTTGTTGTTGTTGTTGACGTTGTTATTGTTGTTTATTTGACGTTGTTGTTGTTGACGTTGTTGTTGTTTATTTGACATTGTTGTTGTTGTTGTTGTTGTTTATTTGACATTGTTGTTGTTGTTGATGTTGACCTTGTTGTTGTTGTTGTTTATTTCACGTTGTTGTTGTTGTTGTTGTTGTTGTTCTTTATTTGATGTTGTTGATGTTGTTGTTTATTTGACGTTGTTGTTGTTGTTGTTTATTTGACGTTGTTGTTGTTGTTGACGTTGTTGTTGTTGTTGTTTATTTGACGTTGTTGTTGTTTATTTGACATTGTTGTTGTTGTTGACGGTGTTGTTGTTGTTGTTTATTTGACATTGTTGTTGTTGTTGTTGACGTTGTTCTTGTTGTTGTTGTTGTTTATTTGATGTTGTTGTTGTTTATTTGACGTTGTTGTTGTTGTTGTTATTTATTTGACGTTGTTGTTGTTGTTTATTTGATGTTGTTGTTGTTTATTTGACTTTGTTGTTGTTGTTGTTATTATTGTTGTTGTTGTTGTTTATTTGACTTTGTTGTTGTTGATGTTATTATTGTTGTTGTTGTTTATTTGACATTGTTGTTGTTGTTTATTTGACGTTGTTGTTGTTGTTGTTGACGTTGTTGTTGTTTATTTGACGTTGTTGTTGTTGTTGTTCTTGTTGTTGTTTATTTGACGTTGTTGTTGTTGTTGTTGTTTATTTGACGTTGTTGTTGTTGTTGTTTATTTGACGTTGTTGTTGTTGTTAACGTTGTTGTTGTTCTTGTTGTATATTTGACTTTGTTGTTTTTGTTGACATTGTTGTTGTTGTTGTTGTTGTTGTTGTTGTTGACGTTGTTATTGTTGTTTATTTGACGTTGTTGTTGTTGACGTTGTTGTTGTTTATTTGACATTGTTGTTGTTGTTGTTGTTGTTGTTTATTTGACATTGTTGTTGTTGTTGATGTTGACCTTGTTGTTGTTGTTGTTTATTTGACGTTGTTGTGGTTGTTGTTGTTGTTCTTTATTTGATGTTGTTGATGTTGTTGTTTATTTGACGTTGTTGTTATTGACGTTATTGTTGTTGTTGTTTATTTGACGTTGTTGTTGTTTATTTGACGTAGTTGTTGTTGACGTTGTTGTTGTTGTTGTTTATTTGACGTTTTTGTTGTTGTTGTTGATGTTGTTGTTGTTGTTTTTTTGACATTGTTGTTGTTGTTTATTTGACTTTGTTGTTGTTGTTGTTATTATTGTTGTTGTTGTTTATTTGACTTTGTTGTTGTTGTTGTTATTATTGTTGTTGTTGTTGTTTATTTGACGTTGTTGTTGTTGTTGTTGTTTATTTCACGTTGTTGATGTTGATAACGTTGTTGTTGTTGTTAACGTTGTTGTTGTTGTTGTTGTATATTTGACTTTGTTGTTTTGGTTGACGTTGTTGTTGTTGTTGTTGTTGACGTTGTTATTGTTGTTTATTTGACGTTGTTGTTGTTGACGTTGTTGTTGTTTATTTGACATTGTTGTTGTTGTAGTTGTTGTTTATTTGACATTGTTGTTGTTGTTGATGTAGACCTTGTTGTTGTTGTAATTTATTTGACGTTGTTGTTGTTGTTGTTCTTTATTTGATGTTGTTGATGTTGTTGTTTATTTGACGTTGTTGTTGTTGTTTATTTGACGTTGTTGTTGTTGACGTTGTTGTTGTTGTTGTTTATTTGACGTAGTTGTTGTTGACGTTGTTGTTGTTGTTTATTTGACGTTTTTGTTGTTGTTGTTGATGTTGTTGTTGTTGTTGTTTATTTGAAATTGTTGTTGTTGTTGTTTATTTGACTTTGTTGTTGTTGTTATTATTGTTGTTGTTGTTGTTTATTTGACTTTGTTGTTGTTGTTGTTGTTATTGTTGTTGTTGTTGTTGTTGTTGTTTAATTGACGTTGTTGTTGTTGTTGTTTATTTGACGTTGTTGTTGTTGTTGTTTATTTGACGTTGTTGTTGTTGATGTTATTTATTTGACGTTGTTGTTGTTGTTGTTTATTTGACGTTGTTATTGTTGTTGTTGTTGTTATTGTTGTTGTTGTTGTTTATTTGACGTTGTTGTTGTTGTTGTTTATTTGACGTTGTTGTTGTTGTTGTTTATTTGACATTGTTGTTGTTGTTGTTTATTTGACGGTGTTGTCTTTGTTGTTGTTTATTTGACATTATTGTTTTTGTTTATTTGACGTTGTTGTTGTTGTTGTTGTTTATTTGACATTGTTGTTGTTGTTGTTTATTTGACGGTGTTGTCTTTGTTGTTGTTTACTTGACATTATTGTTTTTGTTTATTTGACGTTGTTGTTGTTGTTGTTGTTTATTTGACATTGTTGTTGTTGTTGTTGTTTATTTGACGTTGTTATTGTTGTTGTTGTTTATTTGACGTTGTTGTTGTTGTTTATTTGATGTTATTGTTGTTGACGTTGTTGTTGTTGTTTATTTGACGTTGTTGTTGTTGTTGACATTGTTGTTGTTGTTGTTGTTTATTTGACGCTGTTGTTGTTGTTGTTCTTGTTGTTGTTTATTTGACGTTGTTGTTGTTGTTGACAATGTTGTTGTTGTTGTTGTTGTTTATTTGACGTTGTTGTTGTTGTTGGTGTTGACCTAGTTGTTGTTGTTGTTGTTGTTTATTTGACGTTGTTGTTGTTGTTGTTGTTGTTGACGTTGTTGTTTATTTGACGTTGTTGTTGTTGTTTATTTGACGTTGTTGTTGTTGTTGACGTTGTTGTTGTTGTTGTTTATTTGACGTTGTTGTTGTTTATTTGACATTGTTGTTGTTGTTGACGGTGTTGTTGTTGTTGTTTATTTGACATTGTTGTTGTTGTTGTTGACGTTGTTGTTGTTGTTGTTGTTGTTGTTTATTTGATGTTGTTGTTGTTGTTTATTTGACGTTGTTATTGTTGTTGTTGTTTATTTGACGTTGTTGTTGTTGTTTATTTGATGTTGTTGTTGTTGACGTTGTTGTTGTTGTTTATTTGACGTTGTTGTTGTTGTTGACATAATTGTTGTTGTTGTTGTTTATTTGACGTTGTTGTTGTTGTTGTTGACGTTGTTGTTGTTTATTTGACGTTGTTGTTGTTGTTCTTCTTGTTGTTGTTTATTTGACGTTGTTGTTGTTGTTGTTTATTTGACGTTGTTGTTGTTGTTGTTTATTTGACGTTGTTGTTGTTGTTAACGTTGTTGTTGTTGTTGTTGTATATTTGACTTTGTTGTTTTTGTTGACATTGTTGTTGTTGTTGTTGTTGTTGTTGTTGACGTTGTTATTGTTGTTTATTTGACGTTGTTGTTGTTGACGTTGTTGTTGTTTATTTGACATTGTTGTTGTTGTTGTTGTTGTTTATTTGACATTGTTGTTGTTGTTGATGTTGACCTTGTTGTTGTTGTTGTTTATTTCACGTTGTTGTTGTTGTTGTTGTTGTTGTTCTTTATTTGATGTTGTTGATGTTGTTGTTTATTTGACGTTGTTGTTGTTGTTGTTTATTTGACGTTGTTGTTGTTGTTGACGTTGTTGTTGTTGTTGTTTATTTGACGTTGTTGTTGTTTATTTGACATTGTTGTTGTTGTTGACGGTGTTGTTGTTGTTGTTTATTTGACATTGTTGTTGTTGTTGTTGACGTTGTTCTTGTTGTTGTTGTTGTTTATTTGATGTTGTTGTTGTTTATTTGACGTTGTTGTTGTTGTTGTTGTTATTTATTTGACGTTGTTGTTGTTGTTTATTTGATGTTGTTGTTGTTTATTTGACTTTGTTGTTGTTGTTGTTATTATTGTTGTTGTTGTTGTTTATTTGACTTTGTTGTTGTTGATGTTATTATTGTTGTTGTTGTTTATTTGACGTTGTTGTTGTTGTTTATTTGACGTTGTTGTTGTTGTTGTTGACGTTGTTGTTGTTTATTTGACGTTGTTGTTGTTGTTGTTCTTGTTGTTGTTTATTTGACGTTGTTGTTGTTGTTGTTGTTTATTTGACGTTGTTGTTGTTGTTTATTTGACGTTGTTGTTGTTGTTAACGTTGTTGTTGTTGTTGTTGTATATTTGACTTTGTTGTTTTTGTTGACATTGTTGTTGTTGTTGTTGTTGTTGTTGACGTTGTTATTGTTGTTTATTTGACGTTGTTGTTGTTGACGTTGTTGTTGTTTATTTGACATTGTTGTTGTTGTTGTTGTTGTTGTTGTTTATTTGACATTGTTGTTGTTGTTGATGTTGACCTTGTTGTTGTTGTTGTTTATTTGACGTTGTTGTGGTTGTTGTTGTTGTTCTTTATTTGATGTTGTTGATGTTGTTGTTTATTTGACGTTGTTGTTGTTGTTTATTTGACGTTGTTGTTGTTGACGTTATTGTTGTTGTTGTTTATTTGACGTTGTTGTTGTTTATTTGACGTAGTTGTTGTTGACGTTGTTGTTGTTGTTGTTGTTTATTTGACGTTTTTGTTGTTGTTGTTGATGTTGTTGTTGTTGTTTTTTTGACATTGTTGTTGTTGTTTATTTGACTTTGTTGTTGTTGTTGTTATTATTGTTGTTGTTGTTTATTTGACTTTGTTGTTGTTGTTGTTATTATTGTTGTTGTTGTTGTTTATTTGACGTTGTTGTTGTTGTTGTTGTTTATTTGACGTTGTTGTTGTTGTTAACGTTGTTGTTGTTGTTAACGTTGTTGTTGTTGTTGTTGTATATTTGACTTTGTTGTTTTGGTTGACGTTGTTGTTGTTGTTGTTGTTGACGTTGTTATTGTTGTTTATTTGACGTTGTTGTTGTTGACGTTGTTGTTGTTTATTTGACATTGTTGTTGTTGTAGTTGTTGTTTATTTGACATTGTTGTTGTTGTTGATGTAGACCTTGTTGTTGTTGTAATTTATTTGACGTTGTTGTTGTTGTTGTTCTTTATTTGATGTTGTTGATGTTGTTGTTTATTTGACGTTGTTGTTGTTGTTTATTTGACGTTGTTGTTGTTGACGTTGTTGTTGTTGTTGTTTATTTGACGTAGTTGTTGTTGTTGTTGTTTATTTGACGTTGTTATTGTTGTTGTTGTTTATTTGACGTTGTTGTTGTTGTTTATTTGATGTTGTTGTTGTTGACGTTGTTGTTGTTGTTTATTTGACGTTGTTGTTGTTGTTGACATTGTTGTTGTTGTTGTTGTTTATTTGACGCTGTTGTTGTTGTTGTTGTTCTTGTTGTTGTTTATTTGACGTTGTTGTTGTTGTTGACAATGTTGTTGTTGTTGTTGTTGTTTATTTGACGTTGTTGTTGTTGTTGGTGTTGACCTAGTTGTTGTTGTTGTTGTTTATTTGACGTTGTTGTTGTTGTTGTTGTTGTTGACGTTGTTGTTTATTTGAAGTTGTTGTTGTTGTTTATTTGACGTTGTTGTTGTTGTTGACGTTGTTGTTGTTGTTTATTTGACGTTGTTGTTGTTTATTTGACATTGTTGTTGTTGTTGACGGTGTTGTTGTTGTTGTTTATTTGACATTGTTGTTGTTGTTGTTGACGTTGTTGTTGTTGTTGTTGTTGTTTATTTGATGTTGTTGTTGTTGTTTATTTGACGTTGTTATTGTTGTTGTTGTTTATTTGACGTTGTTGTTGTTGTTTATTTGATGTTGTTGTTGTTGACGTTGTTGTTGTTGTTTATTTGACGTTGTTGTTGTTGTTGACATAGTTGTTGTTGTTGTTGTTTATTTGACGTTGTTGTTGTTGTTGTTGACATTGTTGTTGTTTATTTGACGTTGTTGTTGTTGTTGTTCTTGTTGTTATTTATTTGACGTTGTTGTTGTTGTTTATTTGACGTTGTTGTTGTTGTTGTTTATTTGACGTTGTTGTTGTTGTTGTTGTATATTTGACTTTGTTGTTTTTGTTGACGTTGTTGTTGTTGTTGTTGTTGTTGACGTTGTTCTTGTTGTTGTTGTTGTTTATTTGATGTTGTTGTTGTTGTTGTTTATTTGACGTTGTTGTTGTTGTTGTTTATTTGACGTTGTTGTTGTTGTTTATTTGATGTTGTTGTTGTTTATTTGACTTTGTTGTTGTTGTTGTTATTATTGTTGTTGTTGTTGTTTATTTGACTCTGTTGTTGTTGTTGTTATTATTGTTGTTGTTGTTGTTTATTTGACGTTGTTGTTGTTGTTGTTTATTTGACGTTGTTGTTGTTGTTGTTTATTTGACGTTGTTGTTGTTGTTGACAATGTTGTTGTTGTTGTTTATTTGACGTTGTTGTTGTAGTTGGTGTTGACATAGTTGTTGTTGTTGTTTTTGTTTATTTGACGCTGTTGTTGTTGTTGTTGTTGACGTTGTTGTTTATTTGACGTTGTTGTTGTTGTTTATTTGACGTTGTTGTTGTTGTTGTTTATTTGACGTTGTTGTTGTTTATTTGAAATTGTTGTTGTTGTTGACGGTGTTGTTGTTGTTGTTTATTTGACATTGTTGTTGTTGTTGACGTTGTTGTTGTTGTTGTTGTTTATTTGATGTTGTTGTTGTTGTTGTTGTTTATTTGACGTTGTTATTGTTGTTGTTGTTTATTTGACGTTGTTGTTGTTGTTTATTTGATGTTGTTGTTGTTGACGTTGTTGTTGTTGTTTATTTGATGTTGTTGTTGTTGTTTATTTGATGTTGTTGTTGTTGACGTTATTGTTGTTGTTTATTTGACGTTGTTGTTGTTGTTGACATAGTTGTTGTTGTTGTTGTTTATTTGACGTTGTTGTTGTTGTTGTTGTTGACGTTGTTGTTGTTTATTTGACGTTGTTGTTGTTGTTGTTCTTGTTGTTGTTTATTTGACGTTGTTGTTGTTGTTGTTTATTTGACGTTGTTGTTGTTGTTGTTGTTGTTGTTTATTTGACGTTGTTGTTGTTGTTAACGTTGTTGTTGTTGTTGTATATTTGACTTTGTTGTTTTTGTTGACATTGTTGTTGTTGTTGTTGTTGTTGACGTTGTTATTGTTGTTTATTTGACGTTGTTGTTGTTGACGTTGTTGTTGTTTATTTGACATTGTTGTTGTTGTTGTTGTTGTTTATTTGACATTGTTGTTGTTGTTGATGTTGACCTTGTTGTTGTTGTTGTTTATTTGACGTTGTTGTTGTTGTTGTTGTTCTTTATTTGATGTTGTTGATGTTGTTGTTTATTTGACGTTGTTGTTGTTGTTTATTTGACGTTGTTGTTGTTGACGTTATTGTTGTTGTTGTTTATTTGACGTTGTTGTTGTTTATTTGACGTAGTTGTTGTTGACGTTGTTGTTGTTGTTGTTTATTTGACGTTTTTGTTGTTGTTGTTGATGTTGTTGTTGTTGTTTTTTTGACATTGTTGTTGTTGTTTATTTGACTTTGTTGTTGTTGTTGTTATTATTGTTGTTGTTGTTGTTGTTGTTTATTTGACTTTGTTGTTGTTGTTGTTGTTATTATTGTTGTTGTTGTTGTTGTTTATTTGACGTTGTTTTTGTTGTTGTTTATTTGACGTTGTTGTTGTTGTTAACGTTGTTGTTGTTGTTAACGTTGTTGTTGTTGTTGTTGTTGTATATTTGACTTTGTTGTTTTGGTTGACGTTGTTGTTGTTGTTGTTGTTGTATATTTGACTTTGTTGTTTTGGTTGACGTTGTTGTTGTTGTTGTTGACGTTGTTATTGTTGTTTATTTGACGTTGTTGTTGTTGACGTTGTTGTTGTTTATTTGACATTGTTGTTGTTGTAGTTGTTGTTTATTTAACATTGTTGTTGTTGTTGATGTAGACCTTGTTGTTGTTGTAATTTATTTGACGTTGTTGTTGTTGTTCTTTATTTGATGTTGTTGATGTTGTTGTTTATTTGACGTTGTTGTTGTTGTTTATTTGACGTTGTTGTTGTTGACGTTGTTGTTGTTATTGTTTATTTGACGTAGTTGTTGTTGACGTTGTTGTTGTTGTTGTTTATTTGACGTTTTTGTTGTTGGTTATGTTGTTGTTGTTGTTTATTTGAAATTGTTGTTGTTGTTGTTTATTTGACTTTGTTGTTGTTGTTATTATTGTTATTGTTGTTGTTTATTTGACTTTGTTGTTGTTGTTGTTGTTATTGTTGTTGTTGTTGTTGTTGTTGTTTATTTGACGTTGTTGTTGTTGTTGTTTATTTGACGTTGTTGTTGTTGTTGTTTATTTGACGTTGTTGTTGTTGATGTTATTTATTTGACGTTGTTTTTGTTGTTGTTTATTTGACGTTGTTATTGTTGTTGTTGTTGTTATTGTTGTTGTTGTTGTTGTTGTTTATTTGACGTTGTTGTTGTTGTTGTTTATTTGACGTTGTTGTTGTTGTTGTTGTTTATTTGACATTGTTGTTGTTGTTGTTTATTTGACGGTGTTGTCTTTGTTGTTGTTTATTTGACATTATTGTTTTTGTTTATTTGATGTTGTTGTTGTTGTTGTTGTTTATTTGACATTGTTGTTGTTGTTGTTGTTTATTTGACGGTGTTGTCTTTGTTGTTGTTTATTTGACATTATTGTTTTTGTTTATTTGATGTTGTTGTTGTTGTTGTTGTTTATTTGACATTGTTGTTGTTGTTGTTGTTTATTTGACGTTGTTATTGTTGTTGTTGTTTATTTGACGTTGTTGTTGTTGTTTATTTGATGTTGTTGTTGTTGACGTTGTTGTTGTTGTTTATTTGACGTTGTTGTTGTTGTTGACATTGTTGTTGTTGTTGTTGTTTATTTGACGCTGTTGTTGTTGTTGTTGTTGTTGTTGTTTATTTGACGTTGTTGTTGTTTATTTGACGTTGTTGTTGTTGTTGTTGTTGTTTATTTGACGTTGTTGTTGTTGTTGGTGTTGACCTAGTTGTTGTTGTTGTTGTTTATTTGACGTTGTTGTTGTTGTTGTTGTTGTTGTTGTTGTTTATTTGACGTTGTTGTTGTTGTTTATTTGACGTTGTTGTTGTTGTTGACGTTGTTGTTGTTGTTGTTTATTTGACGTTGTTGTTGTTTATTTGACATTGTTGTTGTTGTTGACGGTGTTGTTGTTGTTGTTTATTTGACATTGTTGTTGTTGTTGTTGACGTTGTTGTTGTTGTTGTTGTTGTTGTTGTTTATTTGATGTTGTTGTTGTTGTTTATTTGACGTTGTTATTGTTGTTGTTGTTTATTTGACGTTGTTGTTGTTGTTTATTTGATGTTGTTGTTGTTGACGTTGTTGTTGTTGTTTATTTGACGTTGTTGTTGTTGTTGACATAGTTGTTGTTGTTGATGTTGTTGTTTATTTGACGTTGTTGTTGTTGTTGTTGACATTGTTGTTGTTTATTTGACGTTGTTGTGGTTGTTGTTCTTGTTGTTATTTATTTGACGTTGTTGTTGTTGTTTATTTGACGTTGTTGTTGTTGTTGTTGTTTATTTGACGTTGTTGTTGTTGTTAACGTTGTTGTTGTTGTTGTTGTTGTATATTTGACTTTGTTGTTTTTGTTGACGTTGTTGTTGTTGTTGTTGTTGTTGTTGACGTTGTTCTTGTTGTTGTTGTTGTTTATTTGATGTTGTTGTTGTTGTTGTTTATTTGACGTTGTTGTTGTTGTTGTTTATTTGACGTTGTTGTTGTTGTTTATTTGATGTTGTTGTTGTTTATTTGACTTTGTTGTTGTTGTTGTTATTATTGTTGTTGTTGTTGTTTATTTGACTTTGTTGTTGTTGTTGTTATTATTGTTGTTGTTGTTGTTTATTTGACGTTGTTGTTGTTGTTGTTTATTTGACGTTGTTGTTGTTGTTGTTTATTTGACGTTGTTGTTGTTGTTGACAATGTTGTTGTTGTTGTTTATTTGACGTTGTTGTTGTAGTTGGTGTTGACATAGTTGTTGTTGTTGTTGTTGTTTATTTGACGCTGTTGTTGTTGTTGTTGTTGACGTTGTTGTTTATTTGACGTTGTTGTTGTTGTTTATTTGACGTTGTTGTTGTTGTTGTTTATTTGACGTTGTTGTTGTTTATTTGAAATTGTTGTTGTTGTTGACGGTGTTGTTGTTGTTGTTTATTTGACATTGTTGTTGTTGTTGTTGACGTTGTTGTTGTTGTTGTTGTTTATTTGATGTTGTTGTTGTTGTTGTTTATTTGACGTTGTTATTGTTGTTGTTGTTTATTTGACGTTGTTGTTGTTGTTTATTTGATGTTGTTGTTGTTGACGTTGTTGTTGTTGTTTATTTGATGTTGTTGTTGTTGTTTATTTGATGTTGTTGTTGTTGACGTTATTGTTGTTGTTTATTTGACGTTGTTGTTGTTGTTGACATAGTTGTTGTTGTTGTTGTTTATTTGACGTTGTTGTTGTTGTTGTTGACGTTGTTGTTGTTTATTTGACGTTGTTGTTGTTGTTGTTCTTGTTGTTGTTTATTTGACGTTGTTGTTGTTGTTGTTTATTTGACGTTGTTGTTGTTGTTGTTTATTTGACGTTGTTGTTGTTGTTAACGTTGTTGTTGTTGTTGTATATTTGACTTTGTTGTTTTTGTTGACATTGTTGTTGTTGTTGTTGTTGTTGTTGTTGACGTTGTTATTGTTGTTTATTTGACGTTGTTGTTGTTGACGTTGTTGTTGTTTATTTGACATTGTTGTTGTTGTTGTTGTTGTTGTTGTTTATTTGACATTGTTGTTGTTGTTGATGTTGACCTTGTTGTTGTTGTTGTTTATTTGACATTGTTGTTATTGTTGTTGTTGTTCTTTATTTGATGTTGTTGATGTTGTTGTTTATTTGACGTTGTTGTTGTTGTTTATTTGACGTTGTTGTTGTTGACGTTATTGTTGTTGTTGTTTATTTGACGTTGTTGTTGTTTATTTGACGTAGTTGTTGTTGACGTTGTTGTTGTTGTTGTTTATTTGACGTTTTTGTTGTTGTTGTTGATGTTGTTGTTGTTGTTTTTTTGACATTGTTGTTGTTGTTTATTTGACTTTGTTGTTGTTGTTGTTATTATTGTTGTTGTTGTTGTTGTTTATTTGACTTTGTTGTTGTTGTTGTTGTTGTTATTATTGTTGTTGTTGTTGTTGTTTATTTGACGTTGTTGTTGTTGTTGTTTATTTGACGTTGTTGTTGTTGTTAACGTTGTTGTTGTTGTTGTTGTATATTTGACTTTGTTGTTTTGGTTGACGTTGTTGTTGTTGTTGTTGTAATTGACGTTGTTATTGTTGTTTATTTGACGTTGTTGTTGTTGACGTTGTTGTTGTTTATTTGACATTGTTGTTGTTGTAGTTTTTGTTTATTTAACATTGTTGTTGTTGTTGATGTAGACCTTGTTGTTGTTGTAATTTATTTGACGTTGTTGTTGTTGTTCTTTATTTGATGTTGTTGATGTTGTTGTTTATTTGACGTTGTTGTTGTTGTTTATTTGACGTTGTTGTTGTTGACGTTGTTGTTGTTGTTGTTTATTTGACGTAGTTGTTGTTGACGTTGTTGTTGTTGTTGTTTATTTGACGTTTTTGTTGTTGGTTATGTTGTTGTTGTTGTTGTTTATTTGAAATTGTTGTTGTTGTTGTTTATTTGACTTTGTTGTTGTTGTTATTATTGTTGTTGTTGTTGTTTATTTGACTTTGTTGTTGTTGTTGTTGTTATTGTTGTTGTTGTTGTTGTTTATTTGACGTTGTTGTTGTTGTTGTTTATTTGACGTTGTTGTTGTTGTTGTTTATTTGACGTTGTTGTTGTTGATGTTATTTATTTGACGTTGTTTTTGTTGTTGTTTATTTGACGTTGTTATTGTTGTTGTTGTTGTTATTGTTGTTGTTGTTGTTGTTTATTTGACGTTGTTGTTGTTGTTGTTTATTTGACGTTGTTGTTGTTGTTGTTGTTTATTTGACATTGTTGTTGTTGTTGTTGTTTATTTGACGGTGTTGTCTTTGTTGTTGTTTATTTGACATTATTGTTTTTGTTTATTTGACGTTGTTGTTGTTGTTGTTTATTTGACATTGTTGTTGTTGTTGTTGTTTATTTGACGGTGTTGTCTTTGTTGTTGTTTATTTGACATTATTGTTTTTGTTTATTTGACGTTGTTGTTGTTGTTGTTGTTGTTTATTTGACATTGTTGTTGTTGTTGTTGTTTATTTGACGTTGTTATTGTTGTTGTTGTTTATTTGACGTTGTTGTTGTTGTTTATTTGATGTTGTTGTTGTTGACGTTGTTGTTGTTGTTTATTTGACGTTGTTGTTGTTGTTGACATTGTTGTTGTTGTTGTTGTTTATTTGACGCTGTTGTTGTTGTTGTTCTTGTTGTTGTTTATTTGACGTTGTTGTTGTTTATTTGACGTTTTTGTTGTTGTTAACGTTGTTGTTGTTGTTGGTGTATATTTGACTTTGTTGTTTTTGTTTACGTTGTTGTTGTTGTTGTTGTTGTTGACGTTGTTATTGTTGTTTATTTGACGTTGTTGTTGTTGACGTTGTTGTTGTTTATTTGACATTGTTGTTGTTGTTGTTGTTGTTTATTTGACATTGTTGTTGTTGTTGATGTTGACCTTGTTGTTGTTGTTGTTGTTTATTTGACGTTGTTGTTGTTGTTGTTGTTGTTCTTTATTTGATGTTGTTAATGTTGTTGTTTATTTGACGTTGTTATTGTTGTTTATTTGATGTTGTTGTTGTTTGTCGTTATTATTGTTGTTGTTTATTTGACGTTGTTGTTGTTTATTTGACGTAGTTGTTGTTGACGTTGTTGTTGTTGTTGTTTATTTGACGTTTTTGTTGTTGTTGTTGATGTTGTTGTTGTTGTTTATTTGACATTGTTGTTGTTGTTTATTTGACTTTGTTGTTGTTGTTATTATTGTTGTTGTTGTTGTTTATTTGACTTTGTTGTTGTTGTTGTTATTATTGTTGTTGTTGTTGTTTATTTGACGTTGTTGTTGTTGTTGTTTATTTGACGTTGTTGTTGTTGTTGTTTATTTGACGTTGTTGTTGTTGATGTTATTTATTTGACGTTGTTGTTGTTGTTGTTGTTTATTTGACGTTGTTGTTGTTGTTGTTTATTTGACGTTTTTATTGTTGTTTATTTGACGTTGTTTTTGTTATTTGACGTTGTTGTTGTTGTTGTTGTTATTGTTGTTGTATTTGTTGTTGTTGTTGTTTATTTGATGTTGTTGTTGTTGTTGTTTATTTGACGTTTTTGTTGTTGTTGTTGTTGATGTTGTTGTTGTTGTTTATTTGACATTGTTGTTGTTGTTGTTTATTTGACGTTGTTGTTGTTGTTGTTTATTTGACGTTGTTGTTGTTGTTGTTGTTTATCTGACGTTGTTGTTGTTGATGTTA
>OX451741.1:293235990-293313490 GCA_948472305.1 Vicia faba
TCGTTGTTGTTGACGTTGTTGTTGTTGTTGTTTATTTGACGTTGTTGTTGTTGTTGTTGACGTTGTTATTGTTGTCCTTGTTTATTTGACGTTGTTGTTGTTGTTGTTTATTTGACGTTGTTGTTGTTGTTTATTTGACGTTGTTGTTGTTTATTTGACGTTGTTGTTGTTGTTGTTGTTTATTTGACGTTGTTGTTGTTTTTGATGTTTATTTGACATTGTTGTTGTTGACGTTGTTGTTGTTGTTTATTTGACGTTGTTGTTGTTGTTGTTTATTTGACGTTGTTGTTGTTGTTTATTTGACGTTGTTGTTGTTGTTGTTATTGTTGTTTATTTGACGTTGTTGTTGTTGTTTATTTAACGTTGTTGTTGTTGTTGTTTATTTGACGTTGTTGTTGTTGTTTATTTGACGTTGTTGTTGTTGTTTATTTGACGTTGTGGTTGTTATTGCTTATTTGACGTTGTCGTTGTTGTTGACGTTGTTGTTGTTGTTTATTTGACGTTGTTGTTGTTGACGTTGTTAATGTTGTCGTTGTTTATTTGACGTTGTTGTTGTTGTTAATTTGACGTTGTTGTTGTTGTTGTTTATTTGACGTTGTTGTTGTTGTTGTTGTTTATTTGACGTTGTTGTTGTTGTTGTTATTTATTTGACGTTGTTATTTTTGTTGTTTATTTAACGTTGTTGTTGTTGTTGACGTTGTTGTTGTTGTTGTTTATTTGACGTTGTTGTTGTTGTTGACGTTGTTGTTGTTGTTGTTTATTTGACGTTGTTGTTGTTGATGTTGTTGTTGTTGACGTTGTTGTTGTTATTTATTTGACGTTGTTGTTGTTGTTGTTGTTTATTTGACGTTGTTGTTGTTGTTGTTTATTTGACATTGTTGTTGTTGTTGTTGTTGACGTTGTTGTTGTTGTTTATTTGACGTTGTTGTTGTTGTTTATTTGACATTGTTGTTGTTGTTGACGTTGTTGTTGTTGTTGTTGTTGTTGTTTATTTGACGTTGTTGTTGTTGACGTTGTTGTTGTTGTTGTTTACTTGACTTTGTTGTTGTTGTTTATTTGACGTTGTTGTTGTTGTTGTTGTTGTTTATTTGACGTTGTCGTTGTTGTTGACGGTGTTGTTGTTGTTGTTTATTTGACGTTGTTGTTGTTGTTGACGTTGTTATTGTTGTCGCTGTTTATTTGACATTGTTGTTGTTGTAGTCGTTGTTTATTTGACATTGTTGTTGTTGTTGATGTTGACCTTGTTGTTGTTGTTGTTGTTTATTTGACGTTGTTGTTGTTGTTGTTCTTTATTTGATGTTGTTGTTTATTTGACGTTGTTGTTGTTGTTTATTTGACGTTGTTGTTGTTGACGTTATTGTTGTTGTTGTTTATTTGACGTAGTTGTTGTTGACGTTGTTGTTGTTGTTGTTGTTTATTTGACGTTTTTGTTGTTGTTGTTGATGTTGTTGTTGTTGTTTATTTGACATTGTTGTTGTTGTTGTTTATTTGACTTTGTTGTTGTTGTTGTTATTATTGTTGTTGTTGTTGTTTATTTGACGTTGTTGTTGTTGTTGTTTATTTGACGTTGTTGTTGTTGTTAACGTTGTTGTTGTTGTTGTATATTTGACTTTGTTGTTTTGGTTGACGTTGTTGTTGTTGTTGTTGTTGACGTTGTTATTGTTGTTTATTTGACGTTGTTGTTGTTGTTGATGTTGACCTTGTAGTTGTTGTAATTTATTTGACGTTGTTGTTGTTGTTGTTGTTCTTTATTTGATGTTGTTGATGTTGTTTTTTATTTGACGTTGTTGTTGTTGTTTATTTGACGTTGTTGTTGTTGACGTTGTTGTTGTTGTTGTTGTTTATTTGACGTAGTTGTTGTTGACGTTGTTGTTGTTGTTGTTGTTTATTTGACGTTTTTGTTGTTGTTGATGTTGTTGTTGTTGTTGTTTATTTGAAATTGTTGTTGTTGTTGTTTATTTGACTTTGTTGTTGTTGTTATTATTGTTGTTGTTGTTGTTTATTTGACTTTGTTGTTGTTGTTGTTGTTGTTATTGTTGTTGTTGTTGTTGTTGTTTATTTGACGTTGTTGTTGTTGTTGTTGTTGTTTATTTGACGTTGTTGTTGTTGTTGTTTATTTGACGTTGTTGTTGTTGTTGTTGTTTATTTGACGTTGTTGTTGTTGATGTTATTTATTTGACGTTGTTGTTGTTGTTGTTTATTTGACGTTGTTATTGTTGTTGTTATTGTTGTTGTTGTTGTTGTTTATTTGACGTTGTTGTTGTTGTTGTTTATTTGACGTTGTTGTTGTTGTTGTTGTTGTTGTTTATTTGACATTGTTGTTGTTGTTGTTTATTTGACCGTGTTGTCTTTGTTGTTGTTTATTTGACATTATTGTTTTTGTTTATTTGACGTTGTTGTTGTTGTTGTTGACAATGTTGTTGTTGTTGTTGTTGTTTATTTGACGGTGTTGTCTTTGTTGTTGTTTATTTGACATTATTGTTTTTGTTTATTTGACGTTGTTGTTGTTGTTGACAATGTTGTTGTTGTTGTTGTTTATTTGACGTTGTTGTTGTTGTTGGTGTTGACATAGTTGTTGTTGTTGTTTATTTGACGCTGTTGTTGTTGTTGTTGTTGACGTTGTTGTTTATTTGACGTTGTTGTTGTTGTTTATTTGACGTTGTTGTTGTTGTTGACGTTGTTGTTGTTGTTGTTGTTTATTTGACGTTGTTGTTGTTTATTTGACATTGTTGTTGTTGTTGACGGTGTTGTTGTTGTTGTTTATTTGACATTGTTGTTGTTGTTGTTGTTGTTGTTGTTGTTTATTTGATGTTGTTGTTGTTGTTGTTTATTTGACGTTGTTATTGTTGTTGTTGTTTATTTGACGTTGTTGTTGTTGTTTATTTGATGTTGTTGTTGTTGACGTTGTTGTTGTTGTTTATTTGACGTTGTTGTTGTTGTTGACATAGTTGTTGTTGTTGTTGTTTATTTGACGTTGTTGTTGTTGTTGACGTTGTTATTGTTGTTTATTTGACGTTGTTGTTGTTGACGTTATTGTTGTTTATTTGACATTGTTGTTGTTGTAGTTGTTGTTTATTTGACATTGTTGTTGTTGTTGATGTTGACCTTGTTGTTGTTGTAATTTATTTGACGTTGTTGTTGTTGTTGTTCTTTATTTTATGTTGTTGATGTTGTTGATTATTTGACGTTGTTGTTGTTGTTTATTTGACGTTGTTGTTGTTGACATTGTTGTTGTTGTTGTTTATTTGACGTAGTTGTTGTTGACGTTGTTGTTGTTGTTGTTGTTTATTTGACGTTTTTGTTATTGTTGATGTTGTTGTTGTTGTTTATTTGAAATTGTTGTTGTTGTTTATTTGACTTTGTTGTTGTTGTTGTTATTATTGTTGTTGTTGTTGTTTATTTGACTTTGTTGTTGTTGTTGTTATTGTTGTTGTTGTTGTTGTTGTTGTTTATTTGACGTTGTTGTTGTTGTTGTTTATTTGACGTTGTTGTTGTTGTTGTTTATTTGACGTTGTTGTTGTTGTTGTTGTTTATTTGACGTTGTTGTTGTTGTTGTTGTTTATTTGACGTTGTTGTTGTTGATGTTATTTATTTGACGTTGTTGTTGTTGTTGTTTATTTGACGTTGTTATTGTTGTTGTTATTGTTGTTGTTGTTGTTGTTTATTTGACGTTGTTGTTGTTGTTGTTGTTTATTTGACGTTGTTGTTGTTGTTGTTGTTGTTTATTTGACATTGTTGTTGTTGTTGTTTATTTGACGGTGTTGTCTTTGTTGTTGTTTATTTGACATTATTGTTTTTGTTTATTTGACGTTGTTGTTGTTGTTGTTGACAATGTTGTTGTTGTTGTTGTTTATTTGACGTTGTTGTTGTTGTTGGAGTTGACATAGTTGTTGTTGTTGTTGTTTATTTGACGCTGTTGTTGTTGTTGTTGTTGTTGTTGTTGACGTTGTTGTTTATTTGACGTTGTTGTTGTTGTTTATTTGACGTTGTTGTTGTTGTTGACGTTGTTGTTGTTGTTGTTGTTTATTTGACATTGTTGTTGTTGTTGACGGTGTTGTTGTTGTTGTTGTTTATTTGACATTGTTGTTGTTGTTGTTGACGTTGTTGTTGTTGTTGTTGTTTATTTAATGTTGTTGTTGTTGTTGTTGTTGTTTATTTGACGTTGTTATTGTTGTTGTTGTTTATTTGACGTTGTTGTTGTTGTTTATTTGATGTTGTTGTTGTTGACGTTGTTGTTGTTGTTTATTTGACGTTGTTGTTGTTGTTGACATAGTTGTTGTTGTTGTTGTTGTTGTTTATTTGACGTTGTTTTTGTTGTTGTTGACGTTGTTGTTGTTTATTTGACGTTGTTGTTGTTGTTGTTCTTGTTGTTGTTTATTTGACGTTGTTGTTGTTTATTTGACGTTGTTGTTGTTGTTGTTGTTGTTGTATATTTGACTTTGTTGTTTTTGTTGACGTTGTTGTTGTTGTTGTTGTTGACGTTGTTATTGTTGTTTATTTGACGTTGTTGTTGTTGATGTTGTTGTTGTTTATTTGACATTGTTGTTGTTGTTGTTGTTGTTGTTGTTTATTTGACATTGTTGTTGTTGTTGATGTTGACCTTGTTGTTGTTGTTGTTGTTTATTTGACGTTGTTGTTGTTGTTGTTGTTGTTCTTTATTTGATGTTGTTGATGTTGTTGTTTATTTGACGTTGTTGTTATTGTTTATTTGATGTTGTTGTTGTTTGTCGTTATTGTTGTTGTTGTTTATTTGACGTTGTTGTTGTTTATTTGACGTAGTTGTTGTTGACGTAGTTGTTGTTGTTGTTGTTTATTTGACGTTTTTGTTGTTGTTGTTGATGTTGTTGTTGTTGTTTATTTGACATTGTTGTTGTTGTTGTTTATTTGACTTTGTTGTTGTTGTTGTTATTATTGTTGTTGTTGTTGTTTATTTGACTTTGTTGTTGTTGTTGTTATTATTGTTGTTGTTGTTGTTTATTTGACGTTGTTGTTGTTGTTGTTGTTGTTGTTTATTTGACGTTGTTGTTGTTGATGTTATTTATTTGACATTGTTGTTGTTGTTGTTTATTTGACGTTTTTATTGTTGTTTATTTGACGTTGTTTTTGTTATTTGACGTTGTTGTTGTTGTTGTTATTGTTGTTGTATTTGTTGTTGTTGTTGTTTATTTGACATTGTTGTTGTTGTTGTTGTTTATTTGATGTTGTTGTTGTTGACGTTGTTGTTGTTGTTGTTGTTTATTTGACGTTGTTGTTGTTGTTGTTGTTTATTTGACGTTGTTGTTGTTGTTTATTTGACGTTGTTGTTGTTGTTGTTTATTTGACGTTGTTGTTGTTGTTGTTTATTTAACGTTATTGTTGTTGTTGTTTACTTGACGTTGTTGTTGTTGTTTATTTGACGTTGTTGTTTTTGTTGTTGTTGTTTATTTGACGTTGTCGTTGTTGTTGACGTTTTTGTTGTTGTTGTTGTTGTTTATTTGACGTTGTTGTTGTTGTTGCTTATTTGACGTTGTCGTTGTTGTTTACGTTGTTGTTGTTGTTTATTTGACGTTGTTGTTGTTGACGTTGTTATTGTTGTCGTTGTTTATTTGACGTTGTTGTTGTTGTTAATTTGACGTTGTTGTTGTTGTTTATTTGACGTTGTTGTTGTTGTTGTTTATTTGACGTTGTTGTTGTTGTTGTTATTTATTTGACGTTGTTATTGTTGTTGTTTATTTAACGTTGTTGTTGTTGTTGACGTTGTTGTTGTTGTTGTTTATTTGACGTTGTTGTTGTTGTTGACGTTGTTGTTGTTGTTGTTTATTTGACGTTGTTGTTGTTGATGTTGTTGTTGTTGACGTTGTTGTTGTTATTTATTTGACGTTGTTGTTGTTGTTGTTTATTTGACGTTGTTGTTGTTGTTGTTGTTTATTTGACATTGTTGTTGTTGTTGTTGTTGACGTTGTTGTTGTTGTTTATTTGACGTTGTTGTTGTTGTTTATTTGACATTGTTGTTGTTGTTGACGTTGTTGTTGTTGTTGTTGTTGTTTATTTGACGTTGTTGTTGTTGACGTTGTTGTTGTTGTTGTTTACTTGACTTTGTTGTTGTTGTTTATTTGACGTTGTTGTTGTTGTTGTTGTTTATTTGACGTTGTCGTTGTTGTTGACGGTGTTGTTGTTGTTGTTTATTTGACGTTGTTGTTATTGTTGACGTTGTTATTGTTGTCGCTGTTTATTTGACATTGTTGTTGTTGTAGTCGTTGTTTATTTGACATTGTTGTTGTTGTTGATGTTGACCTTGTTGTTGTTGTTGTTTATTTGACGTTGTTGTTGTTGTTGTTGTTCTTTATTTGATGTTGTTGTTTATTTGACGTTGTTGTTGTTGACGTTATTGTTGTTGTTGTTTATTTGACGTTGTTGTTGTTTATTTGACGTAGTTGTTGTTGACGTTGTTGTTGTTGTTGTTGTTGTTGTTTATTTGACATTGTTGTTGTTGTTGTTTATTTGACTTTGTTGTTGTTGTTGTTATTATTGTTGTTGTTGTTGTTTATTTGACGTTGTTGTTGTTGTTAACGTTGTTGTTGTTGTTGTTGTATATTTGACTTTGTTGTTTTGGTTGACGTTGTTGTTGTTGTTGTTGTTGTTGACGTTGTTATTGTTGTTTATTTGACGTTGTTGTTGTTGACGTTGTTGTTGTTTATTTGACATTGTTGTTGTTGTAGTTGTTGTTTATTTGACATTGTTGTTGTTGTTGATGTTGACCTTGTAGTTGTTGTAATTTATTTGACGTTGTTGTTGTTGTTGTTCTTTATTTGATGTTGTTGATGTTGTTGTTTATTTGACGTTGTTGTTGTTGTTTATTTGACGTTGTTGTTGTTGACGTTGTTGTTGTTGTTGTTTATTTGACGTAGTTGTTGTTGACGTTGTTGTTGTTGTTGTTGTTTATTTGACGTTTTTGTTGTTGTTGATGTTGTTGTTGTTGTTGTTTATTTGAAATTGTTGTTGTTGTTGTTTATTTGACTTTGTTGTTGTTGTTATTATTGTTGTTGTTGTTGTTTATTTGACTTTGTTGTTGTTGTTGTTGTTGTTATTGTTGTTGTTGTTGTTGTTGTTTATTTGACGTTGTTGTTGTTGTTGTTGTTTATTTGACGTTGTTGTTGTTGTTGTTTATTTGACGTTGTTGTTGTTGTTGTTTATTTGACGTTGTTGTTGTTGATGTTATTTATTTGACGTTGTTGTTGTTGTTGTTTATTTGACGTTGTTATTGTTGTTGTTATTGTTGTTGTTGTTGTTGTTTATTTGACGTTGTTGTTGTTGTTGTTTATTTGACGTTGTTGTTGTTGTTGTTGTTTATTTGACATTGTTGTTGTTGTTGTTTATTTGACGGTGTTGTCTTTGTTGTTGTTTATTTGACATTATTGTTTTTGTTTATTTGACGTTGTTGTTGTTGTTGTTGACAATGTTGTTGTTGTTGTTGTTTATTTGACGGTGTTGTCTTTGTTGTTGTTTATTTGACATTATTGTTTTTGTTTATTTGACGTTGTTGTTGTTGTTGACAATGTTGTTGTTGTTGTTGTTTATTTGACGTTGTTGTTGTTGGTGGTGTTGACATAGTTGTTGTTGTTGTTTATTTGACGCTGTTGTTGTTGTTGTTGTTGACGTTGTTGTTTATTTGACGTTGTTGTTGTTGTTTATTTGACGTTGTTGTTGTTGTTGACGTTGTTGTTGTTGTTGTTTATTTGACGTTGTTGTTGTTTATTTGACATTGTTGTTGTTGTTGACGGTGTTGTTGTTGTTGTTTATTTGACATTGTTGTTGTTGTTGTTGTTGTTGTTGTTTATTTGATGTTGTTGTTGTTGTTGTTTATTTGACGTTGTTATTGTTGTTGTTGTTTATTTGACGTTGTTGTTGTTGTTTATTTGATGTTGTTGTTGTTGACGTTGTTGTTGTTGTTTATTTGACGTTGTTGTTGTTGTTGACATAGTTGTTGTTGTTGTTGTTTATTTGACGTTGTTGTTGTTGTTGACGTTGTTATTGTTGTTTATTTGACGTTGTTGTTGTTGACGTTGTTGTTGTTTATTTGACATTGTTGTTGTTGTAGTTGTTGTTTATTTGACATTGTTGTTGTTGTTGATGTTGACCTTGTTGTTGTTGTAATTTATTTGACGTTGTTGTTGTTGTTGTTCTTTATTTTATGTTGTTGATGTTGTTGTTTATTTGACGTTGTTGTTGTTGTTTATTTGACGTTGTTGTTGTTGACGTTGTTGTTGTTGTTGTTTATTTGACGTAGTTGTTGTTGACGTTGTTGTTGTTGTTGTTTATTTGACGTTTTTGTTGTTGTTGATGTTGTTGTTGTTGTTTATTTGAAATTGTTGTTGTTGTTGTTTATTTGACTTTGTTGTTGTTGTTATTATTGTTGTTGTTGTTGTTTATTTCACTTTGTTGTTGTTGTTATTGTTGTTGTTGTTGTTGTTGTTTATTTGACGTTGTTGTTGTTGTTGTTTATTTGACGTTGTTGTTGTTGTTGTTGTTTATTTGACGTTGTTGTTGTTGTTGTTGTTGTTTATTTGACGTTGTTGTTGTTGTTGTTGTTTATTTGACGTTGTTGTTGTTGATGTTATTTATTTGACGTTGTTGTTGTTGTTGTTGTTTATTTGACGTTGTTATTGTTGTTGTTATTGTTGTTGTTGTTGTTGTTTATTTGACGTTGTTGTTGTTGTTGTTTATTTGACATTGTTGTTATTGTTGTTTATTTGACGGTGTTGTCTTTGTTGTTGTTTATTTGACATTATTGTTTTTGTTTATTTGACGTTGTTGTTGTTGTTGTTGACAATGTTGTTGTTGTTGTTGTTTATTTGACGTTGTTGTTGTTGTTGGTGTTGACATAGTTGTTGTTGTTGTTGTTGTTTATTTGACGCTGTTGTTGTTGTTGTTGTTGTTGTTGACGTTGTTGTTTATTTGACGTTGTTGTTGTTGTTTATTTGACGTTGTTGTTGTTGTTGACGTTGTTGTTGTTGTTGTTTATTTGACATTGTTGTTGTTGTTGACGGTGTTGTTGTTGTTGTTGTTTATTTCACATTGTTGTTGTTGTTGTTGACGTTGTTGTTGTTGTTGTTGTTTATTTAATGTTGTTGTTGTTGTTGTTGTTTATTTGACGTTGTTATTGTTGTTGTTGTTTATTTGACGTTGTTGTTGTTGTTTATTTGATGTTGTTGTTGTTGACGTTGTTGTTGTTGTTTATTTGACGTTGTTGTTGTTGTTGACCTAGTTGTTGTTGTTGTTGTTGTTGTTTATTTGACGTTGTTTTTGTTGTTGTTGACGTTGTTGTTGTTTATTTGACGTTGTTGTTGTTGTTGTTCTTGTTGTTGTTTATTTGACGTTGTTGTTGTTTATTTGACGTTGTTGTTGTTGTTAACGTTGTTGTTGTTGTTGTTGTATATTTGACTTTGTTGTTTTTGTTGACGTTGTTGTTGTTGTTGTTGTTGACGTTGTTATTGTTGTTTATTTGACGTTGTTGTTGTTGATGTTGTTGTTGTTTATTTGACATTGTTGTTGTTGTTGTTGTTGTTTATTTGACATTGTTGTTGTTGTTGATGTTGACCTTGTTGTTGTTGTTGTTTATTTGACGTTGTTGTTGTTGTTGTTGTTGTTTATTTGATGTTGTTGATGTTGTTGTTTATTTGACGTTGTTGTTATTGTTTATTTGATGTTATTGTTGTTTGTCGTTATTGTTGTTGTTGTTTATTTGACGTTGTTGTTGTTTATTTGACGTAGTTGTTGTTGACGTTGTTGTTGTTGTTGTTGTTTATTTGACGTTTTTGTTGTTGTTGTTGATGTTGTTGTTGTTGTTGTTTATTTGACATTGTTGTTGTTGTTGTTTATTTGACTTTGTTGTTGTTGTTGTTATTATTGTTGTTGTTGTTGTTTATTTGACTTTGTTGTTGTTGTTGTTATTATTGTTGTTGTTATTGTTTATTTGACGTTGTTGTTGTTGTTGTTGTTTATTTGACGTTGTTGTTGTTGATGTTATTTATTTGACATTGTTGTTGTTGTTGTTTATTTGACGTTTTTATTGTTGTTTATTTGACGTTGTTTTTGTTATTTGACGTTGTTGTTGTTGTTGTTATTGTTGTTGTATTTGTTGTTGTTGTTGTTTATTTGACATTGTTGTTGTTGTTGTTGTTGTTTATTTGATGTTGTTGTTGTTGTTGTTGTTGTTTATTTGACGTTGTTGTTGTTGTTGTTGTTTATTTGACGTTGTTGTTGTTGTTTATTTGACGTTGTTGTTGTTGTTGTTGTTTATTTGACGTTGTTGTTGTTGTTGTTTATTTAATGTTATTGTTGTTGTTGTTTACTTGACGTTGTTGTTGTTGTTTATTTGACGTTGTTGTTGTTGTTGTTGTTGTTTATTTGACGTTGTCGTTGTTGTTGACGTTTTTGTTGTTGTTGTTGTTGTTTATTTGACGTTGTTGTTGTTGTTGTTGACGTTGTTATTGTTGTCGCTGTTTATTTGACATTGTTGTTGTTGTAGTTGTTGTTTATTTGACTTTGTTGTTGTTGTTGATGTTGACCTTGTTGTTGTTGTTGTTTATTTGATGTTGTTGTTGTTGTTGCTTATTTGACGTTGTCGTTGTTGTTGACGTTGTTGTTGTTGTTGTTTATTTGACGTTGTTGTTGTTGTTGTTGTTGTTGACGTTGTTATTGTTGTCCTTGTTTATTTGACGTTGTTGTTGTTGTTGTTTATTTGACGTTGTTGTTGTTGTTTATTTGACGTTGTTGTTGTTTATTTGACGTTGTTGTTGTTTTTGATGTTTATTTGACATTGTTGTTGTTGGCGTTGTTGTTGTTGTTTATTTGACGTTGTTGTTGTTGTTTATTTAACTTGTTGTTGTTGTTGTTTATTTGACGTTGTTGTTGTTATTATTGTTTATTTGACGTTGTTGTTGTTGTTGTTTATTTAACGTTGTTGTTGTTGTTGTTTATTTGACGTTGTTGTTGTTGTTGTTTATTTGACGTTGTTGTTGTTGTTTATTTGACGTTGTGGTTGTTGTTGCTTATTTGACGTTGTCGTTGTTGTTGACGTTGTTGTTGTTGTTTATTTGACGTTGTTGTTGTTGACGTTGTTATTGTTGTCGTTGTTTATTTGACGTTGTTGTTGTTGTTAATTTGACGTTGTTGTTGTTGTTTATTTGACGTTGTTGTTGTTGTTGTTTATTTGACGTTGTTGTTGTTGTTGTTATTTATTTGACGTTGTTATTGTTGTTGTTTATTTAACGTTGTTGTTGTTGTTGACGTTGTTGTTGTTGTTGTTTATTTGACGTTGTTGTTGTTGTTGACGTTGTTGTTGTTGTTGTTTATTTGACGTTGTTGTTGTTGATGTTGTTGTTGTTGACGTTGTTGTTGTTATTTATTTGACGTTGTTGTTGTTGTTGTTTATTTGACGTATTTGTTGTTGTTGTTTATTTGACATTGTTGTTGTTGTTGTTGTTGACGTTGTTGTTGTTGTTTATTTGACGTTGTTGTTGTTGTTTATTTGACATTGTTGTTGTTGTTGACGTTGTAGTTGTTGTTGTTGTTGTTTATTTGACGTTGTTGTTGTTGTTGTTTATTTGATGTTATTGTTGTTGTTGTTGTTGTTTATTTGACGTTGTTGTTGTTGTTTATTTAACGTTATTGTTGTTGTTGTTTACTTGACGTTGTTGTTGTTGTTTATTTGACGTTGTTGTTGTTGTTGTTGTTGTTTATTTGACGTTGTCGTTGTTGTTGACGTTGTTGTTGTTGTTGTTGTTGTTTATTTGACGTTGTTGTTGTTGTTGTTGTTGACGTTGTTATTGTTGTCGCTGTTTATTTGACATTGTTGTTGTTGTAGTTGTTGTTTATTTGACATTGTTGTTGTTGTTGATGTTGTTGTTGTTTATTTGATGTTGTTGTTGTTGTTGTTGCTTATTTGACGTTGTCGTTGTTGTTGACGTTGTTGTTGTTGTTGTTGTTTATTTGACGTTGTTGTTGTTGTTGACGTTGTTATTGTTGTCCTTGTTTATTTGACGTTGTTGTTGTTGTTGTTTATTTGACGTTGTTGTTGTTGTTTATTTGACGTTGTTGTTGTTTATTTGACGTTGTTGTTGTTGTTGTTGTTGTTTATTTGACGTTGTTGTTTTTGATGTTTATTTGACATTGTTGTTGTTGACGTTGTTGTTGTTGTTTATTTGACGTTGTTGTTGTTGTTGTTTATTTGACGTTGTTGTTGTTGTTGTTTATTTGACGTTGTTGTTGTTGTTGTTTATTTGACGTTGTTGTTGTTGTTGTTTATTTAACGTTGTTGTTGTTGTTGTTTATTTGACGTTGTTGTTGTTCTTTATTTGACGTTGTTGTTGTTGTTTATTTGACGTTGTGGTTGTTGTTGCTTATTTGACGTTGTCGTTGTTGTTGACGTTGTTGTTGTTGTTTATTTGACGTTGTTGTTGTTGACGTTGTTATTGTTGTCGTTGTTTATTTGACGTTGTTGTTGTTGTTAATTTGACGTTGTTGTTGTTGTTTATTTGACGTTGTTGTTGTTGTTGTTTATTTGACGTTGTTGTTGTTGTTGTTATTTATTTGACGTTGTTATTGTTGTTGTTTATTTGACGTTGTTGTTGTTGTTGACGTTGTTGTTGTTGTTGTTTATTTGACGTTGTTGTTGTTGTTGACGTTGTTGTTGTTGTTGTTTATTTGACGTTGTTGTTGTTGATGTTGTTGTTGATGTTGTTGTTGTTGACGTTGTTGTTGTTATTTATTTGACGTTGTTGTTGTTGTTGTTTATTTGACGTTGTTGTTGTTGTTGTTTATTTGACATTGTTGTTGTTGTTGTTGACGTTGTTGTTGTTGTTGTTGTTTATTTGACGTTGTTGTTGTTGTTTATTTGACATTGTTGTTGTTGTTGACGTTGTTGTTGTTGTTGTTGTTGTTTATTTGACGTTGTTGTTGTTGACGTTGTTGTTGTTTATTTGATGTTGTTGTTGTTGTTTATTTGACGTTGTTGTTGTTTTTGTTTATTTGACATTGTTGTTGTTGTTGTTTATTTGACGGTGTTGTTGTTGTTGTTATGGTTGTTGTTGTTGTTGTTGTTTATTTGACGTTGTTGTTATTGTTGTTGTTTATTTGACGTTGTTGTTGTTGTTGTTTATTTGACGTTGTTGTTGTTGTTGTTGTTGTTTATTTGACGTTGTTGTTGTTGATGTTATTTATTTGACGTTGTTGTTGTTGTTGTTTATTTGACGTTGTTATTGTTGTTGTTATTGTTGTTGTTGTTGTTGTTTATTTGACGTTGTTGTTGTTGTTTATTTGACGTTGTTGTTGTTGTTGTTGTTGTTTATTTGACATTGTTGTTGTTGTTGTTTATTTGACGGTGTTGTCTTGGTTGTTGTTTATTTGACATTATTGTTTTTGTTTATATGACGTTGTTGTTGTTGTTGTTGACATTGTTGTTGTTGTTGTTGTTTATTTGACGTTGTGGTTGTTGTTGCTTATTTGACGTTGTCGTTGTTGTTGACGTTGTTGTTGTTGTTTATTTGACGTTGTTGTTGTTGACGTTGTTATTGTTGTCGTTGTTTATTTGACGTTGTTGTTGTTGTTAATTTGACATTGTTGTTGTTGTTTATTTGACGTTGTTGTTGTTGTTGTTTATTTGACGTTGTTGTTGTTGTTATTTATTTGACGTTGTTATTGTTGTTGTTTATTTAACGTTGTTGTTGTTGTTGACGTTGTTGTTGTTGTTGTTTATTTGACGTTGTTGTTGTTGTTGACGTTGTTGTTGTTGTTGTTTATTTGACGTTGTTGTTGTTGATGTTGTTGTTGTTGTTATTTATTTGACGTTGTTGTTGTTGTTGTTGTTGTTTATTTGACGTTGTTGTTGTTGTTATTTATTTGACATTGTTGTTGTTGTTGTTGTTGACGTTGTTGTTGTTGTTTATTTGACGTTGTTGTTGTTGTGTATTTGACATTGTTGTTGTTGTTGACGTTGTTGTTGTTGTTGTTGTTGTTGTTTATTTGACGTTGTTGTTGTTGACGTTGTTGTTGTTGTTGTTGTTTATTTGATGTTGTTGTTGTTGTTGTTGTTGTTGTTTATTTGACGTTGTTGTTGTTGTTGTTTATTTAACGTTATTGTTGTTGTTGTTTACTTGACGTTGTTGTTGTTGTTTATTTGACGTTGTTGTTGTTGTTGTTGTTTATTTGACGTTGTCGTTGTTGTTGACGTTGTTGTTGTTGTTGTTGTTTATTTGACGTTGTTGTTGTTGTTGTTGTTGACGTTGTTATTGTTGTCGCTGTTTATTTGACATTGTTGTTGTTGTAGTTGTTGTTTATTTGACATTGTTGTTGTTGTTGATGTTGACCTTGTTGTTGTTGTTGTTTATTTGATGTTGTTGTTGTTGTTGTTGCTTATTTGACGTTGTCGTTGTTGTTGACGTTATTGTTGTTGTTGTTGTTTATTTGACGTTGTTGTTGTTGTTGTTGTTGTTGTTGACGTTGTTATTGTTGTCCTTGTTTATTTGACGTTGTTGTTGTTGTTGTTTATTTGACGTCGTTGTTGTTGTTTATTTGACTTTGTTGTTGTTTATTTGACGTTGTTGTTGTTGTTGTTCTTGTTTATTTGACGTTGTTGTTGTTTTTGATGTTTATTTGACATTGTTGTTGTTGACGTTGTTGTTGTTGTTTATTTGACGTTGTTGTTGTTGTTGTTTATTTGACGTTGTTGTTGTTGTTGTTTATTTGACGTTGTTGTTGTTGTTGTTGTTTATTTAACGTTGTTGTTGTTGTTGTTTATTTGACGTTGTTGTTGTTCTTTATTTGACGTTGTTGTTGTTGTTTATTTGACGTTGTGGTTGTTGTTGCTTATTTGACGTTGTCGTTGTTGTTGACGTTGTTGTTGTTGTTTATTTGACGTTGTTGTTGTTGACGTTGTTATTGTTGTCGTTGTTTATTTGACGTTGTTGTTGTTGTTAATTTGACGTTGTTGTTGTTGTTTATTTGACGTTGTTGTTGTTGTTGTTGTTGTTTATTTGACGTTGTTGTTGTTGTTGTTATTTATTTGACGTTGTTATTGTTGTTGTTTATTTGACGTTGTTGTTGTTGTTGTTGACGTTGTTGTTGTTGTTGTTTATTTGACGTTGTTGTTGTTGACGTTGTTGTTGTTGTTGTTTATTTGACGTTGTTGTTGTTGATGTTGTTGTTGTTGACGTTGTTGTTGTTATTTATTTGACGTTGTTGTTGTTGTTGTTTATTTGACGTTGTTGTTGTTGTTGTTTATTTGACATTGTTGTTGTTGTTGTTAACGTTGTTGTTGTTGTTGTTTATTTGACGTTGTTGTTGACGTTGTTGTTGTTGTTGTTGTTTATTTGACGTTGTTGTTGTTTATTTGATGTTGTTGTTGTTGTTGTTGTTTATTTGACGTTGTTGTTGTTGTTGTTTATTTGACATTGTTGTTGTTGTTGTTTATTTGACGGTGTTGTTGTTGTTGTTGTTGTTATTGTTGTTGTTGTTGTTGTTGTTTATTTGACGTTGTTGTTGTTGTTGTTGTTTATTTGACGTTGTTGTTGTTGTTGTTTATTTGACGTTGTTGTTGTTATTGTTTATTTGACGTTGTTGTTGTTGATGTTATTTATTTGACGTTGTTGTTGTTGTTGTTGTTTATTTGACGTTGTTATTGTTGTTGTTATTGTTGTTGTTGTTGTTGTTGTTTATTTGACGTTGTTGTTGTTGTTGTTTATTTGACGTTGTTGTTGTTGTTGTTGTTGTTGTTTATTTGACATTGTTGTTGTTGTTGTTTATTTGACGGTGTTGTCTTTGTTGTTGTTTATTTGACATTATTGTTTTTGTTTATATGACGTTGTTGTTGTTGTTGTTGACAATGTTGTTGTTTTTGTTGTTTATTTGACATTGTTGTTGTTGTTGTTGTTTATTTGACGGTGTTGTCTTTGTTGTTGTTTATTTGACATTATTGTTTTTGTTTATTTGACGTTGTTGTTGTTGTTGACAATGTTGTTGTTGTTGTTTATTTGACGTTGTTGTTGTTGTTGGTGTTGACATAGTTGTTGTTGTTGTTTATTTGACGCTGTTGTTGTTGTTGTTGTTGATGTTGTTGTTTATTTGACGTTGTTGTTGTTGTTTATTTGACATTGTTGTTGTTGTTGACGTTGTTGTTGTTGTTGTTTATTTGACGTTGTTGTTGTTTATTTGACATTGTTGTTGTTGTTGACGGTGTTGTTGTTGTTGTTTATTTGACATTGTTGTTGTTGTTGTTGTTGTTGTTGTTGTTGTTTATTTGATGTTGTTGTTGTTGTTGTTTATTTGACGTTGTTATTGTTGTTGTTGTTTATTTGACGTTGTTGTTGTTGTTTATTTGACGTTGTTGTTGTTGTTGTTGTTTATTTGACGTAGTTGTTGTTGACGTTGTTGTTGTTGTTGTTTATTTGACGTTTTTGTTGTTGTTGATGTTGTTGTTGTTGTTTATTTGAAATTGTTGTTGTTGTTGTTTATTTGACTTTGTTGTTGTTGTTATTATTGTTGTTGTTGTTGTTTATTTGACTTTTTTGTTGTTGTTGTTATTGTTGTTGTTGTTGTTGTTGTTTATTTGACGTTGTTGTTGTTGTTGTTGTTTATTTGACATTGTTGTTGTTGTTTATTTGACGTTGTTGTTGTTGTTGTTTATTTGACGTTGTTGTTGTTGTTGTTGTTTATTTGACGTTGTTGTTGTTGTTGTTGTTGTTTATTTGACGTTGTTGTTGTTGATGTTATTTATTTGACGTTGTTGTTGTTGTTGTTGTTTATTTGACGTTGTTATTGTTGTTGTTATTGTTGTTGTTGTTGTTGTTTATTTGACGTTGTTGTTGTTGTTGTTGTTTATTTGACGTTGTTGTTGTTGTTGTTGTTTATTTGACATTGTTGTTGTTGTTGTTTATTTGACGGTGTTGTCTTTGTTGTTGTTTATTTGACATTATTGTTTTTGTTTATTTGACGTTGTTGTTGTTGTTGTTGACAATGTTGTTGTTGTTGTTGTTTATTTGACATTGTTGTTGTTGTTGACGTTGTAGTTGTTGTTGTTGTTGTTTATTTGACGTTGTTGTTGTTGTTGTTTATTTGACGTTGTTGTTGTTGTTGTTTATTTGACGTTGTTGTTGTTGTTGTTTATTTAACGTTATTGTTGTTGTTGGTTACTTGACGTTGTTGTTGTTGTTTATTTGACGTTGTTGTAGTTGTTGTTGTTGTTTATTTGACGTTGTCGTTGTTGTTGACGTTTTTGTTGTTGTTGTTGTTGTTTATTTGACGTTGTTGTTGTTGTTGTTGTTGACGTTGTTATTGTTGTCGCTGTTTATTTGACATTGTTGTTGTTGTAGTTGTTGTTTATTTGACATTGTTGTTGTTGTTGATGTTGACCTTGTTGTTGTTGTTGTTTATTTGATGTTGTTGTTGTTGTTGCTTATTTGACGTTGTCGTTGTTGTTGACGTTGTTGTTGTTGTTTATTTGACGTTGTTGTTGTTGACGTTGTTATTGTTGTCGTTGTTTATTTGACGTTGTTGTTGTTGTTAATTTGACGTTGTTGTTGTTGTTTATTTGACGTTGTTGTTGTTGTTGTTTATTTGACGTTGTTGTTGTTGTTGTTATTTATTTGACGTTGTTATTGTTGTTGTTTATTTGACGTTGTTGTTGTTGTTGACGTTGTTGTTGTTGTTGTTTATTTGACGTTGTTGTTGTTGTTGACGTTGTTGTTGTTGTTGTTTATTTGACGTTGTTGTTATTGATGTTGTTGTTGTTGACGTTGTTGTTGTTATTTATTTGACGTTGTTGTTGTTGTTGTTGTTTATTTGACGTTGTTGTTGTTGTTGTTTATTTGACATTGTTGTTGTTGTTGTTGACGTTGTTGTTGTTGTTGTTTATTTGACGTTGTTGTTGTTGTTGTTTATTTGACGTTGTTGTTGTTGTTGTTTATTTGACGTTGTTGTTGTTGTTGTTTATTTGACGTTGTTGTTGTTGTTGTTTATTTAACGTTATTGTTGTTGTTGGTTACTTGACGTTGTTGTTGTTGTTTATTTGACGTTGTTGTAGTTGTTGTTGTTGTTTATTTGACGTTGTCGTTGTTGTTGACGTTTTTGTTGTTGTTGTTGTTTATTTGACGTTGTTGTTGTTGTTGTTGTTGACGTTGTTATTGTTGTCGCTGTTTATTTGACATTGTTGTTGTTGTAGTTGTTGTTTATTTGACATTGTTGTTGTTGTTGATGTTGACCTTGTTGTTGTTGTTGTTTATTTGATGTTGTTGTTGTTGTTGCTTATTTGACGTTGTCGTTGTTGTTGACGTTGTTGTTGTTGTTTATTTGACGTTGTTGTTGTTGACGTTGTTATTGTTGTCGTTGTTTATTTGACGTTGTTGTTGTTGTTAATTTGACGTTGTTGTTGTTGTTTATTTGACGTTGTTGTTGTTGTTGTTTATTTGACGTTGTTGTTGTTGTTGTTATTTATTTGACGTTGTTATTGTTGTTGTTTATTTGACGTTGTTGTTGTTGTTGACGTTGTTGTTGTTGTTGTTTATTTGACGTTGTTGTTGTTGTTGACGTTGTTGTTGTTGTTGTTTATTTGACGTTGTTGTTATTGATGTTGTTGTTGTTGACGTTGTTGTTGTTATTTATTTGACGTTGTTGTTGTTGTTGTTGTTTATTTGACGTTGTTGTTGTTGTTGTTTATTTGACATTGTTGTTGTTGTTGTTGACGTTGTTGTTGTTGTTGTTTATTTGACGTTGTTGTTGTTGTTTATTTGACATTGTTGTTGTTGTTGACGTTGTTGTTGTTGTTGTTGTTTATTTGACGTTGTTGTTGTTGACGTTGTTGTTGTTTATTTGATGTTGTTGTTGTTGTTGTTGTTGTTGTTTATTTGACGTTGTTGTTGTTGTTGTTTATTTGACATTGTTGTTGTTGTTGTTTATTTGACGGTGTTGTTGTTGTTGTTGTTGTTATTGTTGTTGTTGTTGTTGTTTATTTGACGTTGTTGTTGTTGTTGTTTATTTGACGTTGTTGTTGTTGTTGTATATTTGACGTTGTTGTTGTTGTTGTTTATTTGACGTTGTTGTTGTTGATGTTATTTATTTGACGTTGTTGTTGTTGTTGTTGTTTATTTGACGTTGTTATTGTTGTTGTTATTGTTGTTGTTGTTGTTGTTTATTTGACGTTGTTGTTGTTGTTGTTGATTATTTGACGTTGTTGTTGTTGTTGTTGTTGTTTATTTGACATTGTTGTTGTTGTTGTTTATTTGACGGTGTTGTCTTTGTTGTTGTTTATTTGACATTATTGTTTTTGTTTATATGACGTTGTTGTTGTTGTTGTTGACAATGTTGTTGTTGTTGTTGTTTATTTGACATTGTTGTTGTTGTTGTTTATTTGACGGTGTTGTCTTTGTTGTTGTTTATTTGACATTATTGTTTTTGTTTATTTGACGTTGTTGTTGTTGTTGACAATGTTGTTGTTGTTGTTGTTTATTTGACGTTGTTGTTGTTGTTGGTGTTGACATAGTTGTTGTTGTTGTTTATTTGACGCTGTTGTTGTTGTTGTTGTTGACGTTGTTGTTTATTTGACGTTGTTGTTGTTGTTTATTTGACGTTGTTGTTGTTGTTGACGTTGTTGTTGTTGTTTATTTGACGTTGTTGTTGTTTATTTGACATTGTTGTTGTTGTTGACGGTGTTGTTGTTGTTGTTTATTTGACATTGTTGTTGTTGTTGTTGTTGTTGTTGTTTATTTGATGTTGTTGTTGTTGTTGTTGTTGTTTATTTGACGTTGTTATTGTTGTTGTTGTTTATTTGACGTTGTTGTTGTTGTTTATTTGACGTTGTTGTTGTTGACGTTGTTGTTGTTGTTGTTTATTTGACGTAGTTGTTGTTGACGTTGTTGTTGTTGTTGTTTATTTGACGTTTTTGTTGTTGTTGATGTTGTTGTTGTTGTTTATTTGAAATTGTTGTTGTTGTTGTTTATTTGACTTTGTTGTTGTTGTTATTATTGTTGTTGTTGTTGTTTATTTGACTTTTTTGTTGTTGTTGTTATTGTTGTTGTTGTTGTTGTTTATTTGACGTTGTTGTTGTTGTTGTTGTTTATTTGACATTGTTGTTGTTGTTTATTTGACGTTGTTGTTGTTGTTGTTTATTTGACGTTGTTGTTGTTGTTGTTTATTTGACGTTGTTGTTGTTGTTGTTGTTTATTTGACGTTGTTGTTGTTGATGTTATTTATTTGACGTTGTTGTTGTTGTTGTTTATTTGACGTTGTTGTTGTTGTTGTTTTTTTGACGTTGTTGTTGTTGTTGACGTTGTTGTTGTTGTTGTTTATTTGACGTTGTTGTTGTTGATGTTGTTGTTGTTGACGTTGTTGTTGTTATTTATTTGACGTTGTTGTTGTTGTTGTTGTTTATTTGACGTTGTTGTTGTTGTTGTTTATTTGACATTGTTGTTGTTGTTGTTGACGTTGTTGTTGTTGTTGTTTATTTGACGTTGTTGTTGTTGTTTATTTGACATTGTTGTTGTTGTTGACGTTGTTGTTGTTGTTGTTTATTTGACGTTGTTGTTGTTGACGTTGTTGTTGTTGTTGTTGTTTATTTGAGGTTGTTGTTGTTGTTGTTTATTTGACGTTGTTGTTGTTGTTGTTTATTTGACGTTGTTGTTGTTGTTGTTTATTTGACGTTGTTGTTGTTGTTGTTTATTTAACGTTATTGTTGTTGTTGGTTACTTGACGTTGTTGTTGTTGTTTATTTGACGTTGTTGTAGTTGTTGTTGTTGTTTATTTGACGTTGTCGTTGTTGTTGACGTTTTTGTTGTTGTTGTTGTTGTTTATTTGACGTTGTTGTTGTTGTTGTTGTTGACGTTGTTATTGTTGTCGCTGTTTATTTGACATTGTTGTTGTTGTAGTTGTTGTTTATTTGACATTGTTGTTGTTGTTGATGTTGACCTTGTTGTTGTTGTTGTTTATTTGATGTTGTTGTTGTGTTGCTTATTTGACGTTGTCGTTGTTGTTGACGTTGTTGTTGTTGTTTATTTGACGTTGTTGTTGTTGACGTTGTTATTGTTGTCGTTGTTTATTTGACGTTGTTGTTGTTGTTAATTTGACGTTGTTGTTGTTGTTTATTTGACGTTGTTGTTGTTGTTGTTGTTTATTTGACGTTGTTGTTGTTGTTGTTATTTATTTGACGTTGTTATTGTTGTTGTTTATTTGACGTTGTTGTTGTTGTTGACGTTGTTGTTGTTGTTATTGTTGTTGTTGTTTATTTGACGTTGTTGTTGTTGATGTTGTTGTTGTTGACGTTGTTGTTGTTATTTATTTGACGTTGTTGTTGTTGTTGTTGTTTATTTGACGTTGTTGTTGTTGTTGTTTATTTGACATTGTTGTTGTTGTTGTTGACGTTGTTGTTGTTGTTGTTTATTTGACGTTGTTGTTGTTGACGTTGTTGTTGTTGTTGTTGTTTATTTGACGTTGTTGTTGTTGACGTTGTTGTTGTTTATTTGATGTTGTTGTTGTTGTTGTTATTGTTGTTTATTTGACGTTGTTGTTGTTGTTGTTTATTTGACATTGTTGTTGTTGTTGTTTATTTGACGGTGTTGTTGTTGTTGTTGTTGTTATTGTTGTTGTTGTTGTTGTTTATTTGACGTTGTTGTTGTTGTTGTTGTTTATTTGACGTTGTTGTTGTTGTTGTATATTTGACGTTGTTGTTGTTGTTGTTTATTTGACGTTGTTGTTGTTGATGTTATTTATTTGACGTTGTTGTTGTTGTTGTTTATTTGACGTTGTTATTGTTGTTGTTATTGTTGTTGTTGTTGTTGTTTATTTGACGTTGTTGTTGTTGTTGTTGTTTATTTGACGTTGTTGTTGTTGTTGTTGTTGTTTATTTGACATTGTTGTTGTTGTTGTTTATTTGACGGGGTTGTCTTTGTTGTTGTTTATTTGACATTATTGTTTTTGTTTATATGACGTTGTTGTTGTTGTTGTTGACAATGTTGTTGTTGTTGTTGTTTATTGGACATTGTTGTTGTTGTTGTTTATTTGACGGTGTTGTCTTTGTTGTTGTTTATTTGACATTATTGTTTTTGTTTATTTGACGTTGTTGTTGTTGTTGACAATGTTGTTGTTGTTGTTGTTTATTTGACGTTGTTGTTGTTGTTGGTGTTGACATAGTTGTTGTTGTTGTTTATTTGACGCTGTTGTTGTTGTTGTTGTTGACGTTGTTGTTTATTTGACGTTGTTGTTGTTGTTTATTTGACGTTGTTGTTGTTGTTGACGTTGTTGTTGTTGTTTATTTGACGTTGTTGTTGTTTATTTGACATTGTTGTTGTTGTTGACGGTGTTGTTGTTGTTGTTTATTTGACATTGTTGTTGTTGTTGTTGTTGTTGTTGTTTATTTGATGTTGTTGTTGTTGTTGTTGTTGTTTATTTGACGTTGTTATTGTTGTTGTTGTTTATTTGACGTTGTTGTTGTTGTTTATTTGACGTTGTTGTTGTTGACGTTGTTGTTGTTGTTGTTTAATTGACGTAGTTGTTGTTGACGTTGTTGTTGTTGTTGTTTATTTGACCTTTTTGTTGTTGTTGATGTTGTTGTTGTTGTTTATTTGAAATTGTTGTTGTTGTTGTTTATTTGACTTTGTTGTTGTTGTTATTATTGTTGTTGTTGTTGTTTATTTGACATTGTTGTTGTTGTTGTTATTGTTGTTGTTGTTGTTGTTTATTTGACGTTGTTGTTGTTGTTGTTGTTTATTTGACATTGTTGTTGTTGTTTATTTGACGTTGTTGTTGTTGTTGTTTATTTGACGTTGTTGTTGTTGTTGTTGTTTATTTGACGTTGTTGTTGTTGTTGTTGTTTATTTGACGTTGTTGTTGTTGATGTTATTTATTTGACGTTGTTGTTGTTGTTGTTTATTTGACGTTGTTATTGTTGTTGTTATTGTTGTTGTTGTTGTTGTTTATTTGACGTTGTTGTTGTTGTTGTTTATTTGACGTTGTTGTTGTTGTTGTTTATTTGACATTGTTGTTGTTGTTTATTTGACGGTGTTGTCTTTGTTGTTGTTTATTTGACATTATTGTTTTTGTTTATTTGACGTTGTTGTTGTTGTTGTTGACAATGTTGTTGTTGTTGTTGTTTATTTGACGTTGTTGTTGTTGTTGGTGTTGTCATAGTTGTTGTTGTTGTTGTTTATTTGACGCTGTTGTTGTTGTTGTTGTTGTTGACGTTGTTGTTTATTTGACGTTGTTGTTGTTGTTTATTTGACGTTGTTGTTGTTGTTGACGTTGTTGTTGTTGTTGTTTATTTGACGTTTTTGTTGTTTATTTGACATTGTTGTTGTTGTTGACGTTGTTGTTGTTGTTGTTTATTTAATGTTGTTGTTGTTGTTGTTGTTGTTGTTTATTTGACGTTGTTATTGTTGTTGTTGTTTATTTGACGTTGTTGTTGTTGTTTATTTGATGTTGTTGTTGTTGACGTTGTTGTTGTTGTTTATTTGACGTTGTTGTTGTTGTTGTTTATTTGACGTTGTTGTTGTTGTTTATTTGACGTTGTTGTTGTTGTTGTTTATTTAACGTTATTGTTGTTGTTGTTTACTTGACGTTGTTGTTGTTGTTTATTTGACGTTGTTGTTGTTGTTGTTGTTTATTTGACGTTGTCGTTGTTGTTGACGTTTTTGTTGTTGTTGTTGTTGTTTATTTGACGTTGTTGTTGTTGTTGTTGTTGACGTTGTTATTGTTGTCGCTGTTTATTTGAAATTGCTGTTGTTGTAGTTGTTGTTTATTTGACATTGTTGTTGTTGTTGATGTTGACCTTGTTGTTGTTGTTGTTTATTTGATGTTGTTGTTGTTGTTGCTTATTTGACGTTGTCGTTGTTGTTAACGTTGTTGTTGTTGTTTATTTGACGTTGTTGTTGTTGACGTTGTTATTGTTGTCGTTGTTTATTTGACGTTGTTGTTGTTGTTAATTTGACGTTGTTATTGTTGTTTATTTGACGTTGTTGTTGTTGTTGTTTATTTGACGTTGTTGTTGTTGTTATTTATTTGACGTTGTTATTGTTGTTGTTTATTTGACGTTGTTGTTGTTGTTGACGTTGTTGTTGTTGTTGTTTTTTTGACGTTGTTGTTGTTGTTGACGTTGTTGTTGTTGTTGTTTATTTGACATTGTTGTTGTTGATGTTGTTGTTGTTGACGTTGTTGTTGTTATTTATTTGACGTTGTTGTTGTTGTTGTTGTTTATTTGACGTTGTTGTTGTTGTTGTTTATTTGACATTGTTGTTGTTGTTGTTGACGTTGTTGTTGTTGTTGTTTATTTGACGTTGTTGTTGTTGTTCTTGTTGACGTTGTTATTGTTGTTGCTGTTTATTTGACATTGTTGTTGTTGTAGTTGTTGTTTATTTGAAATTGTTGTTGTTGTTGATGTTGACCTTGTTGTTGTTGTTGTTTATTTGATGTTGTTGTTGTTGTTGCTTATTTGACGTTGTCGTTGTTGTTGACGTTGTTGTTGTTGTTGTTTATTTGACGTTGTTGTTGTTGTTGTTGTTGTTGTTGACGTTGTTATTGTTGTCCTTGTTTATTTGACGTTGTTGTTGTTGTTGTTTATTTGACGTTGTTGTTGTTGTTTATTTGACGTTGTTGTTGTTTATTTGACGTTGTTGTTGTTGTTGTTGTTTATTTGACGTTGTTGTTGTTTTTGATGTTTATTTGACATTGTTGTTGTTGACGTTGTTGTTGTTGTTTATTTGACGTTGTTGTTGTTGTTGTTTATTTGACGTTGTTGTTGTTGTTGTTTATTTGACGTTGTTGTTGTTGTTATTGTTGTTTATTTGACGTTGTTGTTGTTGTTTATTTAACGTTGTTGTTGTTGTTGTTTATTTGACGTTGTTGTTGTTGTTTATTTGACGTTGTTGTTGTTGTTTATTTGACGTTGTGGTTGTTGTTGCTTATTTGACGTTGTCGTTGTTGTTGACGTTGTTGTTGACGTTGTTGTTGTTGTTTATTTGACGTTGTTGTTGTTGACGTTGTTATTGTTGTCGTTGTTTATTTGACGTTGTTGTTGTTGTTAATTTGACGTTGTTGTTGTTGTTTATTTGACGTTGTTGTTGTTGTTGTTTATTTGACGTTGTTGTTGTTGTTGTTATTTATTTGACGTTGTTATTGTTGTTGTTTATTTGACGTTGTTGTTGTTGTTGACGTTGTGGTTGTTGTTGTTTATTTGACGTTGTTGTTGTTGTTGACGTTGTTGTTGTTGTTGTTTATTTGACGTTGTTGTTGTTGATGTTGTTGTTGTTGACGTTGTTGTTGTTATTTATTTGACGTTGTTGTTGTTGTTGTTTATTTGACGTTGTTGTTGTTGTTGTTTATTTGACATTGTTGTTGTTGTTGTTGACGTTGTTGTTGTTGTTGTTTATTTGAGGTTGTTGTTGTTGTTCTTGTTGACGTTGTTATTGTTGTTGCTGTTTATTTGACATTGTTGTTGTTGTAGTTGTTGTTTATTTGAAATTGTTGTTGTTGTTGATGTTGACCTTGTTGTTGTTGTTGTTGTTTATTTGATGTTGTTGTTGTTGTTGCTTATTTGACGTTGTCGTTGTTGTTGACGTTGTTGTTGTTGTTGTTTATTTGACGTTGTTGTTGTTGTTGTTGTTGTTGTTGACGTTGTTATTGTTGTCCTTGTTTATTTGACGTTGTTGTTGTTGTTGTTTATTTGACGTTGTTGTTGTTGTTTATTTGACGTTGTTGTTGTTTATTTGACGTTGTTGTTGTTGTTGTTGTTTATTTGACGTTGTTGTTGTTTTTGATGTTTATTTGACATTGTTGTTGTTGACGTTGTTGTTGTTGTTTATTTGACGTTGTTGTTGTTGTTGTTTATTTGACGTTGTTGTTGTTGTTGTTTATTTGACGTTGTTGTTGTTGTTATTGTTGTTTATTTGACGTTGTTGTTGTTGTTTATTTAACGTTGTTGTTGTTGTTGTTTATTTGACGTTGTTGTTGTTGTTTATTTGACGTTGTTGTTGTTGTTTATTTGACGTTGTGGTTGTTGTTGCTTATTTGACGTTGTCGTTGTTGTTGACGTTGTTGTTGACGTTGTTGTTGTTGTTTATTTGACGTTGTTGTTGTTGACGTTGTTATTGTTGTCGTTGTTTATTTGACGTTGTTGTTGTTGTTAATTTGACGTTGTTGTTGTTGTTTATTTGACGTTGTTGTTGTTGTTGTTTATTTGACGTTGTTGTTGTTGTTGTTATTTATTTGACGTTGTTATTGTTGTTGTTTATTTGACGTTGTTGTTGTTGTTGACGTTGTGGTTGTTGTTGTTTATTTGACGTTGTTGTTGTTGTTGACGTTGTTGTTGTTGTTGTTTATTTGACGTTGTTGTTGTTGATGTTGTTGTTGTTGACGTTGTTGTTGTTATTTATTTGACGTTGTTGTTGTTGTTGTTTATTTGACGTTGTTGTTGTTGTTGTTTATTTGACATTGTTGTTGTTGTTGTTGACGTTGTTGTTGTTGTTTATTTGACGTTGTTGTTGTTGTTTATTTGACATTGTTGTTGTTGTTGACGTTGTTGTTGTTGTTGTTGTTTATTTGACGTTGTTGTTGTTGACGTTGTTGTTGTTGTTGTTTATTTGATGTTGTTGTTGTTGTTGTTTATTTGACGTTGTTGTTGTTGTTGTTTATTTAACGTTATTGTTGTTGTTGTTTACTTGACGTTGTTGTTGTTGTTTATTTGACGTTGTTGTTGTTGTTGTTGTTTATTTGACGTTGTCGTTGTTGTTGACGTTGTTGTTGTTGTTGTTGTTGTTTATTTGACATTGTTGTTGTTGTTGATGTTGACCTTGTTGTTGTTGTTGTTTATTTGATGTTGTTGTTGTTGTTGCTTATTTGACGTTGTCGTTGTTGTTGACGTTGTTGTTGTTGTTGTTGTTTATTTGACGTTGTTGTTGTTGTTGTTGTTGTTGACGTTGTTATTGTTGTCCTTGTTTATTTGACGTTGTTGTTGTTGTTGTTTATTTGACGTTGTTGTTGTTGTTTATTTGACGTTGTTGTTGTTTATTTGACGTTGTTGTTGTTGTTGTTTATTTGACGTTGTTGTTGTTTTTGATGTTTATTTGACATTGTTGTTGTTGACGTTGTTGTTGTTGTTTATTTGACGTTGTTGCTGTTGTTGTTTATTTGACGTTGTTGTTGTTGTTGTTATTGTTGTTTATTTGACGTTGTTGTTGTTGTTTATTTAACGTTGTTGTTGTTGTTGTTTATTTGACGTTGTTGTTGTTGTTTATTTGACGTTGTTGTTGTTGTTTATTTGACGTTGTGGTTGTTGTTGTTGCTTATTTGACGTTGTCGTTGTTGTTGACGTTGTTGTTGTTGTTTATTTGACGTTGTTGTTGTTGACGTTGTTATTGTTGTCGTTGTTTATTTGACGTTGTTGTTGTTGTTAATTTGACGTTGTTGTTGTTGTTTATTTGACGTTGTTGTTGTTGTTGTTTATTTGACGTTGTTGTTGTTGTTGTTATTTATTTGACGTTGTTATTGTTGTTGTTTATTTGACGTTGTTGTTGTTGTTGACGTTGTTGTTGTTGTTGTTTATTTGACGTTGTTGTTGTTGATGTTGTTGTTGTTGACGTTGTTGTTGTTATTTATTTGACGTTGTTGTTGTTGTTGTTTATTTGACGTTGTTGTTGTTGTTGTTTATTTGACATTGTTGTTGTTGTTGTTGACGTTGTTGTTGTTGTTGTTTATTTGACGTTGTTGTTGTTGTTTATTTGACATTGTTGTTGTTGTTGACGTTGTTGTTGTTGTTGTTGTTTATTTGACGTTGTTGTTGTTGACGTTGTTGTTGTTTATTTGATGTTGTTGTTGTTGTTGTTGTTGTTTATTTGACGTTGTTGTTGTTGTTGTTTATTTGACATTGTTGTTGTTGTTGTTGTTTATTTGACGGTGTTGTCTTTGTTGTTGTTTATATGACATTATTGTTTTTGTTTATTTGACGTTGTTGTTGTTGTTGACAATGTTGTTGTTCTTGTTGTTTATTTGACGTTGTTGTTGTTGTTGGTGTTGACATAGTTGTTGTTGTTGTTGTTTATTTGACAATGTTGTTGTTGTTGTTGTTGACGTTGTTGTTGTTGTTTATTTGACGTTGTTGTTGTTGTTGACGTTGTTGTTGTTGTTGTTGTTGTTTATTTGACGTTGTTGTTGTTTATTTGACATTGTTGTTGTTGTTGACGGTGTTGTTGTTGTTGTTTATTTGATATTGTTGTTGTTGTTGTTGTTTATTTGATGTTGTTGTTGTTGTTGTTGTTTATTTGACGTTGTTATTGTTGTTGTTGTTTATTTGACGTTGTTGTTGTTGTTGACGTTGTTCTTGTTGTTGTTGTTGTTTATTTGATGTTATTGTTGCTGTTGTTTATTTGACGTTGTTGTTGTTGTTGTTGTTGTTTATTTGACGTTGTTGTTGTTGTTGTTTATTTGATGTTGTTGTTGTTTATTTGACTTTGTTGTTGTTGTTGTTATTATTGTTGTTGTTGTTTATTTGACTTTGTTGTTGTTGTTATTATTGTTGTTGTTGATGTTTATTTGACGTTGTTGTTGTTGTTGTTTATTTGACGTTGTTGTTGTTGTTGTTTATTTGACGTTGTTGTTGTTGTTGACAATGTTGTTGTTGTTGTTGTTTATTTGACGTTGTTGTTGTTGTTGGTGTTGACATAGTTGTTGTTGTTGTTGTTGTTTATTTGACGTTGTTGTTGTTGTTGTTGTTGACGTTGTTGTTTATTTGACGTTGTTGTTGTTTATTTGACGTTGTTGTTGTTGTTGACGTTGTTGTTGTTGTTGTTTATTTGACGTTGTTGTTGTTTATTTGACATTGTTGTTGTTGTTGACGATGTTGTTGTTGTTGTTTATTTGACATTGTTGTTGTTGTTGTTGACGTTGTTGTTGTTGTTGTTGTTTATTTCATGTTGTTGTTGTTGTTGTTGTTTATTTGACATTGTTATTGTTGTTGTTGTTTATTTGACGTTGTTGTTGTTGTTGTTTATTTGATGTTGTTGTTGTTGACGTTGTTGTTGTTGTTTATTTGACGTTGTTGTTGTTGTTGACATAGTTGTTGTTGTTGTTGTTTATTTGACGTTGTTGTTGTTGTTGTTGACGTTGTTGTTGTTTATTTGACGTTGTTGTTGTTGTTGTTCTTGTTGTTGTTTATTTGACGTTGTTGTTGTTGTTTATTTGACGTTGTTGTTGTTGTTGTTTATTTGACGTTGTTGTTGTTGTTAACGTTGTTGTTGTTGTTGTTGTATATTTGACTTTGTTTTTTTTGTTGACGTTGTTGTTGTTGTTGTTGTTGACGTTGTTATTGTTGTTTATTTGACGTTGTTGTTGTTGACGTTGTTGTTGTTTATTTGACATTGTTGTTGTTGTTGTTGTTGTTTATTTGACATTGTTGTTGTTGTTGATGTTGACCTTGTTGTTGTTGTTGTTGTTTATTTGACGTTGTTGTTGTTGTTGTTGTTCTTTATTTGATGTTGTTGATGTTGTTGTTTATTTGACGTTGTTGTTGTTGTTGTTGTTTATTTGACGGTGTTGTCTTTGTTGTTGTTTATATGACATTATTGTTTTTGTTTATTTGACGTTGTTGTTGTTGTTGACAATGTTGTTGTTCTTGTTGTTTATTTGACGTTGTTGTTGTTGTTGGTGTTGACATAGTTGTTGTTGTTGTTGTTTATTTGACAATGTTGTTGTTGTTGTTGTTGTTGACGTTGTTGTTGTTGTTTATTTGACGTTGTTGTTGTTGTTGACGTTGTTGTTGTTGTTGTTGTTGTTTATTTGACGTTGTTGTTGTTTATTTGACATTGTTGTTGTTGTTGACGGTGTTGTTGTTGTTGTTTATTTGATATTGTTGTTGTTGTTGTTGTTTATTTGATGTTGTTGTTGTTGTTGTTGTTTATTTGACGTTGTTATTGTTGTTGTTGTTTATTTGACGTTGTTGTTGTTGTTGACGTTGTTCTTGTTGTTGTTGTTGTTTATTTGATGTTATTGTTGCTGTTGTTTATTTGACGTTGTTGTTGTTGTTGTTGTTGTTTATTTGACGTTGTTGTTGTTGTTGTTTATTTGATGTTGTTGTTGTTTATTTGACTTTGTTGTTGTTGTTGTTATTATTGTTGTTGTTGTTTATTTGACTTTGTTGTTGTTGTTATTATTGTTGTTGTTGATGTTTATTTGACGTTGTTGTTGTTGTTGTTTATTTGACGTTGTTGTTGTTGTTGTTTATTTGACGTTGTTGTTGTTGTTGACAATGTTGTTGTTGTTGTTGTTTATTTGATGTTGTTGTTGTTGTTGGTGTTGACATAGTTGTTGTTGTTGTTGTTGTTTATTTGACGTTGTTGTTGTTGTTGTTGACGTTGTTGTTTATTTGACGTTGTTGTTGTTTATTTGACGTTGTTGTTGTTGTTGACGTTGTTGTTGTTGTTGTTTATTTGACGTTGTTGTTGTTTATTTGACATTGTTGTTGTTGTTGACGATGTTGTTGTTGTTGTTTATTTGACATTGTTGTTGTTGTTGTTGACGTTGTTGTTGTTGTTGTTGTTTATTTCATGTTGTTGTTGTTGTTGTTGTTTATTTGACATTGTTATTGTTGTTGTTGTTTATTTGACGTTGTTGTTGTTGTTGTTTATTTGATGTTGTTGTTGTTGACGTTGTTGTTGTTGTTTATTTGACGTTGTTGTTGTTGTTGACATAGTTGTTGTTGTTGTTGTTTATTTGACGTTGTTGTTGTTGTTGTTGACGTTGTTGTTGTTTATTTGACGTTGTTGTTGTTGTTGTTCTTGTTGTTGTTTATTTGACGTTGTTGTTGTTGTTTATTTGACGTTGTTGTTGTTGTTGTTTATTTGACGTTGTTGTTGTTGTTAACGTTGTTGTTGTTGTTGTTGTATATTTGACTTTGTTTTTTTTGTTGACGTTGTTGTTGTTGTTGTTGTTGACGTTGTTATTGTTGTTTATTTGACGTTGTTGTTGTTGACGTTGTTGTTGTTTATTTGACATTGTTGTTGTTGTTGTTGTTGTTTATTTGACATTGTTGTTGTTGTTGATGTTGACCTTGTTGTTGTTGTTGTTGTTTATTTGACGTTGTTGTTGTTGTTGTTGTTCTTTATTTGATGTTGTTGATGTTGTTGTTTATTTGACGTTGTTGTTGTTGTTTATTTGACGTTGTTGTTGTTGACGTTATTGTTGTTGTTGTTTATTTGACGTTGTTGTTGTTTATTTGACGTAGTTGTTGTTGACGTTGTTGTTGTTGTTGTTGTTTATTTGACGTTTTTGTTGTTGTTGTTGATGTTGTTGTTGTTGTTTATTTGACATTGTTGTTGTTGTTGTTTATTTGACTTTGTTGTTGTTGTTGTTATTATTGTTGTTGTTGTTGTTTATTTGACTTTGTTGTTGTTGTTGTTATTATTGTTGTTGTTGTTGTTTATTTGACGTTGTTGTTGTTGTTGTTGTTGTTTATTTGATGTTGTTGTTGTTGTTAACGTTGTTGTTGTTGTTGTATATTTGAATTTGTTGTTTTGGTTGACGTTGTTGTTGTTGTTGACGTTGTTATTGTTGTTTATTTGACGTTGTTGTTGTTGACGTTGTTGTTGTTTATTTGACATTGTTGTTGTTGTAGTTGTTGTTTATTTGACATTGTTGTTGTTGTTGATGTTGACCTTGTTGTTGTTGTAATTTATTTGACGTTGTTGTTGTTGTTGTTCTTTATTTGATGTTGTTGATGTTGTTGTTTATTTGACGTTGTTGTTGTTGTTTATTTGACGTTGTTGTTTATTTGACGTAATTGTTATTGACGTTGTTGTTGTTGTTGTTGTTGTTTATTTGACGTTTTTGTTGTTGTTGATGTTGTTGTCGTTGTTGTTTATTTGAAATTGTTGTTGTTGTTGTTTATTTGACTTTGTTGTTGTTGTTATTATTGTTGTTGTTGTTGTTTATTTGACTTTGTTGTTGTTGTTGTTATTGTTGTTGTTGTTGTTGTTGTTGTTTATTTGACGTTGTTGTTGTTGTTGTTTATTTGACGTTGTTGTTGTTGTTGTTGTTTATTTGACGTTGTTGTTATTGTTGTTTATTTGACGTTGTTGTTGTTGTTGTTTATTTGACGTTGTTGTTGTTGTTTATTTGACGTTGTTGTTGTTGATGTTATTTATTTGACGTGGTTGTTGTTGTTGTTTATTTGACGTTGTTATTGTTGTTGTTATTGTTGTTGTGGTTGTTTATTGGACGTTGTTGTTGTTGTTGTTTATTTGACGTTGTTGTTGTTGTTGTTTATTTGACATTGTTGTTGTTGTTGTTTATTTGACGGTGTTGTCTTTGTTGTTGTTTATTTGACATTATTGTTTTTGTTTATTTGACGTTGTTGTTGTTGTTGACAATGTTGTTGTTGTTGTTGTTTATTTGACGTTGTTGACAATGTTGTTGTTGTTGTTGTTGTTTATTTGACGTTGTTGTTGTTGTTGGTGTTGACATAGTTGTTGTTGTTGTTGTTGTTTATTTGACGCTGTTGTTGTTGTTGTTGACGTTGTTGTTTATTTGACGTTGTTGTTGTTGTTTATTTGACGTTGTTGTTGTTGTTGACGTTGTTGTTGTTGTTGTTTATTTGACGTTGTTGTTGTTTATTTGACATTGTTGTTGTTGTTGACGGTGTTGTTGTTGTTATTTATTTGACATTGTTGTTGTTGTTGTTGTTGACGTTGTTGTTGTTGTTGTTGTTGTTGTTGTTTATTTGATGTTGTTGTTGTTGTTGTTTATTTGACGTTGTTATTGTTGTTGTTGTTTATTTGACGTTGTAGTTGTTGTTGACAATGTTGTTGTTGTTGTTGTTTATTTGACGTTGTTGTTGTTGTTGGTGTTGACATAGTTGTTGTTGTTGTTGTTTATTTGACGCTGTTGTTGTTGTTGTTGACGTTGTTGTTTATTTGACGTTGTTGTTGTTGTTGTTTATTTGACGTTGTTGTTGTTGTTGACGTTGTTGTTGTTGTTGTTTATTTGACGTTGTTGTTGTTTGTTTGACATTGTTGTTGTTGTTGACGATGTTGTTGTTGTTGTTTATTTGACATTGTTGTTGTTGTTGTTGACGTTGTTGTTGTTGTTGTTGTTTATTTGATGTTGTTGTTGTTGTTGTTGTTTATTTGACATTGTTATTGTTGTTGTTGGTTATTTTACGTTGTTGTTGTTGTTGTTTATTTGATGTTGTTGTTGTTGACGTTGTTGTTGTTGTTTATTTGACGTTCTTGTTGTTGTTGACATAGTTGTTGTTGTTGTTGTTGTTTATTTGACGTTGTTGTTGTTGTTATTGACGTTGTTGTTGTTTATTTGACGTTGTTGTTGTTGTTGTTCTTGTTGTTGTTTATTTGACGTTGTTGTTGTTGTTTATTTGACGTTGTTGTTGTTGTTGTTTATTTGACGTTGTTGTTGTTGTTAACGTTGTTGTTGTTGTTGTATATTTGACTTTGTTGTTTTTGTTGAAGTTGTTTTTGTTGTTGTTGTTGTTGTTGACGTTGTTATTGTTGTTTATTTGACGTTGTTGTTGTTGACGTTGTTGTTGTTTATTTGACATTGTTGTTGTTGTTGTTGTTGTTGTTTATTTGACATTGTTGTTGTTGTTGATGTTGACCTTGTTGTTGTTGTTGTTGTTTATTTGACGTTGTTGTTGTTGTTGTTCTTTATTTGATGTTGTTGATGTTGTTGTTTATTTGACATTGTTGTTGTTGTTTATTTGACGTTGTTGTTGTTGACGTTATTGTTGTTGTTGTTTATTTGACGTTGTTGTTGTTTATTTGACGTAGTTGTTGTTGACGTTGTTGTTGTTGTTGTTGTTTATTTGACGTTTTTGTTGTTGTTGTTGATGTTGTTGTTGTTGTTTATTTGACATTGTTGTTGTTGTTGTTTATTTGACTTTGTTGTTGTTGTTGTTATTATTGTTGTTGTTGTTGTTTATTTGACTTTGTTGTTGTTGTTGTTGTTATTATTGTTGTTGTTGTTGTTTATTTGACGTTGTTGTTGTTGTTGTTTATTTGATGTTGTTGTTGTTGTTAACGTTGTTGTTGTTGTTGTTGTATATTTGAATTTGTTGTTTTGGTTGACGTTGTTGTTGTTGTTGTTGACGTTGTTATTGTTGTTTATTTGACGTTGTTGTTGTTGACGTTGTTGTTATTTATTTGACATTGTTGTTGTTGTAGTTGTTGTTTATTTGACGTTGTTGTTGTTGATGTTGACCTTGTTGTTGTTGTAATTTATTTGACGTTGTTGTTGTTGTTGTTCTTTATTTGATGTTGTTGATGTGGTTGTTTATTTGACGTTGTTGTTGTTGTTTATTTGACGTTGTTGTTTATTTGACGTAGTTGTTGTTGACGTTGTTGTTGTTGTTGTTGTTTATTTGACGTTTTTGTTGTTGTTGATGTTGTTGTCGTTGTTGTTTATTTGAAATTGTTGTTGTTGTTGTTTATTTGACTTTGTTGTTGTTGTTATTATTGTTGTTGTTGTTGTTTATTTGACTTTGTTGTTGTTGTTGTTATTGTTGTTGTTGTTGTTGTTTATTTGACGTTGTTGTTGTTGTTGTTTATTTGATGTTGTTGTTGTTGTTTATTTGACGTTGTTGTTGTTGTTGTTTATTTGACATTGTTGTTGTTGATGTTATTTATTTGACGTTGTTGTTGTTGTTGTTTATTTGACGTTGTTATTGTTGTTGTTATTGTTGTTGTTGTTTATTTGACGTTGTTGTTGTTGTTGTTTATTTGACGTTGTTGTTGTTGTTGTTGTTTATTTGACATTGTTGTTGTTGTTGTTTATTTGACGGTGTTGTCTTTGTTGTTGTTTATTTGACATTATTGTTTTTGTTTATTTGACGTTGTTGTTGTTGTTGACAATGTTGTTGTTGTTGTTGTTTATTTGACGTTGTTGTTGTTGTTGGTGTTGACATAGTTGTTGTTGTTGTTGTTGTTTATTTGACGCTGTTGTTGTTGTTGTTGTTGTTCACGTTGTTGTTTATTTGACGTTGTTGTTGTTGTTTATTTGACGTTGTTGTTGTTGTTGACGTTGTTGTTGTTGTTGTTGTTTATTTGACGTTGTTGTTGTTTATTTGACATTGTTGTTGTTGTTGACGGTGTTGTTGTTGTTGTTTATTTGACATTGTTGTTGTTGTTGTTGACGTTGTTGTTGTTGTTGTTGTTGTTGTTTATTTGATGTTGTTGTTGTTGTTGTTGTTGTTGTTGTTTATTTGACGTTGTTATTGTTGTTGTTGTTTATTTGACGTTGTTGTAGTTGTTTATTTGATGTTGTTGTTGTTGACGTTGTTGTTGTTGTTGTTTATTTGACGTTGTTGTTGTTGTTGACATAGTTGTTGTTGTTGTTGTTTATTTGACGTTGTTGTTGTTGTTGACGTTGTTGTTGTTTATTTGACGTTGTTGTTGTTGTTGTTCTTGTTGTTGGTTATTTGACGTTGTTGTTGTTGTTGTTGTTTATTTGACGTTGTTGTTGTTGTTAACGTTGTTGTGGTTGTTGTTGTTGTATATTTGACTTTGTTGTTTTTGTTGACGTTGTTGTTGTTGTTGTTGTTGTTGTTGTTGTTGACGTTGTTATTGTTGTTTATTTGACGTTGTTGTTGTTGACGTTGTTGTTGTTTATTTGACATTGTTGTTGTTGTTGTTGTTGTTGTTGTTTATTTGACGTTGTTGTTGTTGTTGTTTATTTGACGTTGTTGTTATTGTTGTTTATTTGACGTTGTTGTTGTTTATTTGACGTTGTTGTTGTTGTTGTTGTTGTTGTTGTTGTTGTTTATTTAACGTTGTTGTTGTTGTTGTTTACTTGACGTTGTTGTTGTTGTTTATTTGACGTTGTTGTTGTTGTTGTTGTTTATTTGACGTTGTTGTTGACGTTGTTGTTGTTGTTTATTTGACGTTGTTGTTGTTGTTGTTATTGACGTTGTTATTGTTGTCGCTGTTTATTTGACATTGTTGTTGTTGTAGTTGTTGTTTATTTGACATTGTTGTTGTTTATTTGACGTAGTTGTTGTTGACGTTGTTGTTGTTGTTGTTTATTTGACGTTTTTGTTGTTGTTGTTGATGTTGTTGTTGTTGTTTCTTTGACATTGTTGTTGTTGTTGTTTATTTGACTTTGTTGTTGTTGTTGTTATTATTGTTGTTGTTGTTGTTTATTTGACTTTGTTGTTGTTGTTGTTGTTGTTATTATTGTTGTTGTTGTTGTTTATTTGACGTTGTTGTTGTTGTTGTTTATTTGATGTTGTTGTTGTTGTTAACGTTGTTGTTGTTGTTGTTGTATATTTGAATTTGTTGTTTTGGTTGACGTTGTTGTTGTTGTTGTTGACGTTGTTATTGTTGTTTATTTGACGTTGTTGTTGTTGATGTTGTTGTTGTTTATTTGACATTGTTGTTGTTGTAGTTGTTGTTTATTTGACGTTGTTGTTGTTGTTGATGTTGACCTTGTTGTTGTTGTAATTTATTTGACGTTGTTGTTGTTGTTGTTCTTTATTTGATGTTGTTGATGTGGTTGTTTATTTGACGTTGTTGTTGTTGTTTATTTGACGTTGTTGTTTATTTGACGTAGTTGTTGTTGACGTTGTTGTTGTTGTTGTTTATTTGACGTTTTTGTTGTTGTTGATGTTGTTGTCGTTGTTGTTTATTTGAAATTGTTGTTGTTGTTGTTTATTTGACTTTGTTGTTGTTGTTATTATTGTTGTTGTTGTTGTTTATTTGACTTTGTTGTTGTTGTTGTTATTGTTGTTGTTGTTGTTGTTGTTTATTTGACGTTGTTGTTGTTGTTGTTTATTTGATGTTGTTGTTGTTGTTGTTTATTTGACGTTGTTGTTGTTGTTGTTTATTTGACGTTGTTGTTGTTGATGTTATTTATTTGACGTTGTTGTTGTTGTTGTTTATTTGACGTTGTTACTGTTGTTGTTATTGTTGTTGTTGTTTATTTGACGTTGTTGTTGTTGTTGTTTATTTGACGTTGTTGTTGTTGTTGTTTATTTGACATTGTTGTTGTTGTTGTTTATTTGACGGTGTTGTCTTTGTTGTTGTTTATTTGACATTATTGTTTTTGTTTATTTGACGTTGTTGTTGTTGTTGACAATGTTGTTGTTGTTGTTGTTTATTTGACGTTGTTGTTGTTGTTGGTGTTGACATAGTTGTTGTTGTTGTTGTTGTTGTTGTTGGTGTTGACATAGTTGTTGTTGTTGTTGTTGTTCACGTTGTTGTTTATTTGACGTTGTTGTTGTTGTTTATTTGACGTTGTTGTTGTTGTTGACGTTGTTGTTGTTGTTGTTGTTTATTTGACGTTGTTGTTGTTTATTTGACATTGTTGTTGTTGTTGACGGTGTTGTTGTTGTTGTTTATTTGACATTGTTGTTGTTGTTGTTGACGTTGTTGTTGTTGTTGTTGTTGTTTATTTGATGTTGTTGTTGTTGTTGTTGTTTATTTGACGTTGTTATTGTTGTTGCTGTTTATTTGACGTTGTTGTTGTTGTTTATTTGATGTTGTTGTTGTTGACGTTGTTGTTGTTGTTGTTTATTTGACGTTGTTGTTGTTGTTGACATAGTTGTTGTTGTTGTAGTTTATTTGACGTTGTTGTTGTTGTTGACGTTGTTGTTGTTTATTTGACGTTGTTGTTGTTGTTGTTGTTCTTGTTGTTGTTTATTTGACGTTGTTGTTGTTGTTGTTGTTTATTTGACGTTGTTGTTGTTGTTAACGTTGTTGTGGTTGTTGTTGTTGTATATTTGACTTTGTTGTTTTTGTTGACGTTGTTGTTGTTGTTGTTGTTGTTGTTGACGTTGTTATTGTTGTTTATTTGACGTTGTTGTTGTTGACGTTGTTGTTGTTTATTTGACATTGTTGTTGTTGTTGTTGTTGTTGTTTATTTGACGTTGTTGTTGTTGTTGTTTATTTGACGTTGTTGTTGTTGTTGTTTATTTGACGTTGTTGTTGTTGTTGTTTATTTGACGTTGTTGTTGTTGTTGTTGTTGTTGTTGTTTATTTAACGTTGTTGTTGTTGTTGTTTACTTGACGTTGTTGTTGTTGTTTATTTGACGTTGTTGTTGTTGTTGTTGTTTATTTGACGTTGTCGTTGTTGTTGACGTTGTTGTTGTTGTTGTTTATTTGACGTTGTTGTTGTTGTTGTTATTGACGTTGTTATTGTTGTCGCTGTTTATTTGACATTGTTGTTGTTGTAGTTGTTGTTTATTTGACATTGTTGTTGTTGTTGATTTGACGTTGTTGTTATTGTTGTTTATTTGACGTTGTTGTTGTTGTTGTTTATTTGACGTTGTTGTTGTTATTATTGTTGTTTATTTGACGTTGTTGTTGTTGTTTATTTAACGTTGTTGTTGTTGTTGTTTATTTGACGTTGTTGTTGTTGTTTATTTGACGTTGTTGTTGTTGTTGTTTATTTGACGTTGTGGTTGTTGTTGCTTATATGACGTTGTCGTTGTTGTTGACGTTGTTGTTGTTGTTTATTTGACGTTGTTGTTGTTGACGTTGTTATTGTTGTCGTTGTTTATTTGACGTTGTTGTTGTTGTTAATTTGACGTTGTTGTTGTTGTTGTTGTTTATTTGACGTTGTTGTTGTTGTTGTTTATTTGACGTTGTTGTTGTTGTTGTTATTTATTTGACGTTCTTATTGTTGTTGTTTATTTGACGTTGTTGTTGTTGTTGACGTTGTTGTTGTTGTTTATTTGACGTTGTTATTATTGTTGACGTTGTTGTTTTTGTTTATTTGACGTTGTTGTTGTTATTTATTTGACGTTGTTGTTGTTGTTGTTAATTTGACGTTGTTGTTGTTGTTGTTTATTTGACATTGTTGTTGTTGTTGTTGACGTTGTTGTTGTTGTTGTTGTTTATTTGACATTGTTGTTGTTGTTTATTTGACATTGTTGTTGTTGTTGACGTTGTTGTTGTTGTTGTTGTTGTTGTTTATTTGACGTTGTTGTTGTTGTTGTTGTTTATTTGATGTTGTTGTTGTTGTTGTTTATTTGACGTTGTTGTTGTTGTTTATTTGACATTGTTGTTGTTGTTGTTTATTTGACGGTGTTGTCTTTGTTGTTGTTTATTAGACATTATTGTTTTTGTTTATTTGACGTTGTTGTTGTTGTTATCAATGTTGTTGTTGTTGTTGTTTATTTGACGTTGTTGTTGTTGTTGTTGTTGACGTTGTTGTTGTTGTTTATTTGACGTTGTTGTTGTTTATTTGACATTGTTGTTGTTGTTGACGGTGTTGTTGTTGTTGTTTATTTGATATTGTTGTTGTTGTTGTTTATTTGATGTTGTTGTTGTTGTTGTTGTTTATTTGACGTTGTTGTTGTTGTTGTTGTTGTTTATTTGACGTTGTTGTTGTTGTTTATTTGATGTTGTTGTTGTTGTTGATTATTTGACGTTGTTGTTATTGTTGACATAGTTGTTGTTGTTGTTGTTTATTTGACGTTGTTGTTGTTGTTGACGTTGTTGTTGTTTATTTGACGTTGTTGTTGTTGTTGTTGTTGTTCTTGTTGTTGTTTATTTGACGTTGTTGTTGTTGTTGTTGTTTATTTGACGTTGTTGTTGTTGTTGTTGTTTATTTGACGTTGTTGTTGTTGTTAACGTTGTTGTTGTTGTTGTATATTTGACTTTGTTGTTTTTGTTGACGTTGTTGTTGTTGTTGTTGTTGTTGACGTTGTTATTGTTTTTTATTTGACGTTGTTGTTGTTGACGTTGTTGTTGTTGTTGTTGTTTATTTGACATTGTTGTTGTTGTTGATGTTGACCTTGTTGTTGTTGTTGTTTATTTGACGTTGTTGTTGTTGTTGTTGTTCTTTATTTGATGTTGTCGATGTTGTTGTTTATTTGACGTTGTTGTTGTTGTTTATTTGACGTTGTTGTTGTTGACGTTATTGTTGTTGTTGTTTATTTGACGTTGTTGTTGTTTATTTGACGTAGTTGTTGTTGACGTTGTTGTTGTTGTTGTTTATTTGACGTTTTTGTTGTTGTTGTTGATGTTGTTGTTGTTGTTTATTTGACATTGTTGTTGTTGTTGTTTATTTGACTTTGTTGTTGTTGTTGTTATTATTATTGTTGTTGTTGTTTATTTGACGTTGTTGTTGTTGTTGTTTATTTGACGTTGTTGTTGTTGTTGTTGTTTATTTGACGTTGTTGTTGTTGATGTTATTTATTTGACGTTGTTGTTGTTGTTGTTTATTTGACGTTGTTGTTGTTGTTGTTTATTTGACGTTGTTATTGTTGTTTATTTGACGTTGTTTTTGTTATTTGACGTTGTTGTTGTTGTTATTGTTGTTGTATTTGTTGTTGTTGTTGTTTATTAGACATTGTTGTTGTTGTTGTTATTTATTTGACGTTGTTGTTGTTGACGTTGTTGTTGTTGTTGTTGTTTTTTTTACGTTGTTGTTGTTGTTATTTATTTGACGTTGTTGTTGTTGTTGTTTATTTGACGTTGTTGTTGTTGTTATTTATTTGACGTTGTTGTTGTTGTTGTTGTTTATTTAACGTTGTTGTTGTTGTTGTTTACTTGACGTTGTTGTTGTTGTTTATTTGACGTTGTTGTTGTTGTTGTTTATTTGACGTTGTTGTTGTTGTTGTTTATTTGACGTTGTTGTTGTTGTTGACAATGTTGTTGTTGTTGTTGTTTATTTGACGTTGTTGTTGTTGTTGGTGTTGACATAGTTGTTGTTGTTGTTGTTGTTGTTGTTGGTGTTGACATAGTTGTTGTTGTTGTTGTTGTTCACGTTGTTGTTTATTTGACGTTGTTGTTGTTGTTTATTTGACGTTGTTGTTGTTGTTGACGTTGTTGTTGTTGTTGTTGTTTATTTGACGTTGTTGTTGTTTATTTGACATTGTTGTTGTTGTTGACGGTGTTGTTGTTGTTGTTTATTTGACATTGTTGTTGTTGTTGTTGACGTTGTTGTTGTTGTTGTTGTTGTTTATTTGATGTTGTTGTTGTTGTTGTTGTTTATTTGACGTTGTTATTGTTGTTGTTGTTTATTTGACGTTGTTGTTGTTGTTTATTTGATGTTGTTGTTGTTGACGTTGTTGTTGTTGTTGTTTATTTGACGTTGTTGTTGTTGTTGACATAGTTGTTGTTGTTGTTGTTTATTTGACGTTGTTGTTGTTGTTGACGTTGTTGTTGTTTATTTGACGTTGTTGTTGTTGTTGTTGTTCTTGTTGTTGTTTATTTGACGTTGTTGTTGTTGTTGTTGTTTATTTGACGTTGTTGTTGTTGTTAACGTTGTTGTGGTTGTTGTTGTTGTATATTTGACTTTGTTGTTTTTGTTGACGTTGTTGTTGTTGTTGTTGTTGTTGTTGACGTTGTTATTGTTGTTTATTTGACGTTGTTGTTGTTGACGTTGTTGTTGTTTATTTGACATTGTTGTTGTTGTTGTTGTTGTTGTTTATTTGACGTTGTTGTTGTTGTTGTTTATTTGACGTTGTTGTTGTTGTTGTTTATTTGACGTTGTTGTTGTTGTTGTTTATTTGACGTTGTTGTTGTTGTTGTTGTTGTTGTTTATTTAACGTTGTTGTTGTTGTTGTTTACTTGACGTTGTTGTTGTTGTTTATTTGACGTTGTTGTTGTTGTTGTTGTTTATTTGACGTTGTCGTTGTTGTTGACGTTGTTGTTGTTGTTGTTTATTTGACGTTGTTGTTGTTGTTGTTATTGACGTTGTTATTGTTGTCGCTGTTTATTTGACATTGTTGTTGTTGTAGTTGTTGTTTATTTGACATTGTTGTTGTTGTTGATTTGACGTTGTTGTTATTGTTGTTTATTTGACGTTGTTGTTGTTGTTGTTTATTTGACGTTGTTGTTGTTATTATTGTTGTTTATTTGACGTTGTTGTTGTTGTTTATTTAACGTTGTTGTTGTTGTTGTTTATTTGACGTTGTTGTTGTTGTTTATTTGACGTTGTTGTTGTTGTTGTTTATTTGACGTTGTGGTTGTTGTTGCTTATATGACGTTGTCGTTGTTGTTGACGTTGTTGTTGTTGTTTATTTGACGTTGTTGTTGTTGACGTTGTTATTGTTGTCGTTGTTTATTTGACGTTGTTGTTGTTGTTAATTTGACGTTGTTGTTGTTGTTGTTGTTGTTTATTTGACGTTGTTGTTGTTGTTGTTTATTTGACGTTGTTGTTGTTGTTGTTATTTATTTGACGTTCTTATTGTTGTTGTTTATTTGACGTTGTTGTTGTTGTTGACGTTGTTGTTGTTGTTTATTTGACGTTGTTATTATTGTTGACGTTGTTGTTTTTGTTTATTTGACGTTGTTGTTGTTATTTATTTGACGTTGTTGTTGTTGTTGTTAATTTGACGTTGTTGTTGTTGTTGTTTATTTGACATTGTTGTTGTTGTTGTTGACGTTGTTGTTGTTGTTGTTGTTTATTTGACATTGTTGTTGTTGTTTATTTGACATTGTTGTTGTTGTTGACGTTGTTGTTGTTGTTGTTGTTGTTTATTTGACGTTGTTGTTGTTGTTGTTGTTTATTTGATGTTGTTGTTGTTGTTGTTTATTTGACGTTGTTGTTGTTGTTGTTTATTTGACATTGTTGTTGTTGTTGTTTATTTGACGGTGTTGTCTTTGTTGTTGTTTATTAGACATTATTGTTTTTGTTTATTTGACGTTGTTGTTGTTGTTATCAATGTTGTTGTTGTTGTTGTTTATTTGACGTTGTTGTTGTTGTTGTTGTTGACGTTGTTGTTGTTGTTTATTTGACGTTGTTGTTGTTTATTTGACATTGTTGTTGTTGTTGACGGTGTTGTTGTTGTTGTTTATTTGATATTGTTGTTGTTGTTGTTTATTTGATGTTGTTGTTGTTGTTGTTGTTTATTTGACGTTGTTGTTGTTGTTGTTGTTGTTTATTTGACGTTGTTGTTGTTGTTTATTTGATGTTGTTGTTGTTGTTGATTATTTGACGTTGTTGTTGTTGTTGACATAGTTGTTGTTGTTGTTGTTTATTTGACGTTGTTGTTGTTGTTGACGTTGTTGTTGTTTATTTGACGTTGTTGTTGTTGTTGTTGTTGTTCTTGTTGTTGTTTATTTGACGTTGTTGTTGTTGTTTATTTGTTTTTTTGACGTTGTTGTTGTTGTTGTTGTTTATTTGACGTTGTTGTTGTTGTTAACGTTGTTGTTGTTGTTGTATATTTGACTTTGTTGTTTTTGTTGACGTTGTTGTTGTTGTTGTTGTTGTTGACGTTGTTATTGTTTTTTATTTGACGTTGTTGTTGTTGACGTTGTTGTTGTTGTTGTTGTTTATTTGACATTGTTGTTGTTGTTGATGTTGACCTTGTTGTTGTTGTTGTTTATTTGACGTTGTTGTTGTTGTTGTTGTTCTTTATTTGATGTTGTCGATGTTGTTGTTTATTTGACGTTGTTGTTGTTGTTTATTTGACGTTGTTGTTGTTGACGTTATTGTTGTTGTTGTTTATTTGACGTTGTTGTTGTTTATTTGACGTAGTTGTTGTTGACGTTGTTGTTGTTGTTGTTTATTTGACGTTTTTGTTGTTGTTGTTGATGTTGTTGTTGTTGTTTATTTGACGTTGTTGTTGTTGATGTTATTTATTTGACGTTGTTGTTGTTGTTGTTTATTTGACGTTGTTGTTGTTGTTGTTTATTTGACGTTGTTATTGTTGTTTATTTGACGTTGTTTTTGTTATTTGACGTTGTTGTTGTTGTTATTGTTGTTGTATTTGTTGTTGTTGTTGTTTATTAGACATTGTTGTTGTTGTTGTTATTTATTTGACGTTGTTGTTGTTGACGTTGTTGTTGTTGTTGTTGTTTTTTTTACGTTGTTGTTGTTGTTATTTATTTGACGTTGTTGTTGTTGTTGTTTATTTGACGTTGTTGTTGTTGTTATTTATTTGACGTTGTTGTTGTTGTTGTTGTTTATTTAACGTTGTTGTTGTTGTTGTTTACTTGACGTTGTTGTTGTTGTTTATTTGACGTTGTTGTTGTTGTTGTTTATTTGACGTTGTGGTTGTTGTTGCTTATTTGACGTTGTCGTTGTTGTTGACGTTGTTGTTGTTGTTGTTGTTTATTTGACATTGTTGTTGTTGTTGTTGTTGACATTGTTATTGTTGTCATTGTTTATTTGACGTTGTTGTTGTTGTTTATTTGACGTTGTTGTTGTTGTTGTTTATTTGACGTTGTTGTTGTTGTTGTTTGTTTGACGCTGTTGTTGTTGTTGTTATTTATTTCACGTTGTTATTGTTGTTGTTTATTTGACGTTGTTTTTGTTGTTGACGTTGTTGTTGTTGTTTATTTGACGTTGTTGTTGTTGACGTTGTTGTTGTTATTGTTTATTTGACGTTGTTGTTGTTGTTGACGTTGTTGTTGTTATTTATTTGACGTTGTTGTTGTTGACGTTGTTGTTGTTGTTGTTTATTTGACGTTGTTGTTGTTGTTTATTTGACATTGTTGTTGTTGTTGTTGACGTTGTTGTTGTTGTTTATTTGACGTTGTTGTTGTTTATTTGACATTGTTGTTGTTGTTGACGTTGTTGTTGTTGTTGTTGTTTATTTGATGTTGTTGTTGTTGTTGACGTTGTTGTTGTTGTTGTTTATTTGTTGTTGTTGTTGTTGTTGTTTATTTGACGTTGTTGTTGTTGTTTATTTGACATTGTTGTTGTTGTTATTTATTTGAAAGTGTTGTTGTTGTTGTTTATTTGACATTATTGTTTTTGTTTATTTGACGTTGTTGTTGTTGTTAACATTGTTGTTGTTGTTGTTTATTTGATGTTGTTGTTGTTGTTGTTGTTTATTTGTCGTTGTTGTTGTTGTTGTTTATTTGACGTTGTTGTTGTTGTTGTTGTTTATTTGATGTTGTTGTTGTTGACGTTGTTGTTGTTGTTGTTTATTTGACGTTGTTGTTGTTGTTGTTTATTTGACGTTGTTGTTGTTGTTGTTGTTTATTTGACGTTGTTGTTGTTGATGTTATTTATTTGACGTTGTTGTTGTTGTTTATTTGACGTTGTTGTTGTTGTTGTTTATTTGACGTTTTTATTGTTGTTTATTTGACGTTGTTTTTGTTATTTGACGTTGTTGTTGTTGTTGTTGTTATTGTTGTTGTTGTTGTTTATTTGACATTGTTGTTGTTGTTGTTGTTTATTTGACGTTGTTGTTGTTGACGTTGTTGTTGTTGTTGTTGTTTATTTGACGTTGTTGTTATTGTTATTTATTTGACGGTGTTGTTGTTGTTGTTTATTTGACATTATTGTTTTTGTTTATTTGACATTGTTGTTGTTGTTGACATTGTTGTTGTTGTTGTTTATTTGATGTTGTTATTGTTGTTGTTTATTTGTCGTTGTTGTTGTTGTTGTTTATTTGACGTTGTTGTTGTTGTTGTTGTTTATTTGATGTTGTTGTTGTTGACGTTGTTGTTGTTGTTTATTTAACGTTGTTGTTGTTGTTGTTTATTTGACGTTGTTATTGTTGTTGTTTATTTGACGTTGTTGTTGTTGTTAACGTTGTTGTTGTTGTTGTATATTTGACTTTTTGTTGTTTTGGTTGACGTTGTTGTTGTTGTTGTTGTTGACGTTCTTATTGTTGTTTATTTGACGTTGTTGTTGTTGACGTTGTTGTTGACGTTGTTATTGTTTATTTGACATTGTTGTTGTTGTAGTTGTTGTTTATTTGACATTGTTGTTGTTGTTGATGTTGACCTTGTTGTTGTTGTTTATTTGACGTTGTTGTTGTTGTTGTTCTTTATTTGATGTTGTTGATGTTGTTGTTTATTTGACGTTGTTGTTGTTGTTTATTTGACGTTGTTGTTGTTGACGTTGTTGTTGTTTTTGTTTATTTGACGTTGTTGTTGTTTTTTTGACGTAGTTGTTGTTGACGTTGTTGTTGTTGTTGTTTATTTGACGTTTTTGTTGTTGTTGATGTTGTTGTTGTTGTTGTTTATTTGAAATTGTTGTTGTTGTTGTTTATTTGACTTTGTTGTTGTTGTTATTATTGTTGTTGTTGTTGTTGTTTATTTGACTTTGTTGTTGTTGTTATTGTTGTTGTTGTTGTTGTTGTTTATTTGACGTTGTTGTTGTTGTTGTTTATCTGACGTTGTTTTTGTTGTTGTTTATTTGACGTTGTTGTTGTTGATGTTATTTATTTGACGTTGTTGTTGTTGTTGTTTATTTGACGTTGTTGTTGTTGTTGTTGTTGTTTATTTGACGTTGTTGTTGTTGTTGTTTATTTGACGTTGTTATTGTTGTTTATTTGACATTGTTTTTGTTATTTGACGTTGTTGTTGTTGTTGTTGTTATTGTTGTTGTATTTGTTGTTGTTATTGTTGTTGTTTATTTGACATTGTTGTTGTTGTTTATTTGACGTTGTTGTTGTTGACATTGTTGTTGTTGTTTATTTGACGTTGTTGTTGTTGTTGTTTATTTGACGTTGTTGTTGTTGTTGTTGTTGTTGTTTATTTGACGTTGTTGTTGTTGTTGTTTATTTGACGTTGTTGTTGTTGTTTATTTAACGTTGTTGTTGTTGTTGTTTACTTGACGTTGTTGTTGTTGTTTATTTGACGTTGTTGTTGTTGTTGTTGTTTATTTGACGTTGTGGTTGTTGTTGCTTATTTGACGTTGTCGTTGTTGTTGACGTTGTTGTTGTTGTTGTTGTTGTTTATTTGACGTTGTTGTTGTTGTTGACGTTGTTATTATTGTCGTTGTTTATTTGACGTTGTTGTTGTTGTTGTTTATTTGACGTTGTTGTTGTTGTTTATTTGACGTTGTTGTTGTTGTTGTTTATTTGACGTTGTTGTTGTTGTTGTTTATTTGACGTTGTTGTTGTTTTTGTTGTTTATTTGACATTGTTGTTGTGGACGTTGTTGTTGTTGTTTATTTGACGTTGTTGTTGTTGTTGTTGTTTATTTGACGTTGTTGTTGTTGTTTATTTAGCGTTGTTGTTGTTGTTGTTTATTTGACGTTGTTGTTGTTGTTTATTTGACGTGGTTGTTGTTGTTGTTTATTTGACATTGTGGTTGTTGTTGCTTATTTGACGTTGTCGTTGTTGTTGACGTTGTTGTTGTTGTTTATTTCACGTTGTTGTTGTTGACGTTGTTATTGTTGTCGTTGTTTATTTGACGTTGTTGTTGTTGTTAATTTGACGTTGTTGTTGTTGTTTATTTGACGTTGTTGTTGTTGTTGTTTATTTGACGTTGTTGTTGTTGTTATTTATTTGACGTTGTTATTGTTGTTGTTTATTTGACGTTGTTGTTGTTGACGTTATTGTTGTTGTTGTTTATTTGACGTTGTTGTTGTTTATTTGACGTAGTTGTTGTTGACGTTGTTGTTGTTGTTGTTGTTTATTTGACGTTTTTGTTGTTGTTGTTGATGTTGTTGTTGTTGTTTATTTGACATTGTTGTTGTTGTTGTTTATTTGACTTTGTTGTTGTTGTTGTTATTATTGTTGTTGTTGTTGTTTATTTGACTTTGTTGTTGTTGTTGTTATTATTGTTGTTGTTGTTGTTTATTTGACGTTGTTGTTGTTGTTGTTGTTTATTTGATGTTGTTGTTGTTGTTAACGTTGTTGTTGTTGTTGTATATTTGAATTTGTTGTTTTGGTTGACGTTGTTGTTGTTGTTGACGTTGTTATTGTTGTTTATTTGACGTTGTTGTTGTTGACGTTGTTGTTGTTTATTTGACATTGTTGTTGTTGTAGTTGTTGTTTATTTGACATTGTTGTTGTTGTTGATGTTGACCTTGTTGTTGTTGTAATTTATTTGACGTTGTTGTTGTTGTTGTTCTTTATTTGATGTTGTTGATGTTGTTGTTTATTTGACGTTGTTGTTGTTGTTTATTTGACGTTGTTGTTTATTTGACGTAATTGTTATTGACGTTGTTGTTGTTGTTGTTGTTGTTTATTTGACGTTTTTGTTGTTGTTGATGTTGTTGTCGTTGTTGTTTATTTGAAATTGTTGTTGTTGTTGTTTATTTGACTTTGTTGTTGTTGTTATTATTGTTGTTGTTGTTGTTTATTTGACTTTGTTGTTGTTGTTGTTATTGTTGTTGTTGTTGTTGTTGTTGTTTATTTGACGTTGTTGTTGTTGTTGTTTATTTGACGTTGTTGTTGTTGTTGTTGTTTATTTGACGTTGTTGTTATTGTTGTTTATTTGACGTTGTTGTTGTTGTTGTTTATTTGACGTTGTTGTTGTTGTTTATTTGACGTTGTTGTTGTTGATGTTATTTATTTGACGTGGTTGTTGTTGTTGTTTATTTGACGTTGTTATTGTTGTTGTTATTGTTGTTGTGGTTGTTTATTGGACGTTGTTGTTGTTGTTGTTTATTTGACGTTGTTGTTGTTGTTGTTTATTTGACATTGTTGTTGTTGTTGTTTATTTGACGGTGTTGTCTTTGTTGTTGTTTATTTGACATTATTGTTTTTGTTTATTTGACGTTGTTGTTGTTGTTGACAATGTTGTTGTTGTTGTTGTTTATTTGACGTTGTTGACAATGTTGTTGTTGTTGTTGTTGTTTATTTGACGTTGTTGTTGTTGTTGGTGTTGACATAGTTGTTGTTGTTGTTGTTGTTTATTTGACGCTGTTGTTGTTGTTGTTGACGTTGTTGTTTATTTGACGTTGTTGTTGTTGTTTATTTGACGTTGTTGTTGTTGTTGACGTTGTTGTTGTTGTTGTTTATTTGACGTTGTTGTTGTTTATTTGACATTGTTGTTGTTGTTGACGGTGTTGTTGTTGTTATTTATTTGACATTGTTGTTGTTGTTGTTGTTGACGTTGTTGTTGTTGTTGTTGTTGTTGTTGTTTATTTGATGTTGTTGTTGTTGTTGTTTATTTGACGTTGTTATTGTTGTTGTTGTTTATTTGACGTTGTAGTTGTTGTTGACAATGTTGTTGTTGTTGTTGTTTATTTGACGTTGTTGTTGTTGTTGGTGTTGACATAGTTGTTGTTGTTGTTGTTTATTTGACGCTGTTGTTGTTGTTGTTGACGTTGTTGTTTATTTGACGTTGTTGTTGTTGTTGTTTATTTGACGTTGTTGTTGTTGTTGACGTTGTTGTTGTTGTTGTTTATTTGACGTTGTTGTTGTTTGTTTGACATTGTTGTTGTTGTTGACGATGTTGTTGTTGTTGTTTATTTGACATTGTTGTTGTTGTTGTTGACGTTGTTGTTGTTGTTGTTGTTTATTTGATGTTGTTGTTGTTGTTGTTGTTTATTTGACATTGTTATTGTTGTTGTTGGTTATTTTACGTTGTTGTTGTTGTTGTTTATTTGATGTTGTTGTTGTTGACGTTGTTGTTGTTGTTTATTTGACGTTCTTGTTGTTGTTGACATAGTTGTTGTTGTTGTTGTTGTTTATTTGACGTTGTTGTTGTTGTTATTGACGTTGTTGTTGTTTATTTGACGTTGTTGTTGTTGTTGTTCTTGTTGTTGTTTATTTGACGTTGTTGTTGTTGTTTATTTGACGTTGTTGTTGTTGTTGTTTATTTGATGTTGTTGTTGTTGTTGACGTTGTTGTTGTTGTTGTTTATTTGTTGTTGTTGTTGTTGTTGTTTATTTGACGTTGTTGTTGTTGTTTATTTGACATTGTTGTTGTTGTTATTTATTTGAAAGTGTTGTTGTTGTTGTTTATTTGACATTATTGTTTTTGTTTATTTGACGTTGTTGTTGTTGTTAACATTGTTGTTGTTGTTGTTTATTTGATGTTGTTGTTGTTGTTGTTGTTTATTTGTCGTTGTTGTTGTTGTTGTTTATTTGACGTTGTTGTTGTTGTTGTTGTTTATTTGATGTTGTTGTTGTTGACGTTGTTGTTGTTGTTGTTTATTTGACGTTGTTGTTGTTGTTGTTTATTTGACGTTGTTGTTGTTGTTGTTGTTTATTTGACGTTGTTGTTGTTGATGTTATTTATTTGACGTTGTTGTTGTTGTTTATTTGACGTTGTTGTTGTTGTTGTTTATTTGACGTTTTTATTGTTGTTTATTTGACGTTGTTTTTGTTATTTGACGTTGTTGTTGTTGTTGTTGTTATTGTTGTTGTTGTTGTTTATTTGACATTGTTGTTGTTGTTGTTGTTTATTTGACGTTGTTGTTGTTGACGTTGTTGTTGTTGTTGTTGTTTATTTGACGTTGTTGTTATTGTTATTTATTTGACGGTGTTGTTGTTGTTGTTTATTTGACATTATTGTTTTTGTTTATTTGACATTGTTGTTGTTGTTGACATTGTTGTTGTTGTTGTTTATTTGATGTTGTTATTGTTGTTGTTTATTTGTCGTTGTTGTTGTTGTTGTTTATTTGACGTTGTTGTTGTTGTTGTTGTTTATTTGATGTTGTTGTTGTTGACGTTGTTGTTGTTGTTTATTTAACGTTGTTGTTGTTGTTGTTTATTTGACGTTGTTATTGTTGTTGTTTATTTGACGTTGTTGTTGTTGTTAACGTTGTTGTTGTTGTTGTATATTTGACTTTTTGTTGTTTTGGTTGACGTTGTTGTTGTTGTTGTTGTTGACGTTCTTATTGTTGTTTATTTGACGTTGTTGTTGTTGACGTTGTTGTTGACGTTGTTATTGTTTATTTGACATTGTTGTTGTTGTAGTTGTTGTTTATTTGACATTGTTGTTGTTGTTGATGTTGACCTTGTTGTTGTTGTTTATTTGACGTTGTTGTTGTTGTTGTTCTTTATTTGATGTTGTTGATGTTGTTGTTTATTTGACGTTGTTGTTGTTGTTTATTTGACGTTGTTGTTGTTGACGTTGTTGTTGTTTTTGTTTATTTGACGTTGTTGTTGTTTTTTTGACGTAGTTGTTGTTGACGTTGTTGTTGTTGTTGTTTATTTGACGTTTTTGTTGTTGTTGATGTTGTTGTTGTTGTTGTTTATTTGAAATTGTTGTTGTTGTTGTTTATTTGACTTTGTTGTTGTTGTTATTATTGTTGTTGTTGTTGTTGTTTATTTGACTTTGTTGTTGTTGTTATTGTTGTTGTTGTTGTTGTTGTTTATTTGACGTTGTTGTTGTTGTTGTTTATCTGACGTTGTTTTTGTTGTTGTTTATTTGACGTTGTTGTTGTTGATGTTATTTATTTGACGTTGTTGTTGTTGTTGTTTATTTGACGTTGTTGTTGTTGTTGTTGTTGTTTATTTGACGTTGTTGTTGTTGTTGTTTATTTGACGTTGTTATTGTTGTTTATTTGACATTGTTTTTGTTATTTGACGTTGTTGTTGTTGTTGTTGTTATTGTTGTTGTATTTGTTGTTGTTATTGTTGTTGTTTATTTGACATTGTTGTTGTTGTTTATTTGACGTTGTTGTTGTTGACATTGTTGTTGTTGTTTATTTGACGTTGTTGTTGTTGTTGTTTATTTGACGTTGTTGTTGTTGTTGTTGTTGTTGTTTATTTGACGTTGTTGTTGTTGTTGTTTATTTGACGTTGTTGTTGTTGTTTATTTAACGTTGTTGTTGTTGTTGTTTACTTGACGTTGTTGTTGTTGTTTATTTGACGTTGTTGTTGTTGTTGTTGTTTATTTGACGTTGTGGTTGTTGTTGCTTATTTGACGTTGTCGTTGTTGTTGACGTTGTTGTTGTTGTTGTTGTTGTTTATTTGACGTTGTTGTTGTTGTTGACGTTGTTATTATTGTCGTTGTTTATTTGACGTTGTTGTTGTTGTTGTTTATTTGACGTTGTTGTTGTTGTTTATTTGACGTTGTTGTTGTTGTTGTTTATTTGACGTTGTTGTTGTTGTTGTTTATTTGACGTTGTTGTTGTTTTTGTTGTTTATTTGACATTGTTGTTGTGGACGTTGTTGTTGTTGTTTATTTGACGTTGTTGTTGTTGTTGTTGTTTATTTGACGTTGTTGTTGTTGTTTATTTAGCGTTGTTGTTGTTGTTGTTTATTTGACGTTGTTGTTGTTGTTTATTTGACGTGGTTGTTGTTGTTGTTTATTTGACATTGTGGTTGTTGTTGCTTATTTGACGTTGTCGTTGTTGTTGACGTTGTTGTTGTTGTTTATTTCACGTTGTTGTTGTTGACGTTGTTATTGTTGTCGTTGTTTATTTGACGTTGTTGTTGTTGTTAATTTGACGTTGTTGTTGTTGTTTATTTGACGTTGTTGTTGTTGTTGTTTATTTGACGTTGTTGTTGTTGTTATTTATTTGACGTTGTTATTGTTGTTGTTTATTTGACGTTGTTGTTGTTGTTGACGTTGTTGTTGTTGTTTATTTGACGTTGTTGTTATTGTTGACGTTGTTGTTGTTGTTTATTTGACGTTGTTGTTGTTGACGTTGTTGTTGTTATTTATTTGACGTTGTTGTTGTTGTTGTTGTTTATTTGACGTTGTTGTTGTTGTTGTTTATTTGACATTGTTGATGTTGTTGTTGACGTTGTTGTTGTTGTTGTTTATTTGACGTTGTTGTTGTTGTTTATTTGACATTGTTGTTGTTGTTGACGTTGTTGTTGTTGTTGTTTATTTGACGTTGTTGTTGTTGTTGTTTATTTGATGTTGTTGTTGTTGTTGTTGTTTATTTGACGTTGTTGTTGTTGTTGTTGTTTATTTGACGGTGTTGTCTTTGTTGTTGTTTATTAGAAATTATTGTTTTTGTTTATTTGACGTTGTTGTTGTTGTTGAAAATGTTGTTGTTGTTGTTGTTTATTTGACGTTGTTGTTGTTGTTGAAAATGTTGTTGTTGTTGTTGTTTATTTGACGTTGTTGTTGTTGTTGTTGGTGTTGACATAGTTGTTGTTGTTGTTGTTGTTTATTTGACGCTGTTGTTGTTGTTGTTGACGTTGTTGTTTATTTGACGTTGTTGTTGTTGTTTATTTGACGTTGTTGTTGTTGTTGACGTTGTTGTTGTTGTTTATTTGACGTTGTTATTGTTTATTTGACATTGTTGTTGTTGTTGACGGTGTTGTTGTTGTTGTTTATTTGATATTGTTGTTGTTGTTGTTGACGTTGTTGTTGTTGTTGTTGTTTATTTGATGTTGTTGTTGTTGTTGTTGTTTATTTGACGTTGTTATTATTGTAGTTGTTTATTTGACGTTGTTGTTGTTGTTTATTTGATGTTGTTGTTGTTGACGTTGTTGTTGTTGATTATTTGATGTTGTTGTTGTTGTTGACATAGTTGTTGTTGTTGTTTATTTGACATTGTTGTTGTTGTTGACGTTGTTGTTGTTGTTTATTTGACGTTGTTGTTGTTTATTTGACGTTGTTGTTGTTGTTTATTTGACGTTGTTGTTGTTGTTAACGTTGTTGTTGTTGTTGTATATTTGACTTTGTTGTTTTTGTTGACGTTGCTGTTGTTGTTGTTGACGTTGTTATTGTTTTTTATTTGACGTTGTTGTTGTTGACGTTGTTGTTGTTTATTTGACATTGTTGTTGTTGTTGTTGTTTATTTGACGTTGTTGTTGTTGTTGTTGTTCTTTATTTGATGTTGTTGATGTTGTTGTTTATTTGACGTTGTTGTTGTTGTTTATTTGACGTTGTTGTTGTTGACGTTATTGTTGTTGTTGTTTATTTGACGTTGTTGTTGTTTATTTGACGTAGTTGTTGTTGACGTTGTTGTTGTTGTTGTTTATTTGACGTTTTTGTTGTTGTTGATGTTGTTGTTGTTGTTTATTTGACATTGTTGTTGTTGTTGTTTATTTGACTTTGTTGTTGTTGTTGTTATTATTATTGTTGTTGTTGTTTATTTGACGTTGTTGTTGTTGTTGTTTATTTGACGTTGTTGTTGTTGTTGTTTATTTGACGTTGTTATTGTTGATGTTATTTATTTGACGTTGTTGTTGTTGTTGTTTATTTGACGTTGTTGTTGTTGTTGTTTATTTGACGTTGTTATTGTTGTTTATTTGACGTTGTTTTTGTTATTTGACGTTGTTGTTGTTGTTGTTATTGTTGTTGTATTTGTTGTTGTTGTTGTTGTTTATTTGACATTGTTGTTGTTGTTGTTGTTTATTTGACGTTGTTGTTGTTGACGTTGTTGTTGTTGTTGTTGTTTTTTTTACGTTGGTGTTGTTGTTGTTTATTTGATGTTGTTGTTGTTGTTGTTTATTTGACGTTGTTGTTGTTGTTGTTTATTTGACGTTGTTGTTGTTGGTGTTGTTTATTTAACGTTGTTGTTATTGTTGTTTACTTGACGTTGTTGTTGTTGTTTATTTGACGTTGTTGTTGTTGTTGTTGTTTATTTGACGTTGTGGTTGTTGTTGCTTATTTGACGTTGTTGTTGTTGTTGACGTTGTTGTTGTTGTTGTTGTTTATTTTACGTGGTTGTTGTTGTTGTTGACGTTGTTATTGTTGTCGTTGTTTATTTGACGTTGTTGTTGTTGTTGTTTATTTGACGTTGTTGTTGTTGTTGTTTATTTGACGTTGTTGTTGTTGTTTGTTTGACGCTGTTGTTGTTGTTGTTATTTATTTCACGTTGTTATTGTTGTTGTTTATTTGACGTTGTTTTTGTTGTTGACGTTGTTGTTGTTGTTTATTTGACGTTGTTGTTGTTGTTGACGTTGTTGTTGTTGTTGTTGTTGTTGTTTATTTGACGTTGTTGTTGTTGTTAACGTTGTTGTTGTTGTTGTTGTATATTTGACTTTGTTGTTTTTGTTGACGTTGTTGTTGTTGTTGACGTTGTTATTGTTTTTTATTTGACGTTGTTGTTGTTTATTTGACATTGTTGTTGTTGTTGTTTATTTGACATTGTTGTTGTTGTTGATGTTGACCTTGTTGTTGTTGTTGTTTATTTGACGTTGTTGTTGTTGTTGTTGTTCTTTATTTGATGTTGTTGATGTTGTTGTTTATTTGACGTTGTTGTTGTTGTTTATTTGACGTTGTTGTTGTTGACGTTATTGTTGTTGTTGTTTATTTGACGTTGTTATTGTTTATTTGACGTAGTTGTTGTTGACGTTGTTGTTGTTGTTGTTTATTTGACGTTTTTGTTGTTGTTGTTGATGTTGTTGTTGTTTATTTGACATTGTTGTTGTTGTTGTTTATTTGACTTTGTTGTTGTTGTTGTTATTATTGTTGTTGTTGTTGTTTATTTGACTTTGTTGTTGTTGTTATTATTATTATTGTTGTTGTTGTTTATTTGACGTTGTTGTTGTTGTTTATTTGACGTTGTTGTTGTTGTTGTTTATTTGACGTTGTTGTTGTTGATGTTATTTATTTGACGTTGTTGTTGTTGTTGTTTATTTGACGTTGTTGTTGTTGTTGTTGTTTATTTGACGTTGTTATTGTTGTTTATTTGACGTTGTTTTCGTTATTTGACGTTGTTGTTGTTGTTGTTATTGTTGTTGTATTTGTTGTTGTTGTTGTTTATTTGACATTGTTGTTGTTGTTGTTGTTTATTTGACGTTGTTGTTGTTGACGTTGTTGTTGTTGTTGTTGTTTATTTGACGTTGTTGTTGTTGTTGTTTATTTGACGTTGTTGTTGTTGTTGTTGTTTATTTGACGTTGTTGTTGTTGTTGTTTATTTGACATTGTTGTTGTTGTTTATTTAACGTTGTTGTTGTTGTTGTTTACTTGACGTTGTTGTTGTTGTTTATTTGACGTTGTTGTTGTTGTTGTTTATTTGACGTTGTGGTTGTTGTTGCTTATTTGACGTTGTCGTTGTTGTTGTTGTTTATTTGACGTTGTTGTTGTTGTTGTTGACGTTGTTATTGTTGTCGTTGTTTATTTGACGTTGTTGTGGTTGTTTTTTATTTGACGTTGTTGTTGTTGTTGTTGTTTATTTGACGTTGTTGTTGTTGTTTGTTTGACGCTGTTGTTGTTGTTGTTGTTATTTATTTCACGTTGTTATTGTTGTTGTTTATTTGACGTTGTTTTTGTTGTTGACGTTGTTGTTGTTGTTTATTTGACGTTGTTGTTGTTGTTGTTTATTTGACGTTGTTGTTGTTGTTGACGTTGTTGTTGTTATTTATTTGACGTTGTTGTTGTTGACGTTGTTGTTGTTGTTGTTTATTTGACGTTGTTGTTGTTGTTTATTTGACATTGTTATTGTTGTTGTTGTTGACGTTGTTGTTGTTGTTGTTTATTTGACGTTGTTGTTGTTTATTTGACATTGTTGTTGTTATTGACGTTGTTGTTGTTGTTGACGTTGTTGTTGTTGTTGTTTATTTGATATTGTTGTTGTTGTTGTTGTTTATTTGACGTTGTTGTTGTTGTTGTTTATTTGACATTGTTGTTGTTGTTGTTTATTTGACGGTGTTGTCTTTGTTGTTGTTTATTTGACATTATTGTTTTTGTTTATTTGACGTTGTGATTGTTGTTGACAATGTTGTTGTTGTTGTTGTTTATTTGACGTTGTTGTTGTTGTTGGTGTTGACATAGTTGTTGTTGTTGTTGTTGTTTATTTGACGCTGTTGTTGTTGTTGTTGTTCACGTTGTTGTTTATTTGACGTTGTTGTTGTTGTTTATTTGACGTTGTTGTTGTTGTTGACGTTGTTGTTGTTGTTGTTGTTTATTTGACGTTGTTGTTGTTTATTTGACATTGTTGTTGTTGTTGACGGTGTTGTTGTTGTTGTTTATTTGACATTGTTGTTGTTGTTGTTGACGTTGTTGTTGTTGTTGTTGTTGTTGTTGTTGTTTATTTGATGTTGTTGTTGTTGTTGTTTATTTGACGTTGTTATTGTTGTTGTTGTTTATTTGACGTTGTTGTTGTTGTTTATTTGATGTTGTTGTTGTTGACGTTGTTGTTGTTGTTGTTTATTTGACGTTGTTGTTGTTGTTGACATAGTTGTTGTTGTTGTTTATTTGACGTTGTTGTTGTTGTTGACGTTGTTGTTGTTTATTTGACGTTGTTGTTGTTGTTCTTGTTGTTGTTTATTTGACGTTATTGTTGTTGTTGTTGTTTATTTGACGTTGTTGTTGTTGTTAACGTTGTTGTGGTTGTTGTTGTTGTATATTTGACTTTGTTGTTTTTGTTGACGTTGTTGTTGTTGTTGTTGTTGTTGTTGTTGTTGTTGTTGTTGTTGTTGTTGACGTTGTTATTGTTGTTTATTTGACGTTGTTGTTGTTGACGTTGTTGTTGTTTATTTGACATTCTTGTTGTTGTTGTTGTTGTTGTTTATTTGACGTAGTTGTTGTTGTTGTTTATTTGACGTTGTTGTTGTTGTTTATTTGACGTTGTTGTTGTTGTTGTTTATTTGACGTTGTTGTTGTTGTTGTTGTTGTTGTTTATTTAACGTTGTTGTTGTTGTTGTTTACTTGACGTTGTTGTTGTTGTTTATTTGACGTTGTTGTTGTTGTTGTTGTTTATTTGACGTTGTCGTTGTTGTTGACGTTGTTGTTGTTGTTGTTTATTTGACGTTGTTGTTGTTGTTGTTGTTGACGTTGTTATTGTTGTCGCTGTTTATTTGACATTGTTGTTGTTGTAGTTGTTGTTTATTTGACATTGTTGTTGTTGTTGATTTGACGTTGTTGTTATTGTTGTTTATTTGACGTTGTTGTTGTTGTTGTTGTTTATTTGACGTTGTTGTTGTTATTATTGTTGTTTATTTGACGTTGTTGTTGTTGTTTATTTAACGTTGTTGTTGTTGTTGTTTATTTGACGTTGTTGTTGTTGTTTATTTGACGTTGTTGTTGTTGTTGTTTATTTGACGTTGTGGTTGTTGTTGCTTATATGACGTTGTCGTTGTTGTTGACGTTGTTGTTGTTGTTTATTTGACGTTGTTGTTGTTGACGTTGTTATTGTTGTCGTTGTTTATTTGACGTTGTTGTTGTTGTTAATTTGACGTTGTTGTTGTTGTTGTTTATTTGACGTTGTTGTTGTTGTTGTTTATTTGACGTTGTTGTTGTTGTTGTTATTTATTTGACGTTCTTATTGTTGTTGTTTATTTGACGTTGTTGTTGTTGTTGAGGTTGTTGTTGTTGTTTATTTGACGTTGTTGTTATTGTTGACGTTGTTGTTTTTGTTTATTTGACGTTGTTGTTGTTGACGTTGTTGTTGTTATTTATTTGACGTTGTTGTTGTTGTTGTTAATTTGACGTTGTTGTTGTTGTTGTTGTTTATTTGACATTGTTGTTGTTGTTGTTGACGTTGTTGTTGTTGTTGTTGTTGTTGTTTATTTGACATTGTTGTTGTTGTTTCTTTGACATTGTTGTTGTTGTTGACGTTGTTGTTGTTGTTGTTGTTGTTGTTGTTGTTGTTGTTGTTTATTTGACGTTGTTGTTGTTGTTGTTGTTTATTTGATGTTGTTGTTGTTGTTGTTTATTTGACGTTGTTGTTGTTGTTGTTTATTTGACATTGTTGTTGTTGTTGTTTATTTGACGGTGTTGTCTTTGTTGTTGTTTATTAGACATTATTGTTTTTGTTTATTTGACGTTGTTGTTGTTGTTGACAATGTTGTTGTTGTTGTTGTTTATTTGACGTTGTTGTTGTTGTTGTTGACGTTGTTGTTGTTGTTTATTTGACGTTGTTGTTGTTTATTTGACATTGTTGTTGTTGTTGACGGTGTTGTTGTTGTTGTTTATTTGATATTGTTGTTGTTGTTGTTTATTTGATGTTGTTGTTGTTGTTGTTGTTTATTTGACGTTGTTGTTGTTGTTGTTGTTTATTTGACGTTGTTGTTGTTGTTTATTTGATGTTGTTGTTGTTGACGTTGTTGTTGTTGATTATTTGACGTTGTTGTTGTTGACATAGTTGTTGTTGTTGTTGTTTATTTGACGTTGTTGTTGTTGTTGACCTTGTTGTTGTTTATTTGACGTTGTTGTTGTTGTTGTTCTTGTTGTTGTTTATTTGACGTTGTTGTTGTTGTTGTTGTTTTTTTGACGTTGTTGTTGTTGTTGTTGTTGTTGTTGTTGTTTATTTGACGTTGTTGTTGTTGTTGTTTATTTGACGTTGTTGTTGTTGTTAACGTTGTTGTTGTTGTTGTATATTTGACTTTGTTGTTTTTGTTGACGTTGTTGTTGTTGTTGTTGTTGACGTTGTTATTGTTTTTTATTTGACGTTGTTGTTGTTGACGTTGTTGTTGTTGTTGTTTATTTGACATTGTTGTTGTTGTTGATGTTGACCTTGTTGTTGTTGTTGTTTATTTGACGTTGTTGTTGTTGTTGTTGTTGTTGTTCTTTATTTGATGTTGTCGATGTTGTTGTTTATTTGACGTTGTTGTTGTTGTTTATTTGACGTTGTTGTTGTTGACGTTATTGTTGTTGTTGTTTATTTGACGTTGTTGTTGTTTATTTGACGTAGTTGTTGTTGACGTTGTTGTTGTTGTTGTTTATTTGACGTTTTTGTTGTTGTTGTTGATGTTGTTGTTGTTGTTTATTTGACATTGTTGTTGTTGTTGTTTATTTGACTTTGTTGTTGTTGTTGTTATTATTATTATTGTTGTTGTTGTTTATTTGACGTTGTTGTTGTTGTTGTTTATTTGACGTTGTTGTTGTTGTTGTTTATTTGACGTTGTTGTTGTTGATGTTATTTATTTGACGTTGTTGTTGTTGTTGTTTATTTGACGTTGTTGTTGTTGTTGTTTATTTGACGTTGTTATTGTTGTTTATTTGACGTTGTTTTTGTTATTTGACGTTGTTGTTGTTGTTGTTATTGTTGTTGTATTTGTTGTTGTTGTTGTTTATTAGACATTGTTGTTGTTGTTGTTATTTATTTGACGTTGTTGTTGTTGACGTTGTTGTTGTTGTTGTTGTTTTTTTTACGTTGTTGTTGTTGTTGTTGTTTATTTGACGTTGTTGTTGTTGTTGTTTATTTGACGTTGTTGTTGTTGTTATTTATTTGACGTTGTTGTTGTTGTTGTTTATTTAACGTTGTTGTTGTTGTTGTTTACTTGACGCTGTTGTTGTTGTTTATTGGACGTTGTTGTTGTTGTTTATTTGACGTTGTGGTTGTTGTTGCTTATTTGACGTTGTCGTTGTTGTTGACGTTGTTGTTGTTGTTGTTGTTTATTTGACATTGTTGTTGTTGTTGTTGTTGACGTTGTTATTGTTGTCATTGTTTATTTGACGTTGTTGTTGTTGTTTATTTGACGTTGTTGTTGTTGTTGTTTATTTGACGTTGTTGTTGTTGTTTGTTTGACGCTGTTGTTGTTGTTGTTATTTATTTCACGTTGTTATTGTTGTTGTTTATTTGACGTTGTTTTTGTTGTTGACGTTGTTGTTGTTGTTTATTTGACGTTGTTGTTGTTGTTGACGTTGTTGTTGTTATTGTTTATTTGACGTTGTTGTTGTTGTTGACGTTGTTGTTGTTATTTATTTGACGTTGTTGTTGTTGACGTTGTTGTTGTTGTTGTTTATTTGACGTTGTTGTTGTTGTTTATTTGACATTGTTGTTGTTGTTGTTGACGTTGTTATTGTTGTTTATTTGACGTTGTTGTTGTTTATTTGACATTGTTGTTGTTGTTGTTGTTGTTTATTTGACGTTGTTGTTGTTGTTTATTTGACGTTGTTGTTGTTGTTTATTTGACGTTGTTGTTGTTGTTGTTGTTTATTTGATGTTGTTGTTGTTGTTGTTGTTGTTGTTTATTTAACGTTGTTGTTGTTGTTGTTTACTTGACGTTGTTGTTGTTGTTTATTTGACGTTGTTGTTGTTGTTGTTTATTTGACGTTGTCGTTGTTGTTGACGTTGTTGTTGTTGTTGTTTATTTGACGTTGTTGTTGTTGTTGTTGTTGACGTTGTTATTGTTGTCGCTGTTTATTTGACATTGTTGTTGTTGTAGTTGTTGTTTATTTGACATTGTTGTTGTTGTTGTTGATTTGACGTTGTTGTTATTGTTGTTTATTTGACGTTGTTGTTGTTGTTGTTTATTTGACGTTGTTGTTGTTATTATTGTTGTTTATTTGACGTTGTTGTTGTTGTTTATTTAACGTTGTTGTTGTTGTTGTTTATTTGACGTTGTTGTTGTTGTTTATTTGACGTTGTTGTTGTTGTTGTTTATTTGACGTTGTGGTTGTTGTTGCTTATATGACGTTGTCGTTGTTGTTGACGTTGTTGTTGTTGTTTATTTGACGTTGTTGTTGTTGACGTTGTTATTGTTGTCGTTGTTTATTTGACGTTGTTGTTGTTGTTACTTTGACGTTGTTGTTGTTGTTGTTTATTTGACGTTGTTGTTGTTGTTGTTTATTTGACGTTGTTGTTGTTGTTGTTATTTATTTGACGTTCTTATTGTTGTTGTTTATTTGACGTTGTTGTTGTTGTTGACGTTGTTGTTGTTGTTTATTTGACGTTTTTGTTATTGTTGACGTTGTTGTTTTTGTTTATTTGACGTTGTTGTTGTTGACGTTGTTGTTGTTATTTATTTGACGTTGTTGTTGTTGTTGTTAATTTGACGTTGTTGTTGTTGTTATTTATTTGACATTGTTGTTGTTGTTGTTGACGTTGTTGTTGTTGTTGTTTATTTGACATTGTTGTTGTTGTTTCTTTGACATTGTTGTTGTTGTTGTTTATTTGATGTTGTTGTTGTTATTTATTTGACGTTGTTGTTGTTGTTGTTTATTTGACATTGTTGTTGTTGTTGTTTATTTGACGGTGTTGTCTTTGTTGTTGTTTATTAGACATTATTGTTTTTGTTTATTTGACGTTGTTGTTGTTGTTGACAATGTTGTTGTTGTTGTTGTTGTTTATTTGACGTTGTTGTTGTTGTTGTTGTTGACGTTGTTGTTGTTGTTTATTTGACGTTGTTGTTGTTTATTTGACATTGTTGTTGTTGTTGACGGTGTTGTTGTTGTTGTTTATTTGATATTGTTGTTGTTGTTGTTTATTTGATGTTGTTGTTGTTGTTGTTTATTTGACGTTGTTGTTGTTGTTGTTGTTTATTTGACGTTGTTGTTGTTGTTTATTTGATGTTGTTGTTGTTGACGTTGTTGTTGTTTATTTGACGTTGTTGTTGTTTATTTGACGTTGTTGTTGTTGTTGTTGTTTTTTTGACGTTGTTGTTGTTGTTGTTGTTGTTTATTTGACGATGTTGTTGTTGTTAACGTTGTTGTTGTTGTTGTATATTTGACTTTGTTGTTTTTGTTGACGTTGTTGTTGTTGTTGTTGTTGACGTTGTTATTGTTTTTTATTTGACGTTGTTGTTGTTGACGTTGTTGTTGTTGTTGTTGTTTATTTGACATTGTTGTTGTTGTTGATGTTGACCTTGTTGTTGTTGTTGTTGTTTATTTGACGTTGTTGTTGTTGTTGTTGTTGTTGTTGTTGTTCTTTATTTGATGTTGTCGATGTTGTTGTTTATTTGACGTTGTTGTTGTTGTTTATTTGACGTTGTTGTTGTTGACGTTATTGTTGTTGTTGTTTATTTGACGTTGTTGTTGTTTATTTGACGTAGTTGTTGTTGACGTTGTTGTTGTTGTTGTTTATTTGACGTTTTTGTTGTTGTTGTTGATGTTATTGTTGTTGTTTATTTGACATTGTTGTTGTTGTTGTTTATTTGACTTTGTTGTTGTTGTTGTTATTATTATTGTTGTTGTTGTTTATTTGACGTTGTTGTTGTTGTTGTTTATTTGACGTTGTTGTTGTTGTTGTTTATTTGACGTTGTTGTTGTTGATGTTATTTATTTGACGTTGTTGTTGTTGTTTATTTGACGTTGTTGTTGTTGTTGTTTATTTGACGTTGTTATTGTTGTTTATTTGACGTTGTTTTTGTTATTTGACGTTGTTGTTGTTGTTGTTATTGTTGTTGTATTTGTTGTTGTTGTTGTTTATTAGACATTGTTGTTGTTGTTGTTATTTATTTGACGTTGTTGTTGTTGACATTGTTGTTGTTGTTGTTGTTGTTTTTTTTACGTTGTTGTTGTTGTTGTTTATTTGACGTTGTTGTTGTTGTTGTTTATTTGACGTTATTGTTGTTGTTATTTATTTGACATTGTTGTTGTTGTTGTTGTTTATTTAACGTTGTTGTTGTTGTTGTTTACTTGACGTTGTTGTTGTTGTTTATTTGACGTTGTTGTTGTTGTTGTTTATTTGACGTTGTGGTTGTTGTTGCTTATTTGACGTTGTCGTTGTTGTTGACGTTGTTGTTGTTGTTGTTGTTGTTGTTGTTGTTGTTGACGTTGTTATTGTTGTCATTGTTTATTTGACGTTGTTGTTGTTGTTTATTTGACGTTGTTGTTGTTGTTGTTGTTTATTTGACGTTGTTGTTGTTGTTTGTTTGACGCTGTTGTTGTTGTAGTTATTTATTTCACGTTGTTATTGTTGTTGTTTATTTGACGTTGTTTTTGTTGTTGACGTTGTTGTTGTTGTTTATTTGACGTTGTTGTTGTTGTTGACGTTGTTGTTGTTATTGTTTATTTGACGTTGTTGTTGTTCTTGACGTTGTTGTTGTTATTTATTTGACGTTGTTGTTGTTGACGTTGTTGTTGTTGTTGTTTATTTGACGTTGTTGTTGTTGTTTATTTGACATTGTTGTTGTTGTTGTTAACGTTGTTGTTGTTGTTTATTTGACGTTGTTGTTGTTTATTTGACATTGTTGTTGTTGTTGACGTTGTTGTTGTTGTTGTTTATTTGATGTTGTTGTTGTTGTTGACGTTGTTGTTGTTGTTGTTTATTTGTTGTTGTTGTTGTTGTTGTTGTTTATTTGACGTTGTTGTTGTTGTTTATTTGACATTGTTGTTGTTGTTATTATTGTTGTTTATTTGACGTTGTTGTTGTTGTTTATTTAACGTTGTTGTTGTTGTTGTTTATTTGACGTTGTTGTTGTTGTTTATTTGACGTTGTTGTTGTTGTTGTTTATTTGACGATGTGGTTGTTGTTGCTTATATGACGTTGTCGTTGTTGTTGACGTTGTTGTTGTTGTTTATTTGACGTTGTTGTTGTTGACGTTGTTATTGTTGTCGTTGTTTATTTGACGTTGTTGTTGTTGTTGTTACTTTGACGTTGTTGTTGTTGTTGTTTATTTGACGTTGTTGTTGTTGTTGTTTATTTGACGTTGTTGTTGTTGTTGTTATTTATTTGACGTTCTTATTGTTGTTGTTTATTTGACGTTGTTGTTGTTGTTGACGTTGTTGTTGTTGTTTATTTGACGTTGTTGTTATTGTTGACGTTGTTGTTTTTGTTTATTTGACGTTGTTGTTGTTGACGTTGTTGTTGTTATTTATTTGACGTTGTTGTTGTTGTTGTTAATTTGACGTTGTTGTTGTTGTTGTTTATTTGACATTGTTGTTGTTGTTGTTGACGTTGTTGTTGTTGTTGTTGTTTATTTGACATTGTTGTTGTTGTTTCTTTGACATTGTTGTTGTTGTTGACGTTGTTGTTGTTGTTGTTGTTGTTGTTTATTTGACGTTGTTGTTGTTGTTGTTTATTTGATGTTGTTGTTGTTGTTGTTGTTTATTTGACGTTGTTGTTGTTGTTGTTTATTTGACATTGTTGTTGTTGTTGTTTATTTGACGGTGTTGTCTTTGTTGTTGTTTATTAGACATTATTGTTTTTGTTTATTTGACGTTGTTGTTGTTGTTGACAATGTTGTTGTTGTTGTTGTTTATTTGACGTTGTTGTTGTTGTTGTTGTTGACGTTGTTGTTGTTGTTTATTTGACGTTGTTGTTGTTTATTTGACATTGTTGTTGTTGTTGACGGTGTTGTTGTTGTTGTTTATTTGATATTGTTGTTGTTGTTGTTTATTTGATGTTGTTGTTGTTGTTGTTGTTTATTTGACGTTGTTGTTGTTGTTGTTGTTGTTGTTTATTTGACGTTGTTGTTGTTGTTTATTTGATGTTGTTGTTGTTGACGTTGTTGTTGTTGATTATTTGACGTTGTTGTTGTTGTTGACATAGTTGTTGTTGTTGTTGTTTATTTGACGTTGTTGTTGTTGTTGACGTTGTTGTTGTTTATTTGACGTTGTTGTTGTTGTTGTTGTTGTTGTTGTTGTTTATTTGACGTTGTTGTTGTTGTTGTTGTTTTTTTGACGTTGTTGTTGTTGTTGTTGTTGTTGTTTATTTGACGTTGTTGTTGTTGTTAACGTTGTTGTTGTTGTTGTATATTTGACTTTGTTGTTTTTGTTGACGTTGTTGTTGTTGTTGTTGTTGACGTTGTTATTGTTTTTTATTTGACGTTGTTGTTGTTGACGTTGTTGTTGTTGTTGTTGTTTATTTGACATTGTTGTTGTTGTTGATGTTGACCTTGTTGTTGTTGTTGTTTATTTGACGTTGTTGTTGTTGTTGTTGTTCTTTATTTAATGTTGTCGATGTTGTTGTTTATTTGACGTTGTTGTTGTTGTTTATTTGACGTTGTTGTTGTTGACGTTATTGTTGTTGTTGTTTATTTGACGTTGTTGTTGTTTATTTGACGTAGTTGTTGTTGACGTTGTTGTTGTTGTTGTTTATTTGACGTTTTTGTTGTTGTTGTTGATGTTGTTGTTGTTGTTTATTTGACATTGTTGTTGTTGTTGTTTATTTGACTTTGTTGTTGTTGTTGTTATTATTATTGTTGTTGTTGTTTATTTGACGTTGTTGTTGTTGTTGTTTATTTGACGTTGTTGTTGTTGTTGTTGTTTATTTGACGTTGTTGTTGTTGATGTTATTTATTTGACGTTGTTGTTGTTGTTGTTTATTTGACGTTGTTGTTGTTGTTGTTTATTTGACGTTGTTATTGTTGTTTATTTGACGTTGTTTTTGTTATTTGACGTTGTTGTTGTTGTTGTTATTGTTGTTGTATTTGTTGTTGTTGTTGTTTATTAGACATTGTTGTTGTTGTTATTTATTTGACGTTGTTGTTGTTGACGTTGTTGTTGTTGTTGTTGTTTTTTTTACGTTGTTGTTGTTGTTGTTTATTTGACGTTGTTGTTGTTGTTGTTTATTTGACGTTGTTGTTGTTGTTATTTATTTGACGTTGTTGTTGTTGTTGTTGTTTATTTAACGTTGTTGTTGTTGTTGTTTACTTGACGCTGTTGTTGTTGTTTATTGGACGTTGTTGTTGTTGTTTATTTGACGTTGTGGTTGTTGTTGCTTATTTGACGTTGTCGTTGTTGTTGACGTTGTTGTTGTTGTTGTTGTTGTTTATTTGACATTGTTGTTGTTGTTGTTGTTGACATTGTTATTGTTGTCATTGTTTATTTGACGTTGTTGTTGTTGTTTATTTGACGTTGTTGTTGTTGTTGTTTATTTGACGTTGTTGTTGTTGTTTGTTTGACGCTGTTGTTGTTGTTGTTATTTATTTCACGTTGTTATTGTTGTTGTTTATTTGACGTTGTTTTTGTTGTTGACGTTGTTGTTGTTGTTTATTTGACGTTGTTGTTGTTATTGTTTATTTGACGTTGTTGTTGTTGTTGACGTTGTTGTTGTTATTTATTTGACGTTGTTGTTGTTGACGTTGTTGTTGTTGTTGTTTATTTGACGTTGTTGTTGTTGTTTATTTGACATTGTTGTTGTTGTTGTTGACGTTGTTATTGTTGTTTATTTGACGTTGTTGTTGTTTATTTGACATTGTTGTTGTTGTTGTTGTTTATTTGACGTTGTTGTTGTTGTTGTTTATTTGACGTTGTTGTTGTTGTTTATTTGACGTTGTTGTTGTTGTTGTTTATTTGACGTTGTTGTTGTTGTTGTTGTTGTTTATTTAACGTTGTTGTTGTTGTTGTTTACTTGACGTTGTTGTTGTTGTTTATTTGACGTTGTTGTTGTTGTTGTTTATTTGACGTTGTCGTTGTTGTTGACGTTGTTGTTGTTGTTGTTTATTTGACGTTGTTGTTGTTGTTGTTGTTGACGTTGTTATTGTTGTCGCTGTTTATTTGACATTGTTGTTGTTGTAGTTGTTGTTTATTTGACATTGTTGTTGTTGTTGTTGATTTGACGTTGTTGTTATTGTTGTTTATTTGACGTTGTTGTTGTTGTTGTTTATTTGATGTTGTTGTTGTTATTATTGTTGTTTATTTGACGTTGTTGTTGTTGTTTATTTAACGTTGTTGTTGTTGTTGTTTATTTGACGTTGTTGTTGTTGTTTATTTGACGTTGTTGTTGTTGTTGTTTATTTGACGTTGTGGTTGTTGTTGCTTATATGACGTTGTCGTTGTTGTTGACGTTGTTGTTGTTGTTTATTTGACGTTGTTGTTGTTGACGTTGTTATTGTTGTCGTTGTTTATTTGACGTTGTTGTTGTTGTTACTTTGACGTTGTTGTTGTTGTTGTTTATTTGACGTTGTTGTTGTTGTTGTTTATTTGACGTTGTTGTTGTTGTTATTTATTTGACGTTCTTATTGTTGTTGTTTATTTGACGTTGTTGTTGTTGTTGACGTTGTTGTTGTTGTTTATTTGACGTTGTTGTTATTGTTGACGTTGTTGTTTTTGTTTATTTGACGTTGTTGTTGTTGACGTTGTTGTTGTTATTTATTTGACGTTGTTGTTGTTGTTGTTAATTTGACGTTGTTGTTGTTGTTGTTTATTTGACATTGTTGTTGTTGTTGTTGACGTTGTTGTTGTTGTTGTTGTTTATTTGACATTGTTGTTGTTGTTTCTTTGACATTGTTGTTGTTGTTGACGTTGTTGTTGTTGTTGTTTATTTGACGTTGTTGTTGTTGTTGTTGTTTATTTGATGTTGTTGTTGTTGTTGTTTATTTGACGTTGTTGTTGTTGTTGTTTATTTGACATTGTTGTTGTTGTTGTTTATTTGACGGTGTTGTCTTTGTTGTTGTTTATTAGACATTATTGTTTTTGTTTATTTGACGTTGTTGTTGTTGTTGACAATGTTGTTGTTGTTGTTGTTTATTTGACGTTGTTGTTGTTGTTGTTGTTGACGTTGTTGTTGTTGTTTATTTGACGTTGTTGTTGTTTATTTGACATTGTTGTTGTTGTTGACGGTGTTGTTGTTGTTGTTTATTTGATATTGTTGTTGTTGTTGTTTATTTGATGTTGTTGTTGTTGTTGTTGTTTATTTGACGTTGTTGTTGTTGTTGTTGTTGTTTATTTGACGTTGTTGTTGTTGTTTATTTGATGTTGTTGTTGTTGACGTTGTTGTTGTTGATTATTTGACGTTGTTGTTGTTGTTGACATAGTTGTTGTTGTTGTTGTTTATTTGACGTTGTTGTTGTTGTTGACGTTGTTGTTGTTTATTTGACGTTGTTGTTGTTGTTGTTCTTGTTGTTGTTTATTTGACGTTGTTGTTGTTGTTGTTGTTTTTTTGACGTTGTTGTTGTTGTTGTTGTTGTTGTTGTTTATTTGACGATGTTGTTGTTGTTAACGTTGTTGTTGTTGTTGTTGTATATTTGACTTTGTTGTTTTTGTTGACGTTGTTGTTGTTGTTGTTGTTGACGTTGTTATTGTTTTTTATTTGACGTTGTTGTTGTTGACGTTGTTGTTGTTGTTGTTGTTTATTTGACATTGTTGTTGTTGTTGATGTTGACCTTGTTGTTGTTGTTGTTTATTTGACGTTGTTGTTGTTGTTGTTGTTGTTGTTGTTCTTTATTTGATGTTGTCGATGTTGTTGTTTATTTGACGTTGTTGTTGTTGTTTATTTGACGTTGTTGTTGTTGACGTTATTGTTGTTGTTGTTTATTTGACGTTGTTGTTGTTTATTTGACGTAGTTGTTGTTGACGTTGTTGTTGTTGTTGTTTATTTGACGTTTTTGTTGTTGTTGTTGATGTTGTTGTTGTTGTTTATTTGACATTGTTGTTGTTGTTGTTTATTTGACTTTGTTGTTGTTGTTATTATTATTGTTGTTGTTGTTGTTTATTTGACGTTGTTGTTGTTGTTGTTTATTTGACGTTGTTGTTGTTGTTGTTGTTTATTTGACGTTGTTGTTGTTGATGTTATTTATTTGACGTTGTTGTTGTTGTTGTTTATTTGACGTTGTTGTTGTTGTTGTTTATTTGACGTTGTTATTGTAGTTTATTTGACGTTGTTTTTGTTATTTGACGTTGTTGTTGTTGTTGTTATTGTTGTTGTATTTGTTGTTGTTGTTGTTTATTAGACATTGTTGTTGTTGTTGTTATTTATTTGACGTTGTTGTTGTTGACGTTGTTGTTGTTGTTGTTGTTGTTTTTTTTACGTTGTTGTTGTTGTTGTTTATTTGACGTTGTTGTTGTTGTTGTTTATTTGACATTATTGTTGTTGTTATTTATTTGACATTGTTGTTGTTGTTGTTGTTTATTTAACGTTGTTGTTGTTGTTTACTTGACGTTGTTGTTGTTATTTATTTGACGTTGTTGTTGTTGTTGTTTATTTGACGTTGTGGTTGTTGTTGCTTATTTGACGTTGTCGTTGTTGTTGACGTTGTTGTTGTTGTTGTTGTTGTTGTTGTTGACGTTGTTATTGTTGTCATTGTTTATTTGACGTTGTTGTTGTTGTTTATTTGACGTTGTTGTTGTTGTTGTTGTTTATTTGACGTTGTTGTTGTTGTTTGTTTGACGCTGTTGTTGTTGTTGTTATTTATTTCACGTTGTTATTGTTGTTGTTTATTTGACGTTGTTTTTGTTGTTGACGTTGTTGTTGTTGTTGTTTATTTGACGTTGTTGTTGTTGTTGACGTTGTTGTTGTTATTGTTTATTTGACGTTGTTGTTGTTCTTGACGTTGTTGTTGTTATTTATTTGACGTTGTTGTTGTTGACGTTGTTGTTGTTGTTGTTTATTTGACGTTGTTGTTGTTGTTGTTTATTTGACATTGTTGTTGTTGTTGTTGACGTTGTTGTTGTTGTTTATTTGACGTTGTTGTTGTTTATTTGACATTGTTGTTGTTGTTGACGTTGTTGTTGTTGTTGTTTATTTGATGTTGTTGTTGTTGTTGACGTTGTTGTTGTTGTTGTTTATTTGTTGTTGTTGTTGTTGTTGTTGTTTATTTGACGTTGTTGTTGTTGTTTATTTGACATTGTTGTTGTTGTTATTTTTGTTGTTTATTTGACGTTGTTGTTGTTGTTTATTTAACGTTGTTGTTGTTATTGTTTATTTGACGTTGTTGTTGTTGTTGTTTATTTGACGTTGTTGTTGTTGTTGTTTATTTGACGATGTGGTTGTTGTTGCTTATATGACGTTGTCGTTGTTGTTGACGTTGTTGTTGTTGTTTATTTGACGTTGTTGTTGTTGACGTTGTTATTGTTGTCGTTGTTTATTTGACGTTGTTGTTGTTGTTACTTTGACGTTGTTGTTGTTGTTGTTTATTTGACGTTGTTGTTGTTGTTGTTTATTTGACGTTGTTGTTGTTGTTGTTATTTATTTGACGTTCTTATTGTTGTTGTTTATTTGACGTTGTTGTTGTTGTTGACGTTGTTGTTGTTGTTTATTTGACGTTGTTGTTATTGTTGACGTTGTTGTTTTTGTTTATTTGACGTTGTTGTTGTTGACGTTGTTGTTGTTATTTATTTGACGTTGTTGTTGTTGTTGTTAATTTGACGTTGTTGTTGTTGTTGTTTATTTGACATTGTTGTTGTTGTTGTTGACGTTGTTGTTGTTGTTGTTGTTTATTTGACATTGTTGTTGTTGTTTCTTTGACATTGTTGTTGTTGTTGACGTTGTTGTTGTTTATTTGACGTTGTTGTTGTTGTTGTTGTTGTTTCTTTGATGTTGTTGTTGTTGTTGTTTATTTGACGTTGTTGTTGTTGTTGTTTATTTGACATTGTTGTTGTTGTTGTTTATTTGACGGTGTTGTCTTTGTTGTTGTTTATTAGACATTATTGTTTTTGTTTATTTGACGTTGTTGTTGTTGTTGACAATGTTGTTGTTGTTGTTGTTTATTTGACGTTGTTGTTGTTGTTGTTGTTGACGTTGTTGTTGTTGTTTATTTGACGTTGTTGTTGTTTATTTGACATTGTTGTTGTTGTTGACGGTGTTGTTGTTGTTGTTTATTTGATATTGTTGTTGTTGTTGTTTATTTGATGTTGTTGTTGTTGTTGTTGTTTATTTGACGTTGTTGTTGTTGTTGTTGTTGTTTATTTGACGTTGTTGTTGTTGTTTATTTGATGTTGTTGTTGTTGACGTTGTTGTTGTTGATTATTTGACGTTGTTGTTGTTGTTGACATAGTTGTTGTTGTTGTTGTTTATTTGACGTTGTTGTTGTTGTTGACGTTGTTGTTGTTTATTTGACGTTGTTGTTGTTGTTGTTGTTCTTGTTGTTGTTTATTTGACGTTGTTGTTGTTGTTGTTGTTTTTTTGACGTTGTTGTTGTTGTTGTTGTTGTTTATTTGACGTTGTTGTTGTTGTTAATGTTGTTGTTGTTGTTGTATATTTGACTTTGTTGTTTTTGTTGACGTTGTTGTTGTTGTTGTTGTTGACGTTGTTATTGTTTTTTATTTGACGTTGTTGTTGTTGACGTTGTTGTTGTTGTTGTTGTTTATTTGACATTGTTGTTGTTGTTGATGTTGACCTTGTTGTTGTTGTTGTTTATTTGACGTTGTTGTTGTTGTTGTTGTTGTTGTTGTTGTTCTTTATTTAATGTTGTCGATGTTGTTGTTTATTTGACGTTGTTGTTGTTGTTGTTTATTTGACGTTGTTGTTGTTGACGTTATTGTTGTTGTTGTTTATTTGACGTTGTTGTTGTTTATTTGACGTAGTTGTTGTTGACGTTGTTGTTGTTGTTGTTGTTTATTTGACGTTTTTGTTGTTGTTGTTGATGTTGTTGTTGTTGTTTATTTGACATTGTTGTTGTTGTTGTTTATTTGACTTTGTTGTTGTTGTTGTTATTATTATTGTTGTTGTTGTTTATTTGACGTTGTTGTTGTTGTTGTTGTTTATTTGACGTTGTTGTTGTTGTTGTTTATTTGACGTTGTTGTTGTTGATGTTATTTATTTGACGTTGTTGTTGTTGTTGTTTATTTGACGTTGTTGTTGTTGTTGTTTATTTGACGTTGTTATTGTTGTTTATTTGACGTTGTTTTTGTTATTTGACGTTGTTGTTGTTGTTGTTATTGTTGTTGTATTTGTTGTTGTTGTTGTTTATTAGACATTGTTGTTGTTGTTATTTATTTGACGTTGTTGTTGTTGACGTTGTTGTTGTTGTTGTTGTTTTTTTTACGTTGTTGTTGTTGTTGTTTATTTGACGTTGTTGTTGTTGTTGTTTATTTGACGTTGTTGTTGTTGTTATTTATTTGACATTGTTGTTGTTGTTGTTGTTTATTTAACGTTGTTGTTGTTGTTGTTTACTTGACGTTGTTGTTGTTGTGTATTTGACGTTGTTGTTGTTGTTGTTTATTTGACGTTGTGGTTGTTGTTGCTTATTTGACGTTGTCGTTGTTGTTGACGTTGTTGTTGTTGTTGTTGTTGTTGTTGTTGACGTTGTTATTGTTGTCATTGTTTATTTGACGTTGTTGTTGTTGTTTATTTGACGTTGTTGTTGTTGTTGTTTATTTGACGTTGTTGTTGTTGTTTGTTTGACGTTGTTGTTGTTGTTGACGTTGTTGTTATTATTTATTTGACGTTGTTGTTGTTGACGTTGTTGTTGTTGTTGTTTATTTGACGTTGTTGTTGTTGTTTATTTGACATTGTTGTTGTTGTTGTTGACGTTGTTGTTGTTGTTTATTTGACGTTGTTGTTGTTTATTTGACATTGTTGTTGTTGTTGATGTTGTTGTTGTTGTTGTTTATTTGATGTTGTTGTTGTTGTTGACGTTGTTGTTGTTGTTGTTTATTTGTTGTTGTTGTTGTTGTTGTTGTTTATTTGACGTTGTTGTTGTTGTTTATTTGACATTGTTGTTGTTGTTATTTATTTGAAAGTGTTGTTGTTGTTGTTTATTTGACATTATTGTTTTTGTTTATTTGACGTTGTTGTTGTTGTTAACATTGTTGTTGTTGTTGTTTATTTGATGTTGTTGTTGTTGTTGTTTATTTGTCGTTGTTGTTGTTGTTGTTTATTTGACGTTGTTGTTGTTGTTGTTGTTTATTTGATGTTGTTGTTGTTGACGTTGTTGTTGTTGTTGTTGTTTATTTGACGTTGTTGTTGTTGTTGTTTATTTGACGTTGTTGTTGTTGTTGTTGTTTATTTGACGTTGTTGTTGTTGATGTTATTTATTTGACGTTGTTGTTGGTGTTATTTATTTGACGTTGTTGTTGTTGTTGTTTATTTGACGTTTTTATTGTTGTTTATTTGACGTTGTTTTTGTTATTTGACGTTGTTGTTGTTGTTGTTGTTGTTATTGTTGTTGTTGTTGTTTATTTGACATTGTTGTTGTTGTTTTTGTTTATTTGACGTTGTTGTTGTTGACGTTGTTGTTGTTGTTGTTTATTTGACGTTGTTGTTGTTGTTGTTTATTTGACGTTGTTGTTGTTGTTATTTATTTGACGGTGTTGTTGTTGTTGTTTATTTGACATTATTGTTTTTGTTTATTTGACATTGTTGTTGTTGTTGACATTGTTGTTGTTGTTGTTTATTTGATGTTGTTATTGTTGTTGTTTATTTGTCGTTGTTGTTGTTGTTGTTTATTTGACGTTGTTGTTGTTGTTGTTGTTTATTTGATGTTGTTGTTGTTGACGTTGTTGTTGTTGTTTATTTAACGTTGTTGTTGTTGTTGTTTATTTGACGTTGTTATTATTGTTGTTTATTTGACGTTGTTGTTGTTGTTGTTGTATATTTGACTTTGTTGTTTTGGTTGACGTTGTTGTTGTTGTTGTTGACGTTCTTATTGTTGTTTATTTGACGTTGTTGTTGTTGACGTTGTTGTTGACGTTGTTGTTGTTTATTTGACATTGTTGTTGTTGTAGTTGTTGTTTATTTGACATTGTTGTTGTTGTTGATGTTGACCTTGTTGTTGTTGTTGTTTATTTGACGTTGTTGTTGTTGTTGTTCTTTATTTGATGTTGTTGATGTTGTTGTTTATTTGACGTTGTTGTTGTTGTTTATTTGACGTTGTTGTTGTTGACGTTGTTGTTGTTTTTGTTTATTTGACGTTGTTGTTGTTTTTTTGACGTAGTTGTTGTTGACGTTGTTGTTGTTGTTGTTGTTTATTTGACGTTTTTGTTGTTGTTGATGTTGTTGTTGTTGTTGTTTATTTGAAATTGTTGTTGTTGTTGTTTATTTGACTTTGTTGTTGTTGTTATTATTGTTGTTGTTGTTGTTTATTTGACTTTGTTGTTGTTGTTATTGTTGTTGTTGTTGTTGTTGTTGTTGTTGTTGTTTATTTGACGTTGTTGTTGTTGTTGTTTATCTGACGTTGTTGTTGTTGTTGTTTATTTGACGTTGTTGTTGTTGATGTTATTTATTTCACATTGTTGTTGTTGTTGTTGTTTATTTGACGTTGTTGTTGTTGTTGTTGTTTATTTGACGTTGTTATTGTTGTTTATTTGACGTTGTTTTTGTTATTTGACGTTGTTGTTGTTGTTGTTGTTGTTGTTGTTGTTTATTTGACATTGTTGTTGTTGTTTATTTGACGTTGTTGTTGTTGACGTTGTTGTTGTTGTTTATTTGACGTTGTTGTTGTTGTTGTTTATTTGACGTTGTTGTTGTTGTTGTTTATTTGACGTTGTTGTTGTTGTTGTTTATTTGACGTTGTTGTTGTTTATTTAACGTTGTTGTTGTTGTTGTTTAATTGACGTTGTTGTTGTTGTTGTTTATTTGACGTTGTTGTTGTTGTTGTTTATTTGACGTTGTGGTTGTTGTTGCTTATTTGACGTTGTCGTTGTTGTTGACGTTGTTGTTGTTGTTGTTGTTGTTTATTTGACGTTGTTGTTGTTGTTGACGTTGTTATTATTGTCGTTGTTTATTTGACGTTGTTGTTGTTGTTGTTTATTTGACGTTGTTGTTGTTGTTTATTTGACGTTGTTGTTGTTGTTGTTTATTTGACGTTGTTGTTGTTGTTTATTTGACGTTGTTGTTGTTTTTGTTGTTTATTTGACATTGTTGTTGTGGACGTTGTTGTTGTTGTTTATTTGACGTTGTTGTTGTTGTTGTTGTTTATTTGACGTTGTTGTTGTTGTTGTTGTTGTTTATTTGACGTTGTTGTTGTTGTTGTTGTTATTGTTGTTTATTTGACGTTGTTGTTGTTGTTTATTTAACGTTGTTGTTGTTGTTGTTTATTTGACGTTGTTGTTGTTGTTTATTTGACGTTGTTGTTGTTGTTGTTTATTTGACGTTGTGGTTGTTGTTGCTTATTTGACGTTGTCGTTGTTGTTGACGTTGTTGTTGTTGTTTATTTCACGTTGTTGTTGTTGACGTTGTTATTGTTGTCGTTGTTTATTTGACGTTGTTGTTGTTGTTAATTTGACGTTGTTGTTGTTGTTTATTTGACGTTGTTGTTGTTGTTGTTTATTTGACGTTGTTGTTGTTGTTATTTATTTGACGTTGTTATTGTTGTTGTTTATTTGACGTTGTTGTTGTTGTTGACGTTGTTGTTGTTGTTTATTTGACGTTGTTGTTATTGTTGACGTTGTTGTTGTTGTTTATTTGACGTTGTTGTTGTTGACGTTTTTGTTGTTATTTATTTGACGTTGTTGTTGTTGTTGTTTATTTGACGTTGTTGTTGTTGTTGTTGTTTATTTGACATTGTTGTTGTTGTTGTTGACGTTGTTGTTGTTGTTGACGTTGTTGTTGTTGTTGTTGTTTATTTGACGTTGTTGTTGTTGTTGTTTATTTGATGTTGTTGTTGTTGTTGTTGTTGTTTATTTGACGTTGTTGTTGTTGTTGTTGTTTATTTGACGGTGTTGTCTTTGTTGTTGTTTATTAGACATTATTGTTTTTGTTTATTTGACGTTGTTGTTGTTGTTGAAAATGTTGTTGTTGTTGTTTATTTGACGTTGTTGTTGTTGTTGAAAATGTTGTTATTGTTGTTGTTTATTTGACGTTGTTGTTGTTGTTGGTGTTGACATAGTTGTTGTTGTTGTTGTTGTTTATTTGACGCTGTTGTTGTTGTTGTTGACGTTGTTGTTTATTTGACGTTGTTGTTGTTGTTTATTTGACGTTGTTGTTGTTGTTGACGTTGTTGTTGTTGTTTATTTGACATTGTTGTTGTTGTTGACGGTGTTGTTGTTGTTGTTTATTTGATATTGTTGTTGTTGTTGTTGACCTTGTTGTTGTTGTTGTTGTTTATTTGATGTTGTTGTTGTTGTTGTTGTTTATTTGACGTTGTTATTGTTGTTGTTGTCTATTTGACGTTGTTGTTGTTGTTTATTTGATGTTGTTGTTGTTGACGTTGTTGTTGTTGATTATTTGATGTTGTTGTTGTTGTTGACATAGTTGTTGTTGTTGTTGTTTATTTGACGTTGTTGTTGTTGTTGACGTTGTTGTTGTTGTTTATTTGACGTTGTTGTTGTTTATTTGACGTTGTTGTTGTTGTTGTTTATTTGACGTTGTTGTTGTTAACGTTGTTGTTGTTGTTGTATATTTGACTTTGTTGTTTTTGTTGACGTTGTTGTTGTTGTTGTTGACGTTGTTATTGTTTTTTATTTGACGTTGTTGTTGTTGACGTTGTTGTTGTTTATTTGACATTGTTGTTGTTGTTGTTGTTTATTTGACGTTGTTGTTGTTGTTGTTGTTGTTGTTCTTTATTTGATGTTGTTGATGTTGTTGTTTATTTGACGTTGTTGTTGTTGTTTATTTGACGTTGTTGTTGTTGACGTTATTGTTGTTGTTGTTTATTTGACGTTGTTGTTGTTTATTTGACGTAGTTGTTGTTGACGTTGTTGTTGTTGTTGTTTATTTGACGTTTTTGTTGTTGTTGTTGATGTTGTTGTTGTTGTTTATTTGACATTGTTGTTGTTGTTGTTTATTTGACTATGTTGTTGTTGTTGTTATTATTATTGTTGTTGTTGTTTATTTGACGTTGTTGTTGTTGTTGTTTATTTGACGTTGTTGTTGTTGTTGTTGTTTATTTGACGTTGTTATTGTTGATGTTATTTATTTGACGTTGTTGTTGTTGTTGTTTATTTGACGTTGTTGTTGTTGTTGTTTATTTGACGTTGTTATTGTTGTTTATTTGACGTTGTTTTTGTTATTTGACGTTGTTGTTGTTGTTGTTATTGTTGTTGTATTTGTTGTTGTTGTTGTTGTTTATTTGACATTGTTGTTGTTGTTGTTGTTTATTTGACGTTGTTGTTGTTGATGTTGTTGTTGTTGTTGTTGTTGTTTTTTTTACGTTGGTGTTGTTGTTGTTTATTTGACGTTGTTGTTGTTATTGTTGTTTATTTGACGTTGTTGTTGTTGTTGTTTATTTGACGTTGTTGTTGTTGTTGGTGTTGTTTATTTAACGTTGTTGTTATTGTTGTTTACTTGACGTTGTTGTTGTTGTTTATTTGACGTTGTTGTTGTTGTTTATTTGACGTTGTGGTTGTTGTTGCTTATTTGACGTTGTTGTTGTTGTTGACGTTGTTGTTGTTGTTGTTGTTGTTGTTGTTTATTTTACGTTGTTGTTGTTGTTGTTGACGTTGTTATTGTTGTCGTTGTTTATTTGACGTTGTTGTTGTTGTTGTTGTTTATTTGACGTTGTTGTTGTTGTTTATTTGACGTTGTTGTTGTTGTTTGTTTGACGCTGTTGTTGTTGTTGTTATTTATTTCACGTTGTTATTGTTGTTGTTTATTTGACGTTGTTTTTGTTGTTGACGTTGTTGTTGTTGTTTATTTGACGTTGTTGTTGTTGTTGACGTTGTTGTTGTTGTTGTTGTTGTTTATTTGACGTTGTTGTTGTTGTTAACGTTGTTGTTGTTGTTGTATATTTGACTTTGTTGTTTTTGTTGACGTTGTTGTTGTTGTTGACGTTGTTATTGTTTTTTATTTGACGTTGTTGTTGTTGACGTTGTTGTTGTTTATTTGACATTGTTGTTGTTGTT
>OX451741.1:293323490-293330990 GCA_948472305.1 Vicia faba
TGTCGTTGTTGTTGACGTTGTTGTTGTTGTTGTTGTTTATTTGACGTTGTTGTTGTTGTTGTTGACGTTGTTATTGTTGTCGTTGTTTATTTGACGTTGTTGTGGTTGTTGTTTATTTGACGTTGTTGTTGCTGTTTATTTGACGTTGTTGTTGTTGTTTGTTTGACGCTGTTGTTGTTGTTGTTATTTATTTGACATTGTTGTTGTTGTTTATTTGACGTTGTTGTTGTTGTTGTTGTTTATTTGACGTTGTTGTTGTTGTTGACGTTGTTGTTGTTATTTATTTGACGTTGTTGTTGTTGACGTTGTTGTTGTTGTTGTTGTTTATTTGACGTTGTTGTTGTTGTTTATTTGACATTGTTGTTGTTGTTGTTGTTGACGTTGTTGTTGTTGTTGTTTATTTGACGTTGTTGTTGTTTATTTGACATTGTTGTTGTTATTGACGTTGTTGTTGTTGTTGACGTTGTTGTTGTTGTTGTTTATTTGATATTGTTGTTGTTGTTGTTGTTTATTTGACGTTGTTGTTGTTGTTTATTTGACATTGTTGTTGTTGTTATTTATTTGACGGTGTTGTTGTTGTTGTTTATTTGACATTATTGTTTTTGTTTATTTGACGTTGTTGTTGTTGTTGACATTGTTGTTGTTGTTGTTTATTTGATGTTGTTGTTGTTGTTGTTGTTTATTTGACGGTGTTGTTGTTGTTGTTTATTTGATGTTGTTGTTGTTGACGTTGTTGTTGTTGTTTATTTAACGTTGTTGTTGTTGTTGTTTATTTGACGTTGTTGTTGTTGTTGTTTATTTGACGTTGTTGTTGTTGTTGTTGTTAACGTTGTTGTTGTTGTTGTATATTTGACTTTGTTGTTTTGGTTGACGTTGTTGTTGTTGTTGTTGTTGACGTTGTTATTGTTGTTTATTTGACGTTGTTGTTGTTGACGTTGTTGTTGTTTATTTGACATTGTTGTTGTTGTAGTTGTTGTTTATTTGACATTGTTGTTGTTGATGTTGACCTTGTTGTTGTTGTTGTTTATTTGACGTTGTTGTTGTTGTTGTTCTTTATTTGATGTTGTTGATGTTGTTGTTTATTTGACGTTGTTGTTGTTGTTTATTTGACGTTGTTGTTGTTGACGTTGTTGTTGTTTTTGTTTATTTGACGTTGTTGTTGTTTATTTGACGTAGTTGTTGTTGACGTTGTTGTTGTTGTTGTTGTTGTTTATTTGACGTTTTTGTTGTTGTTGATGTTGTTGTTGTTGTTGTTTATTTGAAATTGTTGTTGTTGTTGTTTGTTTGACTTTGTTGTTGTTGTTATTATTGTTGTTGTTGTTGTTTATTTGACTTTGTTGTTGTTGTTGTTATTGTTGTTGTTGTTGTTGTTGTTTATTTGACGTTGTTGTTGTTGTTGTTTATCTGACGTTGTTGTTGTTGTTGTTTATTTGACGTTGTTGTTGTTGATGTTATTTATTTGACGTTGTTGTTGTTGTTGTTGTTTATTTGACGTTGTTGTTGTTGTTGTTGTTGTTTATTTGACGTTGTTATTGTTATTTATTTGACGTTGTTATTGTTGTTTATTTGACGTTGTTTTTGTTATTTGACGTTGTTGTTGTTGTTGTTGTTATTGTTGTTGTATTTGTTGTTGTTGTTGTTGTTGTTTATTTGACATTGTTGTTGTTGTTTATTTGACGTTGTTGTTGTTGACGTTGTTGTTGTTGTTTATTTGACGTTGTTGTTGTTGTTGTTTATTTGACGTTGTTGTTGTTGTTGTTTATTTGACGTTGTTGTTGTTGTTGTTTATTTGACGTTGTTGTTGTTGTTTATTTAACGTTGTTGTTGTTGTTGTTTACTTGACGTTGTTGTTGTTGTTGTTGTTTATTTGACGTTGTTGTTGTTGTTGTTTATTTGACGTTGTGGTTGTTGTTGCTTATTTGACGTTGTCGTTGTTGTTGACGTTGTTGTTGTTGTTGTTGTTGTTTATTTGACGTTGTTGTTGTTGTTGTTGACGTTGTTATTATTGTCGTTGTTTATTTGACGTTGTTGTTGTTGTTGTTTATTTGACGTTGTTGTTGTTGTTTATTTGACGTTGTTGTTGTGGTTGTTTATTTGACGTTGTTGTTGTTGTTTATTTGACGTTGTTGTTGTTGTTTATTTGACGTTGTTGTTGTTTTTGTTGTTTATTTGACATTGTTGTTGTGGACGTTGTTGTTGTTGTTGTTTATTTGACATTGTTGTTGTTGTTGTTTATTTGACGTTGTTGTTGTTGTTGTTTATTTGACGTTGTTGTTGTTGTTATTGTTGTTTATTTGACGTTGTTGTTGTTGTTTATTTAACGTTGTTGTTGTTGTTGTTGTTTATTTGACGTTGTTGTTGTTGTTTATTTGACGTTGTTGTTGTTGTTGTTTATTTGACGTTGTGGTTGTTGTTGCTTATTTGACGTTGTCGTTGTTGTTGACGTTGTTGTTGTTGTTTATTTCACGTTGTTGTTGTTGACGTTGTTATTGTTGTCGTTGTTTATTTGACGTTGTTGTTGTTGTTAATTTGACGTTGTTGTTGTTGTTTATTTGACGTTGTTGTTGTTGTTGTTTATTTGACGTTGTTGTTGTTGTTGTTATTTATTTGACGTTGTTATTGTTGTTGTTTATTTGACGTTGTTGTTGTTGTTGACGTTGTTGTTGTTGTTTATTTGACGTTGTTGTTATTGTTGACGTTGTTGTTGTTGTTGTTTATTTGACGTTGTTGTTGTTGACGTTGTTGTTGTTATTTAATTGACGTTGTTGTTGTTGTTGTTTATTTGACGTTGTTGTTGTTGTTTATTTGACATTGTTGTTGTTGTTGTTGACGTTGCTGTTGTTGTTGTTGTTTATTTGACGTTGTTGTTGTTGTTTATTTGACATTGTTGTTGTTGTTGTTGACGTTGTTGTTGTTGTTGTTGTTTATTTGACGTTGTTGTTGTTCTTGTTGTTTATTTGATGTTGTTGTTGTTGTTTATTTGACGTTGTTGTTGTTGTTGTTTATTTGACATTGTTGTTGTTGTTGTTTATTTGACGGTGTTGTCTTTGTTGTTGTTTATTAGACATTATTGTTTTTGTTTATTTGACGTTGTTATTGTTGTTGACAATGTTGTTGTTGTTGTTGTTTATTTGACGTTGTTGTTGTTGTTGGTGTTGACATAGTTGTTGTTGTTGTTTATTTGACGCTGTTGTTGTTGTTGTTTATTTGACATTGTTGTTGTTGTTGACGGTGTTGTTGTTGTTGTTGTTTATTTGATATTGTTGTTGTTGTTGTTGTTGACGTTGTTGTTGTTGTTGTTGTTTATTTGATGTTGTTGTTGTTGTTGTTTATTTGACGTTGTTATTGTTGTTGTTGTTTATTTGACGTTGTTGTTGTTGTTTATTTGATGTTGTTGTTGTAGACGTTGTTGTTGTTGATTATTTGACGTTGTTGTTGTTGACATAGTTGTTGTTGTTGTTGTTTATTTGACGTTGTTGTTGTTGTTGACGTTGTTGTTGTTTATTTGACGTTGTTGTTGTTTATTTGACGTTGTTGTTGTTGTTGTTGTTCTTGTTGTTGTTTATTTGACGTTGTTGTTGTTGTTGTTTATTTGACGTTGTTGTTGTTGTTGTTTATTTGACGCTGTTGTTGTTGTTAACGTTGTTGTTGTTGTTGTATATTTGACTTTGTTGTTTTTGTTGACGTTGTTGTTGTTGTTGACGTTGTTATTGTTTTTTATTTGACGTTGTTGTTGTTGACGTTGTTGTTGTTTATTTGACATTGTTGTTGTTGTTGTTGTTGTTGTTGTTGTTTATTTGACATTGTTGTTGTTGTTGATGTTGACCTTGTTGTTGTTGTTGTTTATTTGACGTTGTTGTTGTTGTTGTTGTTGTTCTTTATTTGATGTTGTTGATGTTGTTGTTTATTTGACGTTGTTGTTGTTGTTTATTTGACGTTGTTGTTGTTGACATTATTGTTGTTGTTGTTTATTTGACGTTGTTGTTGTTTATTTGACGTTGTTGTTGTTGTATATTTGACTTTGTTGTTTTTGTTGACGTTGTTGTTGTTGACGTTGTTATTGTTTTTTATTTGACGTTGTTGTTGTTGACGTTGTTGTTGTTTATTTGACATTGTTGTTGTTGTTGTTGTTTATTTGACATTGTTGTTGTTGTTGATGTTGACCTTGTTGTTGTTGTTGTTTATTTGACGTTGTTGTTGTTGTTGTTGTTGTTGTTCTTTATTTGATGTTGTTGATGTTGTTGTTTATTTGACGTTGTTGTTGTTGTTTATTTGACGTTGTTGTTGTTGACGTTATTGTTGTTGTTGTTTATTTGACGTTGTTGTTGTTTATTTGACGTAGTTGTTGTTGACGTTGTTGTTGTTGTTGTTGTTTATTTGACGTTTTTGTTGTTGTTGTTGATGTTGTTGTTGTTGTTTATTTGACATTGTTGTTGTTGTTGTTTATTTGACTTTGTTGTTGTTGTTGTTATTATTATTGTTGTTGTTGTTTATTTGACGTTGTTGTTGTTGTTGTTTATTTGATGTTGTTGTTGTTGTTGTTTATTTGACGTTGTTGTTGTTGATGTTATTTATTAGACGTTGTTGTTGTTGTTGTTTATTTGACGTTGTTGTTGTTTTTGTTTATTTGACGTTGTTATTGTTGTTTATTTGACGTTGTTTTTGTTATTTGATGTTGTTGTTGTTGTTGTTATTGTTGTTTTATTTGTTGTTGTTGTTGTTTATTTGTCATTGTTGTTGTTGTTGTTGTTTATTTGACGTTGTTGTTGTTGACGTTGTTGTTGTTGTTGTTGTTGTTTTTTTTACGTTGTTGTTGTTGTTTATTTGACGTTGTTGTTGTTGTTGTTTATTTGACGTTGTTGTTGTTGTTGTTTATTTGACGTTGTTGTTGTTGTTGTTGTTGTTGTTGTTTATTTAACGTTGTTGTTATTGTTGTTTACTTGAAGTTGTTGTTGTTGTTTATTTGACGTTGTTGTTGTTGTTGTTTATTTGACGTTGTGGTTGTTGTTGCTTATTTGACGTTGTTGTTGTTGTTGACGTTGTTGTTGTTGTTGTTGTTTATTTGACGTTGTTGTTGTTGTTGTTGTTGTTGTTTATTTGACGTTGTTGTTGTTTATTTGACGTTGTTGTTGTTGTTTATTTGACGTTGTTGTTGTTGTTTGTTTGACGCTGTTGTTGTTGTTGTTATTTATTTCACGTTGTTATTGTTGTTGTTTATTTGACGTTGTTTTTGTTGTTGACGTTGTTGTTGTTGTTTATTTGATGTTGTTGTTGTTGTTGACGTTGTTGTTGTTGTTGTTGTTTATTTGACGTTGTTGTTGTTGTTGACGTTGTTGTTGTTATTTATTTGACGTTGTTGTTGTTGACGTTGTTGTTGTTGTTGTTGTTTATTTGACGTTGTTGTTGTTGTTTATTTGACATTGTTGTTGTTGTTGTAGACGTTGTTGTTGTTGTTTATTTGACGTTGTTATTGTTTATTTGACATTGTTGTTGTTGTTGACGTTGTTGTTGTTGTTGTTTATTTGATGTTGTTGTTGTTGTTGACGTTGTTGTTGTTGTTGTTTATTTGATGTTGTTGTTGTTGTTGTTTATTTGACGTTGTTGTTGTTGTTTATTTGACATTGTTGTTGTTGTTATTTATTTGACGGTGTTGTTGTTGTTGTTTATTTCACATTATTGTTTTTGTTTATTTGACGTTGTTGTTGTTGTTGACATTGTTGTTGTTGTTGTTTATTTGATGTTGTTGTTGTTGTTGTTTATTTGTCGTTGTTGTTGTTGTTGTTGTTTATTTGACGTTGTTGTTGTTGTTGTTGTTTATTTGATGTTGTTGTTGTTGACGTTGTTGTTGTTGTTGTTTATTTGACGTTGTTGTTGTTGTTGTTTATTTGACGTTGTTGTTGTTGATGTTATTTATTTGTCGTTGTTGTTGTTGTTGTTGTTGTTTATTTGACGTTGTTGTTGTTGTTGTTGTTTATTTGACGTTTTTATTGTTGTTTATTTGACGTTGTTTTTGTTATTTGACGTTGTTGTTGTTGTTGTTGTTATTATTGTTGTTGTTGTTGTTTATTTGACATTGTTGTTGTTGTTGTTGTTTATTTGACGTTGTTGTTGTTGACGTTGTTGTTGTTGTTGTTGTTTATTTGACGTTGTTGTTGTTGTTGTTGTTTATTTGACGTTGTTATTGTTGTTGTTTATTTGACGTTGTTGTTGTTGTTTATTTGATGTTGTTGTTGTAGACGTTGTTGTTGTTGATTATTTGACGTTGTTGTTGTTGTTGACATAGTTGTTGTTGTTGTTGTTTATTTGACGTTGTTGTTGTTGTTGACGTTGTTGTTGTTTATTTGACGTTGTTGTTGTTTATTTGACGTTGTTGTTGTTGTTGTTGTTCTTGTTGTTGTTTATTTGACGTTGTTGTTGTTGTTGTTGTTTATTTGACGTTGTTGTTGTAGTTGTTTATTTGACGTTGTTGTTGTTGTTAATGTTGTTGTTGTTGTTGTATATTTGACTTTGTTGTTTTTGTTGATGTTGTTGTTGTTGTTGACGTTGTTATTGTTTTTTATTTGACGTTGTTGTTGTTGACGTTGTTGTTGTTTATTTGACATTGTTGTTGTTGTTGTTGTTGTTGTTTATTTGACATTGTTGTTGTTGTTGATGTTGACCTTGTTGTTGTTGTTGTTTATTTGACGTTGTTGTTGTTGTTGTTGTTGTTGTTGTTGTTGTTCTTTATTTGATGTTGTTGATGTTGTTGTTTATTTGACGTTGTTGTTGTTGTTTATTTGACGTTGTTGTTGTTGACGTTATTGTTGTTGTTGTTTATTTGACGTTGTTGTTGTTTATTTGACGTAGTTGTTGTTGACGTTGTTGTTGTTGTTGTTGTTTATTTGACGTTTTTGTTGTTGTTGTTGACGTTGTTGTTGTTGTTTATTTGACATTGTTGTTGTTGTTGTTTATTTGACTTTGTTGTTGTTGTTGTTATTATTATTGTTGTTGTTGTTTATTTGACGTTGTTGTTGTTGTTGTTTATTTGACGTTGTTGTTGTTGTTGTTTATTTGACGTTGTTGTTGTTGATGTTATTTATTTGACGTTGTTGTTGTTGTTGTTTATTTGACGTTGTTGTTGTTTTTGTTTATTTGATGTTGTTATTGTTGTTTATTTGACGTTGTTTTTGTTATTTGATGTTGTTGTTGTTGTTGTTATTGTTGTTGTATTTGTTGTTGTTGTTGTTTATTTGTCATTGTTGTTGTTGTTGTTGTTTATTTGACGTTGTTGTTGTTGACGTTGTTGTTGTTGTTGTTTTTTTTTTTACGTTGTTGTTGTTGTTGTTTATTCGACGTTGTTGTTGTTGTTTATTTGACGTTGTTGTTGTTGTTGTTTATTTGACGTTGTTGTTGTTGTTGTTGTTGTTGTTGTTTATTTAACGTTGTTGTTATTGTTGTTTACTTGAAGTTGTTGTTGTTGTTTATTTGACGTTGTTGTTGTTGTTGTTTATTTGACGTTGT
>OX451741.1:293335990-293560990 GCA_948472305.1 Vicia faba
TGTTGTATTTGTTGTTGTTGTTGTTGTTTATTTGTCATTGTTGTTGTTGTTGTTGTTTATTTGACGTTGTTGTTGTTGACGTTGTTGTTGTTGTTGTTTTTTTTTTACGTTGTTGTTGTTGTTGTTTATTCGACGTTGTTGTTGTTGTTGTTTATTTGACGTTGTTGTTGTTGTTGTTTATTTGACGTTGTTGTTGTTGTTGTTGTTGTTGTTTATTTAACGTTGTTGTTATTGTTGTTTACTTGAAGTTGTTGTTGTTGTTTATTTGACGTTGTTGTTGTTGTTGTTTATTTGACGTTGTGGTTGTTGTTGCTTATTTGACGTTGTTGTTGTTGTTGACGTTGTTGTTGTTGTTGTTGTTTATTTGACGATGTTGTTGTTGTTGTTGTTGTTGTTTATTTGACGTTGTTGTTGTTTATTTGACGTTGTTGTTGTTGTTTATTTGACGTTGTTGTTGTTGTTTGTTTGACGTTGTTGTTGTTGTTGTTATTTATTTCACGTTGTTATTGTTGTTGTTTATTTGACGTTGTTTTTGTTGTTGACGTTGTTGTTGTTGTTGTTTATTTGACGTTGTTGTTGTTGTTGACGTTGTTGTTGTTGTTGTTTATTTGACGTTGTTGTTGTTGTTGACGTTGTTGTTGTTATTTATTTGACGTTGTTGTTGTTGACGTTGTTGTTGTTGTTGTTTATTTGACGTTGTTGTTGTTGTTTATTTGACATTGTTGTTGTTGTTGTTGACGTTGTTGTTGTTGTTGTTTATTTGATGTTGTTTTTGTTGTTGTTGTTTATTTGACGTTGTTGTTGTTGTTTATTTGACATTGTTGTTGTTGTTATTTATTTGACGGTGTTGTTGTTGTTTATTTGACATTATTGTTTTTGTTTATTTGACGTTGTTGTTGTTGTTGACATTGTTGTTGATGTTGTTTATTTGATGTTGTTGTTGTTGTTGTTGTTGTTTATTTGTCGTTGTTGTTGTTGTTGTTGTTTATTTGACGTTGTTGTTGTTGTTGTTGTTGTTTATTTGATGTTGTTGTTGTTTTTGTTTATTTGACGTTGTTATTGTTGTTTATTTGACGTTGTTTTTGTTATTTGATGTTGTTGTTGTTGTTGTTATTGTTGTTGTATTTGTTGTTGTTGTTGTTTATTTGTCATTGTTGTTGTTGTTGTTGTTTATTTGACGTTGTTGTTGTTGTTGTTTATTTGACGTTGTTGTTGTTGTTGTTGTTGTTGTTGTTTATTTAACGTTGTTGTTATTGTTGTTTACTTGAAGTTGTTGTTGTTGTTTATTTGACGTTGTTGTTGTTGTTGTTTATTTGACGTTGTGGTTGTTGTTGCTTATTTGACGTTGTTGTTGTTGTTGACGTTGTTGTTGTTGTTGTTGTTTATTTGACGTTGTTGTTGTTGTTGTTGTTGTTGTTGTTGTTTATTTGACGTTGTTGTTGTTTATTTGACGTTGTTGTTGTTGTTTATTTGACGTTGTTGTTGTTGTTTGTTTGACGCTGTTGTTGTTGTTGTTATTTATTTCACGTTGTTATTGTTGTTGTTTATTTGACGTTGTTTTTGTTGTTGACGTTGTTGTTGTTGTTTATTTGATGTTGTTGTTGTTGTTGACGTTGTTGTTGTTGTTGTTGTTTATTTGACGTTGTTGTTGTTGTTGTTGACGTTGTTGTTGTTATTTATTTGACGTTGTTGTTGTTGACGTTGTTGTTGTTGTTGTTGTTTATTTGACGTTGTTGTTGTTGTTTATTTGACATTGTTGTTGTTGTTGTAGACGTTGTTGTTGTTGTTTATTTGACGTTGTTATTGTTTATTTGACATTGTTGTTGTTGTTGACGTTGTTGTTGTTGTTGTTGTTTATTTGATGTTGTTGTTGTTGTTGACGTTGTTGTTGTTGTTGTTTATTTGATGTTGTTGTTGTTGTTGTTTATTTGACGTTGTTGTTGTTGTTTATTTGACATTGTTGTTGTTGTTATTTATTTGACGGTGTTGTTGTTGTTGTTTATTTGACATTATTGTTTTTGTTTATTTGACGTTGTTGTTGTTGTTGACATTGTTGTTGTTGTTGTTTATTTGATGTTGTTGTTGTTGTTGTTTATTTGTCGTTGTTGTTGTTGTTGTTGTTTATTTGACGTTGTTGTTGTTGTTGTTTATTTGATGTTGTTGTTGTTGACGTTGTTGTTGTTGTTGTTTATTTGACGTTGTTGTTGTTGTTGTTTATTTGACGTTGTTGTTGTTGATGTTGTTGTTTATTTGACGTTGTTGTTGTTGATGTTATTTATTTGTCGTTGTTGTTGTTGTTGTTGTTGTTTATTTGACGTTGTTGTTGTTGTTGTTGTTGTTGTTTATTTGACGTTTTTATTGTTGTTTATTTGACGTTGTTTTTGTTATTTGACGTTGTTGTTGTTGTTGTTGTTATTATTGTTGTTGTTGTTATTTATTTGACATTGTTGTTGTTGTTGTTGTTTATTTGACGTTGTTGTTGTTGACGTTGTTGTTGTTGTTGTTGTTTATTTGACGTTGTTGTTGTTGTTGTTGTTTATTTGACGTTGTTATTGTTGTTGTTGTTTATTTGACGTTGTTGTTGTTGTTTATTTGATGTTGTTGTTGTAGACGTTGTTGTTGTTGATTATTTGACGTTGTTGTTGTTGTTGACATAGTTGTTGTTGATGTTGTTTATTTGACGTTGTTGTTATTGTTGACGTTGTTGTTGTTTATTTGACGTTGTTGTTGTTTATTTGACGTTGTTGTTGTTGTTGTTGTTCTTGTTGTTGTTTATTTGACGTTGTTGTTGTTGTTGTTGTTTATTTGACGTTGTTGTTGTTGTTGTTTATTTGACGTTGTTGTTGTTGTTAATGTTGTTGTTGTTGTTGTATATTTGACTTTGTTGTTTTTGTTGATGTTGTTGTTGTTGTTGACGTTGTTATTGTTTTTTATTTGACGTTGTTGTTGTTGACGTTGTTGTTGTTGTTTATTTGACATTGTTGTTGTTGTTGATGTTGACCTTGTTGTTGTTGTTGTTTATTTGACGTTGTTGTTGTTGTTGTTGTTCTTTATTTGATGTTGTTGATGTTGTTGTTTATTTGACGTTGTTGTTGTTGTTTATTTGACGTTGTTGTTGTTGACGTTATTGTTGTTGTTTTTTATTTGACGTTGTTGTTGTTTATTTGACGTAGTTGTTGTTGACGTTGTTGTTGTTGTTGTTTATTTGACGTTTTTGTTGTTGTTGTTGATGTTGTTGTTGTTGTTTATTTGACATTGTTGTTGTTGTTGTTTATTTGACTTTGTTGTTGTTGTTATTATTATTGTTGTTGTTGTTTATTTGACGTTGTTGTTGTTGTTGTTTATTTGACGTTGTTGTTGTTGTTGTTTATTTGACGTTGTTGTTGTTGATGTTATTTATTTGACGTTGTTGTTGTTGTTGTTTATTTGACGTTGTTGTTGTTTTTGTTTATTTGATGTTGTTATTGTTGTTTATTTGACGTTGTTTTTGTTATTTGATGTTGTTGTTGTTGTTGTTATTGTTGTTGTATTTGTTGTTGTTGTTGTTTATTTGTCATTGTTGTTGTTGTTGTTGTTTATTTGACGTTGTTGTTGTTGACGTTGTTGTTGTTGTTGTTGTTTTTTTTACGTTGTTGTTGTTGTTGTTTATTCGACGTTGTTGTTGTTGTTGTTTATTTGACGTTGTTGTTGTTGTTGTTTATTTGACGTTGTTGTTGTTGTTGTTGTTGTTGTTTATTTAACGTTGTTGTTATTGTTGTTTACTTGAAGTTGTTGTTGTTGTTTATTTGATGTTGTTGTTGTTGTTGTTTATTTGACGTTGTGGTTGTTGTTGCTTATTTGACGTTGTTGTTGTTGTTGACGTTGTTGTTGTTGTTGTTGTTTATTTGACGTTGTTGTTGTTGTTGTTGTTGTTGTTTATTTGACGTTGTTGTTGTTTATTTGACGTTGTTGTTGTTGTTTATTTGACGTTGTTGTTGTTGTTTGTTTGACGTTGTTGTTGTTGTTGTTGTTATTTATTTCACGTTGTTATTGTTGTTGTTTATTTGACGTTGTTTTTGTTGTTGACGTTGTTGTTGTTGTTTATTTGACGTTGTTGTTGTTGTTGACGTTGTTGTTGTTGTTGTTTATTTGACGTTGTTGTTGTTGTTGACGTTGTTGTTGTTATTTATTTGACGTTGTTGTTGTTGACGTTGTTGTTGTTGTTGTTTATTTGACGTTGTTGTTGTTGTTTATTTGACATTGTTGTTGTTGTTGACGTTGTTGTTGTTGTTGTTTATTTGATGTTGTTTTTGTTGTTGTTGTTTATTTGACGTTGTTGTTGTTGTTTATTTGACATTGTTGTTGTTGTTATTTATTTGACGGTGTTGTTGTTGTTTATTTGACATTATTGTTTTTGTTTATTTGACGTTGTTGTTGTTGTTGACATTGTTGTTGATGTTGTTTATTTGATGTTGTTGTTGTTTATTTGTCGTTGTTGTTGTTGTTGTTGTTTATTTGACGTTGTTGTTGTTGTTGTTGTTTATTTGATGTTGTTGTTGTTTTTGTTTATTTGACGTTGTTATTGTTGTTTATTTGACGTTGTTTTTGTTATTTGATGTTGTTGTTGTTGTTGTTATTGTTGTTGTATTTGTTGTTGTTGTTGTTTATTTGTCATTGTTGTTGTTGTTGTTGTTGTTTATTTGACGTTGTTGTTGTTGACGTTGTTGTTGTTGTTGTTGTTGTTGTTTTTACGTTGTTGTTGTTGTTTATTTGACGTTGTTGTTGTTGTTGTTTATTTGACGTTGTTGTTGTTGTTGTTTATTTGACGTTGTTGTTGTTGTTGTTGTTGTTGTTTTTTATTTAACGTTGTTGTTATTGTTGTTTACTTGAAGTTGTTGTTGTTGTTTATTTGACATTGTTGTTGTTGTTGTTTATTTGACGTTGTGGTTGTTGTTGCTTATTTGACGTTGTTGTTGTTGTTGACGTTGTTGTTGTTGTTGTTGTTTATTTGACGTTGTTGTTGTTGTTGTTGTTGTTGTTGTTTATTTGACGTTGTTGTTGTTTATTTGACGTTGTTGTTGTTGTTTATTTGACGTTGTTGTTGTTGTTTGTTTGACGCTGTTGTTGTTGTTGTTATTTATTTCACGTTGTTATTGTTGTTGTTTATTTGACGTTGTTTTTGTTGTTGACGTTGTTGTTGTTGTTTATTTGATGTTGTTGTTGTTGTTGACGTTGTTGTTGTTGTTTATTTGACGTTGTTGTTGTTGTTGACGTTGTTGTTGTTATTTATTTGACGTTGTTGTTGTTGACGTTGTTGTTGTTGTTGTTGTTTATTTGACGTTGTTGTTGTTGTTTATTTGACATTGTTGTTGTTGTTGTAGACGTTGTTGTTGTTGTTGTTTATTTGACGTTGTTATTGTTTATTTGACATTGTTGTTGTTGTTGACGTTGTTGTTGTTGTTGTTGTTTATTTGATGTTGTTGTTGTTGTTGACGTTGTTGTTGTTGTTTATTTGATGTTGTTGTTGTTGTTGTTTATTTGACGTTGTTGTTGTTGTTTATTTGACATTGTTGTTGTTGTTATTTATTTGACGGTGTTGTTGTTGTTTATTTGACATTATTGTTTTTGTTTATTTGACGTTGTTGTTGTTGTTGACATTGTTGTTGTTGTTGTTTATTTGATGTTGTTGTTGTTGTTGTTTATTTGTCGTTGTTGTTGTTGTTGTTTATTTGACGTTGTTGTTGTTGTTGTTGTTTATTTGATGTTGTTGTTGTTGACGTTGTTGTTGTTGTTGTTTATTTGACGTTGTTGTTGTTGTTGTTGTTTATTTGACGTTGTTGTTGTTGTTGTTGTTGTTTATTTGACGTTGTTGTTGTTGATGTTATTTATTTGACGTTGTTGTTGTTGTTGTTGTTGTTGTTGTTTATTTGACGTTGTTGTTGTTGTTGTTGTTGTTTATTTGACGTTTTTATTGTTGTTTATTTGACGTTGTTTTTGTTATTTGACGTTGTTGTTGTTGTTGTTGTTATTATTGTTGTTGTTGTTGTTTATTTGACATTGTTGTTGTTGTTGTTTATTTGACGTTGTTGTTGTTGACGTTGTTGTTGTTGTTGTTGTTTATTTGACGTTGTTGTTGTTGTTGTTGTTTATTTGACGTTGTTATTGTTGTTGTTGTTTATTTGACGTTGTTGTTGTTGTTTATTTGATGTTGTTGTTGTAGACGTTGTTGTTGTTGATTATTTGACGTTGTTGTTGTTGTTTACATAGTTGTTGTTGTTGTTGTTTATTTGACGTTGTTGTTGTTGTTGACGTTGTTGTTGTTTATTTGACGTTGTTGTTGTTTATTTGACGTTGTTGTTGTTGTTGTTGTTCTTGTTGTTGTTTATTTGACGTTGTTGTTGTTGTTGTTTATTTGACGTTGTTGTTGTTGTTGTTTATTTGACGTTGTTGTTGTTGTTAATGTTGTTGTTGTTGTTGTATATTTGACTTTGTTGTTTTTGTTGATGTTGTTGTTGTTGTTGACGTTGTTATTGTTTTTTATTTGACGTTGTTGTTGTTGACGTTGTTGTTGTTTATTTGACATTGTTGTTGTTGTTGTTGTTGTTGTTGTTGTTGTTTATTTGACATTGTTGTTGTTGTTGATGTTGACCTTGTTGTTGTTGTTGTTTATTTGACATTGTTGTTGTTGTTGTTGTTGTTCTTTATTTGATGTTGTTGATGTTGTTGTTTATTTGACGTTGTTGTTGTTGTTTATTTGACGTTGTTGTTGTTGACGTTATTGTTGTTGTTGTTTATTTGACGTTGTTGTTGTTTATTTGACGTAGTTGTTGTTGACGTTGTTGTTGTTGTTGTTGTTGTTTATTTGACGTTTTTGTTGTTGTTGTTGATGTTGTTGTTGTTGTTTATTTGACATTGTTGTTGTTGTTGTTTATTTGACTTTGTTGTTGTTGTTGTTATTATTATTGTTGTTGTTGTTTATTTGACGTTGTTGTTGTTGTTGTTTATTTGACGTTGTTGTTGTTGTTGTTTATTTGACGTTGTTGTTGTTGATATTATTTATTTGACGTTGTTGTTGTTGTTGTTGTTTATTTGACGTTGTTGTTGTTTTTGTTTATTTGACGTTGTTATTGTTGTTTATTTGACGTTGTTTTTGTTATTTGATGTTGTTGTTGTTGTTGTTATTGTTGTTGTATTTGTTGTTGTTGTTGTTTATTTGTCATTGTTGTTGTTGTTGTTGTTTATTTGACGTTGTTGTTGTTGACGTTGTTGTTGTTGTTGTTGTTTTTTTTACGTTGTTGTTGTTGTTTATTTGACGTTGTTGTTGTTGTTGTTGTTTATTTGACGTTGTTGTTGTTGTTGTTGTTTATTTGACGTTGTTGTTGTTGTTGTTGTTGTTGTTTATTTAACGTTGTTGTTATTGTTGTTTACTTGAAGTTGTTGTTGTTGTTTATTTGACGTTGTTGTTGTTGTTGTTTATTTGACGTTGTGGTTGTTGTTGCTTATTTGACGTTGTTGTTGTTGTTGACGTTGTTGTTGTTGTTGTTGTTTATTTGACGTTGTTGTTGTTGTTGTTGTTGTTTATTTGACGTTTTTGTTGTTGTTGTTGATGTTGTTGTTGTTGTTTATTTGACATTGTTGTTGTTGTTGTTTATTTGACTTTGTTGTTGTTGTTGTTATTATTATTGTTGTTGTTGTTTATTTGACGTTGTTGTTGTTGTTGTTTATTTGACGTTGTTGTTGTTGTTGTTTATTTGACGTTGTTGTTGTTGATGTTATTTATTTGACGTTGTTGTTGTTGTTGTTGTTTATTTGACGTTGTTGTTGTTTTTGTTTATTTGACGTTGTTATTGTTGTTTATTTGACGTTGTTTTTGTTATTTGATGTTGTTGTTGTTGTTGTTATTGTTGTTGTATTTGTTGTTGTTGTTGTTTATTTGTCATTGTTGTTGTTGTTGTTGTTTATTTGACGTTGTTGTTGTTGACGTTGTTGTTGTTGTTGTTGTTTTTTTTACGTTGTTGTTGTTGTTTATTTGACGTTGTTGTTGTTGTTGTTGTTTATTTGACGTTGTTGTTGTTGTTGTTGTTTATTTGACGTTGTTGTTGTTGTTGTTGTTGTTGTTGTTGTTGTTTATTTAACGTTGTTGTTATTGTTGTTTACTTGAAGTTGTTGTTGTTGTTTATTTGACGTTGTTGTTGTTGTTGTTTATTTGACGTTGTGGTTGTTGTTGCTTATTTGACGTTGTTGTTGTTGTTGACGTTGTTGTTGTTGTTGTTGTTTATTTGACGTTGTTGTTGTTGTTGTTGTTTATTTGACTTTGTTGTTGTTGTTGTTATTATTATTGTTGTTGTTGTTCATTTGACGTTGTTGTTGTTGTTGTTTATTTGACGTTGTTGTTGTTGTTGTTTATTTGACGTTGTTGTTGTTGATGTTATTTATTTGACGTTGTTGTTGTTGTTGTTGTTTATTTGACGTTGTTGTTGTTTTTGTTTATTTGATGTTGTTATTGTTGTTTATTTGACGTTGTTTTTGTTATTTGATGTTGTTGTTGTTGTTATTGTTGTTGTATTTGTTGTTGTTGTTGTTTATTTGTCATTGTTGTTGTTGTTGTTGTTGTTTATTTGACGTTGTTGTTGTTGACGTTGTTGTTGTTGTTGTTATTTTTTTTACGTTGTTGTTGTTGTTGTTTATTCGACGTTGTTGTTGTTGTTGTTTATTTGACGTTGTTGTTGTTGTTGTTGTTTATTTGACGTTGTTGTTGTTGTTGTTGTTGTTTATTTAACGTTGTTGTTATTGTTGTTTACTTGAAGTTGTTGTTGTTGTTTATTTGACGTTGTTGTTGTTGTTGTTTATTTGACGTTGTGGTTGTTGTTGCTTATTTGACGTTGTTGTTGTTGTTGACGTTGTTGTTGTTGTTGTTGTTGTTTATTTGACGTTGTTGTTGTTGTTGTTGTTGTTGTTGTTTATTTGACGTTGTTGTTGTTTATTTGACGTTGTTGTTGTTGTTTATTTGACGTTGTTGTTGTTGTTTGTTTGACGTTGTTGTTGTTGTTGTTATTTATTTCACGTTGTTATTGTTGTTGTTTATTTGACGTTGTTTTTGTTGTTGACGTTGTTGTTGTTGTTTATTTGACGTTGTTGTTGTTGTTGACGTTGTTGTTGTTGTTGACGTTGTTGTTGTTGTTGTTTATTTGACGTTGTTGTTGTTGTTGACGTTGTTGTTGTTATTTATTTGACGTTGTTGTTGTTGACGTTGTTGTTGTTGTTGTTTATTTGACGTTGTTGTTGTTGTTTATTTGACATTGTTGTTGTTGTTGTTGACGTTGTTGTTGTTGTTGTTTATTTGATGTTGTTTTTGTTGTTGTTGTTTATTTGACGTTGTTGTTGTTGTTTATTTGACATTGTTGTTGTTGTTATTTATTTGACGGTGTTGTTGTTGTTTATTTGACATTATTGTTTTTGTTTATTTGACGTTGTTGTTGTTGTTGACATTGTTGTTGTTGTTGTTTATTTGATGTTGTTGTTGTTGTTGTTGTTTATTTGTCGTTGTTGTTGTTGTTGTTGTTTATTTGACGTTGTTGTTGTTGTTGTTGTTTATTTGATGTTGTTGTTGTTGACGTTGTTGTTGTTGTTGTTTATTTGACGTTGTTGTTGTTGTTGTTGTTTATTTGACGTTGTTGTTGTTGTTGTTGTTTATTTGACGTTGTTGTTGTTGATGTTATTTATTTGACGTTGTTGTTGTTGTTGTTTATTTGACGTTGTTGTTGTTGTTGTTGTTTATTTGACGTTTTTATTGTTGTTTATTTGACGTTGTTTTTGTTATTTGACGTTGTTGTTGTTGTTGTTGTTATTATTGTTGTTGTTGTTGTTTATTTGACATTGTTGTTGTTGTTGTTGTTTATTTGACGTTGTTGTTGTTGACGTTGTTGTTGTTGTTGTTGTTTATTTGACGTTGTTATTGTTGTTGTTGTTTATTTGACGTTGTTGTTGTTGTTTATTTGATGTTGTTGTTGTAGACGTTGTTGTTGTTGATTATTTGACGTTGTTGTTGTTGTTGACATAGTTGTTGTTGTTGTTGTTTATTTGACGTTGTTGTTGTTGTTGACGTTGTTGTTGTTTATTTGACGTTGTTGTTGTTTATTTGACGTTGTTGTTGTTGTTGTTCTTGTTGTTGTTTATTTGACATTGTTGTTGTTGTTGTTGTTGTTTATTTGACGTTGTTGTTGTTGTTGTTTATTTGACGTTGTTGTTGTTGTTAACGTTGTTGTTGTTGTTGTATATTTGACTTTGTTGTTTTTGTTGACGTTGTTGTTGTTGTTGTTGACGTTGTTATTGTTTTTTATTTGACGTTGTTGTTGTTGACGTTGTTGTTGTTTATTTGACATTGTTGTTGTTGTTGTTGTTGTTGTTGTTTATTTGACATTGTTGTTGTTGTTGATGTTGACCTTGTTGTTGTTGTTGTTTATTTGACGTTGTTGTTGTTGTTGTTGTTGTTCTTTATTTGATGTTGTTGATGTTGTTGTTTATTTGACGTTGTTGTTGTTGTTTATTTGAAGTTGTTGTTGTTGACGTTATTGTTGTTGTTGTTTATTTGACGTTGTTGTTGTTTATTTGACGTAGTTGTTGTTGACGTTGTTGTTGTTGTTGTTTATTTGACGTTTTTGTTGTTGTTGTTGATGTTGTTGTTGTTGTTTATTTGACTTTGTTGTTGTTGTTGTTATTATTATTGTTGTTGTTGTTTATTTGACGTTGTTGTTGTTGTTGTTTATTTGACGTTGTTGTTGTTGTTGTTTATTTGACGTTGTTGTTGTTGTTGTTATTTATTTGACGTTGTTGTTGTTGTTGTTGTTTATTTGACGTTGTTTTTGTTTTTGTTTATTTGACGTTGTTATTGTTGTTTATTTGACGTTGTTTTTGTTATTTGATGTTGTTGTTGTTGTTGTTATTGTTGTTGTATTTGTTGTTGTTGTTGTTTATTTGTCATTGTTGTTGTTGTTGTTGTTTATTTGACGTTGTTGTTGTTGACGTTGTTGTTGTTGTTGTTGTTTTTTTTACGTTGTTGTTGTTGTTGTTTATTCGACGTTGTTGTTGTTGTTGTTTATTTGACGTTGTTGTTGTTGTTGTTTATTTGACGTTGTTGTTGTTGTTGTTTATTTAACGTTGTTGTTATTGTTGTTTACTTGAAGTTGTTGTTGTTGTTTATTTGACGTTGTTGTTGTTGTTGTTTATTTGACGTTGTGGTTGTTGTTGCTTATTTGACGTTGTTGTTGTTGTTGACGTTGTTGTTTATTTGACGTTGTTGTTATTGTTGTTGTTGTTATTGTTTATTTGACGTTGTTGTTGTTTATTTGACGTTGTTGTTGTTGTTTATTTGACGTTGTTGTTGTTGTTTGTTTGACGCTGTTGTTGTTGTTGTTATTTATTTCACGTTGTTATTGTTGTTGTTTATTTGACGTTGTTTTTGTTGTTGACGTTGTTGTTGTTGTTTATTTGACGTTGTTGTTGTTGTTGACGTTGTTGTTGTTGTTTATTTGACGTTGTTGTTGTTGTTGACGTTGTTGTTGTTGTTGTTGTTTATTTGACGTTGTTGTTGTTGTTGACGTTGTTGTTGTTATTTATTTGACGTTGTTGTTGTTGACGTTGTTGTTGTTGTTGTTTATTTGACGTTGTTGTTGTTGTTTATTTGACATTGTTGTTGTTGTTGTTGACGTTGTTGTTGTTGTTTATTTGACGTTGTTATTGTTTATTTGACATTGTTGTTGTTGTTGACGTTGTTGTTGTTGTTGTTGTTTATTTGATGTTGTTGTTATTGTTGACGTTGTTGTTGTTGTTTATTTGATGTTGTTGTTGTTGTTTATTTGACGTTGTTGTTGTTGTTTATTTGACATTGTTGTTGTTGTTATTTATTTGACGGTGTTGTTGTTGACATTGTTGTTGTTTTTATTTGACGTTGTTGTTGTTGACATTGTTGTTTTTGTTGACGTTGTTGTTTTAGTTGTTGTTGTTTATTTGACGTTGTTGTGATTGTTTATTTGACGTTGTTGTTGTTATTTATTTGACGTTGTTGTTGTAGTTATTTATTTGACGTTGTTATTGTTGTTGTTTATTTGACGTTGTTTTTGTTGTTGACGTTGTTGTTGTTGTTTATTTGACGTTGTTGTTGTTGTTGACGTTGTTGTTGTTGTTGTTTATTTGACGTTGTTGTTGTTGTTGACGTTGTTGTTGTTGTTTATTTGACGTTGTTGTTGTTGACGTTGTTGTTGTTGTTGTTGTTTATTTGAAGTTGTTGTTGTTGTTGTTTATTTGACGTTGTTGTTGTTGTTGTTGTTGTTTATTTGACGTTGTTGTTGTTGTTGTTTATTTGACTTTGTTGTTGTTGTTGTTGTTTATTTAACGTTGTTGTTGTTGTTGTTTACTTGACGTTGTTGTTGTTGTTTATTTTACGTTGTTGTTGTTGTTGTTGTTTATTTGACGTTGTCGTTGTTGTTGACGTTGTTGTTGTTGTTGTTGTTGTTTATTTGACGTTGTTGTTGTTGTTGTTGTTGTTGTTGACGTTGTTATTGTTGTCGCTGTTTATTTGACATTGTTGTTGTTGTAGTTGTTGTTTATTTGACATTGTTGTTGTCGTTTATGTTGACCTTGTTGTTGTTGTTGTTTATTTGATGTTGTTGTTGTTGTTGCTTATTTGACGTTGTCGTTGTTGTTGACGTTGTTGTTGTTGTTGTTGTTTATTTGACGTTGTTGTTGTTGTTGTTGTTGTTGACGTTGTTATTGTTGTCGTTGTTTATTTGACGTTGTTGTTGTTGTTTATTTGACGTTGTTGTTGTTGTTTATTTGACGTTGTTGTTGTTGTTGTTTATTTGACGTTGTTGTTGTTGTTGTTGTTGTTTATTTGACGTTGTTGTTGTTTTTGTTGTTTATTTGACATTGTTATTGTGGACGTTGTTGTTGTTGTTTATTTGACGTTGTTGTTGTTGTTGTTTATTTGACGTTGTTGTTGTTGTTATTGTTGTTTATTTGACGTTGTTGTTGTTGTTTATTTAACGTTGTTGTTGTTGTTGTTTATTTGACGTTGTTGTTGTTGTTAATTTGACGTTGTTGTTGTTGTTGTTTATTTGACGTTGTTGTTGTTGTTGTTTATTTGAGGTTGTTGTTGTTGTTGTTATTTATTTGACGTTGTTATTGTTGTTTTTTATTTGACGTTGTTGTTGTTGTTGACGTTGTTGTTGTTGTTTATTTGACGTTGTTGTTGTTGTTGACGTTGTTGTTGTTGTTGTTTATTTGACGTTGTTGTTGTTGTTGTTATTTATTTGACGTTGTTGTTGTTGTTTATTTGACATTGTTGTTGTTGTTGTTGACGTTGTTGTTGTTGTTGTTGTTCTTGTTTATTTGACGTTGTTGTTGTTGTTTATTTGATGTTGTTTTAGTTGTTGTTGTTTATTTGACGTTGTTGTTGTTTTTTATTTGACATTGTTGTTATTGACACTGTTGTTGTTGTTGTTGTTTATTTGACGTTGTTGTTGTTTATTTGACGTAGTTGTTGTTATTGACGTTGTTGTTGTTGTTGTTTATTTGAAGTTTTTGTTGTTGTTGATGTTGTTGTTGTTGTTGTTTATTTGACGTTGTTGTTGTTTATTTGACGTTGTTGTTGTTGTTGTTGTTGTTTATTTGATGTTGTTTTAGTTGTTGTTGTTTATTTGACGTTGTTGTTGTTTTTATTTGACGTTGTTGTTGTTGACATTGTTGTTTTTGTTGTTTATTTGACGTTGTTGTTGTTGTTGTTGTTTATTTGACGTAGTTGTTGTTATTGACGTTGTTGTTGTTGTTGATGTTGTTTATTTGACGTTGTTGTTGTTGTTGTTTATTTGACGTTGTTGTTGTTGTTGTTTTTTATTTGACGTTGTTGTTGTTGTTTATTTGACGTTGTTGTTGTTATTGACGTTGTTGTTGTTGTTGATGTTGTTTATTTGACGTTGTTGTTGTTGTTGTTGTTTATTTGACGTTGTTGTTGTTGTTGTTTTTTATTTGACGTTGTTGTTGTTTATTTGACGTTGTTGTTGTTATTGTTGTTGTTGTTGTTGTTTATTTGACGTTGTTGTTTTAGTTGTTGTTGTTTATTTGACGTTGTTGTGATTGTTTATTTGACGTTGTTGTTGTTATTTATTTGACGTTGTTGTTGTTGTTATTTATTTGACGTTGTTATTGTTGTTGTTTATTTGACGTTGTTTTTGTTGTTGACGTTGTTGTTGTTGTTTATTTGACGTTGTTGTTGTTGTTGACGTTGTTGTTGTTGTTGTTTATTTGACGTTGTTGTTGTTGTTGACGTTATTGTTGTTATTTATTTGACGTTGTTGTTGTTGACGTTGTTGTTGTTGTTGTTTATTTGACGTTGTTGTTGTTGTTTATTTGACATTGTTGTTGTTGTTGTTGACGTTGTTGTTGTTGTTTATTTGACGTTGTTATTGTTTATTTGACATTGTTGTTGTTGTTGACGTTGTTGTTGTTGTTGTTGTTTATTTGATGTTGTTGTTGTTGTTGACGTTGTTGTTGTTGTTGTTTATTTGATGTTGTTGTTGTTGTTTATTTGACGTTGTTGTTGTTGTTTATTTGACATTGTTGTTGTTGTTATTTATTTGACGGTGTTGTTGTTGTTTATTTGACATTATTGTTTTTGTTTATTTGACGTTGTTGTTGTTGTTGACATTGTTGTTGTTGTTGTTTATTTGATGTTGTTGTTGTTGTTGTTTATTTGTCGTTGTTGTTGTTGTTGTTTATTTGACGTTGTTGTTGTTGTTGTTGTTTATTTGATGTTGTTGTTGTTGACGTTGTTGTTGTTGTTGTTTATTTGACGTTGTTGTTGTTGTTGTTGTTTATTTGACGTTGTTGTTGTTGTTGTTGTTGTTTATTTGACGTTGTTGTTGTTGATGTTATTTATTTGACGTTGTTGTTGTTGTTGTTGTTTATTTGACGTTGTTGTTGTTGTTGTTGTTGTTTATTTGACGTTTTTATTGTTGTTTATTTGACGTTGTTTTTGTTATTTGACGTTGTTGTTGTTGTTGTTGTTATTATTGTTGTTGTTGTTGTTTATTTGACATTGTTGTTGTTGTTGTTGTTTATTTGACGTTGTTGTTGTTGACGTTGTTGTTGTTGTTGTTGTTTATTTGACGTTGTTGTTGTTGTTGTTTATTTGACGTTGTTGTTGTTGTTGTTTATTTGACTTTGTTGTTGTTGTTGTTGTTTATTTAACGTTGTTGTTGTTGTTGTTTACTTGACGTTGTTGTTGTTGTTTATTTTATGTTGTTGTTGTTGTTGTTGTTTATTTGACGTTGTCGTTGTTGTTGACGTTGGTGTTGTTGTTGTTGTTGTTGTTTATTTGACGTTGTTGTTGTTGTTGTTGTTGTTGACGTTGTTATTGTTGTCGCTGTTTATTTGACATTGTTGTTGTTGTAGTTGTTGTTTATTTGACATTGTTGTTATCGTTTATGTTGACCTTGTTGTTGTTGTTTATTTGATGTTGTTGTTGTTGTTGCTTATTTGATGTTGTCGTTGTTGTTGACGTTGTTGTTGTTGTTGTTGTTTATTTGACGTTGTTGTTGTTGTTGTTGTTGTTGTTGTTGACGTTGTTATTGTTGTCGTTGTTTATTTGACGTTGTTGTTGTTGTTTATTTGACGTTGTTGTTGTTGTTTATTTGACGTTGTTGTTGTTGTTGTTTATTTGACGTTGTTCTTGTTGTTGTTGTTTATTTGACGTTGTTGTTGTTTTTGTTGTTTATTTGACATTATTAATTGTGGACGTTGTTGTTGTTGTTTATTTGACGTTGTTGTTGTTGTTGTTTATTTGACGTTGTTGTTGTTGTTATTGTTGTTTATTTGACGTTGTTGTTGTTGTTTATTTAACGTTGTTGTTGTTGTTGTTTATTTGACGTTGTTGTTGTTGTTAATTTCACGTTGTTGTTGTTGTTTATTTGACGTTGTTGTTGTTGTTGTTTATTTGACGTTGTTGTTGTTGTTATTTATTTGACGTTGTTATTGTTGTTGTTTATTTGACGTTGTTGTTGTTGTTGACGTTGTTGTTGTTGTTTATTTGACATTGTTGTTGTTGTTGACGTTGTTGTTGTTGTTGTTTATTTGACGTTGTTGTTGTTGTTGTTATTTATTTGACGTTGTTGTTGTTGTTTATTTGACATTGTTGTTGTTGTTGTTGTTGACGTTGTTGTTGTTGTTGTTCTTGTTTATTTGACGTTGTTGTTGTTGTTTATTTGATGTTGTTTTAGTTGTTGTTGTTTATTTGATGTTGTTGTTGTTTTTTATTTGACATTGTTGTTATTGACACTGTTGTTGTTGTTGTTTATTTGATGTTGTTGTTGTTTATTTGACGTAGTTGTTGTTATTGACGTTGTTGTTGTTGTTGTTGTTTATTTGACGTTTTTGTTGTTGTTGATGTTGTTGTTGTTGTTTATTTGACGTTGTTGTTGTTTATTTGACGTTGTTGTTGTTGTTGTTGTTATTGTTTATTTGATGTTGTTTTAGTTGTTGTTGTTTATTTGACGTTGTTGTTGTTTTTATTTGACGTTGTTGTTGTTGACATTGTTGTTTTTGTTGTTTATTTGACGTTGTTGTTGTTGTTGTTGTTTATTTGACGTAGTTGTTGTTATTGACGTTGTTGTTGTTGTTGATGTTGTTTATTTGACGTTGTTGTTGTTGTTGTTTATTTGACGTTATTGTTGTTGTTTTTTATTTGACGTTGTTGTTGTTGTTTATTTGACGTTGTTGTTGTTATTGACGTTGTTGTTGTTGTTGATGTTGTTTATTTGACGTTGTTGTTGTTGTTGTTGTTTATTTGACGTTGTTGTTGTTGTTGTTTTTTATTTGACGTTGTTGTTGTTGTTTATTTGACGTTGTTGTTGTTATTGTTGTTGTTGTTGTTTATTTGACGTTGTTGTTTTAGTTGTTGTTGTTTATTTGACGTTGTTGTGATTGTTTATTTGACGTTGTTGTTGTTATTTATTTGACGTTGTTGTTGTTGTTATTTATTTGACGTTGTTATTGTTGTTGTTATTGTTTATTTGACGTTGTTGTTGTTGTTTATTTGACGTTGTTATTGTTGTTTATTTGACGTTGTTTTTGTTATTTGACGTTGTTGTTGTTGTATTTGTTGTTGTTGTTGTTGCTTATTTGACGTTGTTGTTATTGTTGCTATTGATTTGACGTTGTTGTTGTTGTTGTTGTTTATTTGACGTTGTTGTTGTTGTTGTTATTTATTTGACGTTGTTATTGTTGTTGTTTATTTGACGTTGTTGTTGTTGTTGACGTTGTTGTTGTTGTTTATTTGACGTTGTTGTTGTTGTTGACGTTGTTGTTGTTGTTGTTTATTTGACGTTGTTGTTGTTGTTGTTATTTATTTGACGTTGTTGTTGTTGTTGTTGTTTTTTTTACGTTGTTGTTGTTGTTTATTTGACGTTGTTGTTGTTGTTTATTTGACGTTGTTGTTGTTGTTGTTTATTTGACGTTGTTGTTGTTGTTTATTTGACGTTGTTGTTGTTGTTGTTAATTTGACGTTGTGGTTGTTGTTGCTTATTTGACGTTGTTGTTGTTGTTGACGTTGTTGTTGTTGTTGTTGTTTATTTGACGTTGTTGTTGTTGTTGTTGTTGTTTATTTGACGTTGTTGTTGTTTATTTGACGTTGTTGTTGTTGTTTATTTGACGTTGTTGTTGTTGTTTGTTTGACGCTGTTGTTGTTGTTGTTATTTATTTCACGTTGTTATTGTTGTTGTTTATTTGACGTTGTTTTTGTTGTTGACGTTGTTGTTGTTGACGTTGTTGTTGTTGTTTATTTGACGTTGTTGTTGTTGTTGACGTTGTTGTTGTTGTTGTTTATTTGACGTTGTTGTTGTTGTTGACGTTGTTGTTGTTATTTATTTGACGTTGTTGTTGTTGACGTTGTTGTTGTGGTTGTTGTTTATTTGACGTTGTTGTTGTTGTTTATTTGACATTGTTGTTGTTGTTGTTGACGTTGTTGTTGTTGTTTATTTGACGTTGTTATTGTTTATTTGACATTGTTGTTGTTGTTGACGTTGTTGTTGTTGTTGTTGTTTATTTGATGTTGTTGTTGTTGTTGACGTTGTTGTTGTTGTTGTTTATTTGATGTTGTTGTTGATGTTGTTTATTTGACGTTGTTGTTGTTGTTTATTTGACATTGTTGTTGTTGTTATTTATTTGACGGTGTTGTTGTTGTTTATTTGACATTATTGTTTTTGTTTATTTGACGTTGTTGTTGTTGTTGACATTGTTGTTGTTGTTGTTTATTTGATGTTGTTGTTGTTGTTGTTGTTTATTTGTCGTTGTTGTTTTTGTTGTTGTTTATTTGACGTTGTTGTTGTTGTTGTTGTTGTTTATTTGATGTTGTTGTTGTTGACGTTGTTGTTGTTGTTGTTGTTTATTTGACGTTGTTGTTGTTGTTGTTGTTGTTTATTTGACGTTGTTGTTGTTGTTGTTGTTGTTGTTTATTTGACGTTGTTGTTGTTGATGTTATTTATTTGACGTTGTTGTTGTTGTTGTTGTTGTTTATTTGACGTTGTTGTTGTTGTTGTTGTTGTTTATTTGACGTTTTTATTGTTGTTTATTTGACGTTGTTTTTGTTATTTGACGTTGTTGTTGTTGTTGTTGTTATTATTGTTGTTGTTGTTGTTTATTTGACATTGTTGTTGTTGTTGTTTATTTGACGTTGTTGTTGTTGACGTTGTTGTTGTTGTTGTTTATTTGACGTTGTTGTTGTTGTTGTTTATTTGACGTTGTTATTGTTGTTGTTGTTTATTTGACGTTGTTGTTGTTGTTTATTTGATGTTGTTGTTGTAGACGTTGTTGTTGTTGATTATTTGACGTTGTTGTTGTTGTTGACATAGTTGTTGTTGTTGTTGTTTATTTGACGTTGTTGTTGTTGTTGACGTTGTTGTTGTTTATTTGACGTTGTTGTTGTTTATTTGACGTTGTTGTTGTTGTTGTTGTTCTTGTTGTTGTTTATTTGACGTTGTTGTTGTTGTTGTTGTTGTTTATTTGACGTTGTTGTTGTTGTTGTTTATTTGACGTTGTTGTTGTTGTTAACGTTGTTGTTGTTGTTGTTGTATATTTGACTTTGTTGTTTTTGTTGACGTTGTTGTTGTTGTTGACGTTGTTATTGTTTTTTATTTGACGTTGTTGTTGTTGACGTTGTTGTTGTTTATTTGACATTGTTGTTGTTGTTGTTGTTGTTTATTTGACATTGTTGTTGTTGTTGATGTTGACCTTGTTGTTGTTGTTGTTTATTTGACGTTGTTGTTGTTGTTGTTGTTGTTCTTTATTTGATGTTGTTGATGTTGTTGTTTATTTGACGTTGTTGTTGTTGTTTATTTGACGTTGTTGTTGTTGACGTTATTGTTGTTGTTGTTTATTTGACGTTGTTGTTGTTTATTTGACGTAGTTGTTGTTGACGTTGTTGTTGTTGTTGTTTATTTGACGTTTTTGTTGTTGTTGTTGATGTTGTTGTTGTTGTTTATTTGACATTGTTGTTGTTGTTTATTTGACTTTGTTGTTGTTGTTGTTGTTTATTTGACGTTGTTGTTGTTGTTGTTGTTTATTTGACGTTGTTGTTGTTGTTGTTTATTTGACGTTGTTGTTGTTGATGTTATTTATTTGACGTTGTTGTTGTTGTTGTTGTTTATTTGACGTTGTTGTTGTTTTTGTTTATTTGACGTTGTTATTGTTGTTTATTTGACGTTGTTTTTGTTATTTGATGTTGTTGTTGTTGTTGTTATTGTTGTTGTATTTGTTGTTGTTGTTGTTTATTTGTCATTGTTGTTGTTGTTGTTGTTGTTTATTTGACGTTGTTGTTGTTGTTGTTGTTTTTTTTACGTTGTTGTTGTTGTTGTTTATTCGACTATGTTGTTGTTGTTGTTTATTTGACGTTGTTGTTGTTGTTGTTTATTTGACGTTGTTGTTGTTGTTGTTGTTTATTTAACGTTGTTGTTATTGTTGTTTACTTGAAGTTGTTGTTGTTGTTTATTTGACGTTGTTGTTGTTGTTGTTTATTTGACGTTGTGGTTGTTGTTGCTTATTTGACGTTGTTGTTGTTGTTGACGTTGTTGTTGTTGTTGTTGTTTATTTGACGTTGTTGTTGTTGTTGTTGTTGTTTATTTGACGTTGTTGTTGTTTATTTGACGTTGTTGTTGTTGTTTATTTGACGTTGTTGTTGTTGTTTGTTTGACGATGTTGTTGTTGTTGTTATTTATTTCACGTTGTTATTGTTGTTGTTTATTTGACGTTGTTTTTGTTGTTGACGTTGTTGTTGTTGTTTATTTGACGTTGTTGTTGTTGTTGACGTTGTTGTTGTTGTTGTTTATTTGACGTTGTTGTTGTTGTTGACGTTGTTGTTGTTATTTATTTGACGTTGTTGTTGTTGACGTTGTTGTTGTTGTTGTCTATTTGACGTTGTTGTTGTTGTTTATTTGACATTGTTGTTGTTGTTGTTGACGTTGTTGTTGTTGTTTATTTGACGTTGTTATTGTTTATTTGACATTGTTGTTGTTGTTGACGTTGTTGTTGTTGTTGTTGTTTATTTGATGTTGTTGTTGTTGTTGTTGACGTTGTTGTTGTTGTTGTTTATTTGATGTTGTTGTTGTTGTTGTTTATTTGACGTTGTTGTTGTTGTTTATTTGACATTGTTGTTGTTGTTATTTATTTGACGGTGTTGTTGTTGTTTATTTGACATTATTGTTTTTGTTTATTTGACGTTGTTGTTGTTGTTGACATTGTTGTTGTTGTTGTTTATTTGATGTTGTTGTTGTTGTTGTTGTTGTTTATTTGTCGTTGTTGTTGTTGTTGTTTATTTGACGTTGTTGTTGTTGTTGTTGTTTATTTGATGTTGTTGTTGTTGACGTTGTTGTTGTTGTTGTTTATTTGACGTTGTTGTTGTTGTTGTTGTTTATTTGACGTTGTTGTTGTTGTTGTTGTTTATTTGACGTTGTTGTTGTTGATGTTATTTATTTGACGTTGTTGTTGTTGTTGTTTATTTGACGTTGTTGTTGTTGTTGTTGTTGTTTATTTGACGTTTTTATTGTTGTTTATTTGACGTTGTTTTTGTTATTTGACGTTGTTGTTGTTGTTGTTGTTATTATTGTTGTTGTTGTTGTTTATTTGACATTGTTGTTGTTGTTGTTGTTTATTTGACGTTGTTGTTGTTGACGTTGTTCTTGTTGTTGTTGTTTATTTGACGTTGTTGTTGTTGTTGTTTATTTGACGTTGTTGTTGTTGTTGTTGTTTATTTGACGTTGTTGTTGTTGTTGTTTATTTGACTTTGTTGTTGTTGTTGTTGTTTATTTAACGTTGTTGTTGTTGTTGTTTACTTGACGTTGTTGTTGTTGTTTATTTTACGTTGTTGTTGTTGTTGTTGTTTATTTGACGTTGTCGTTGTTGTTGACATTGTTGTTGTTGTTGTTGTTTATTTGACGTTGTTGTTGTTGTTGTTGTTGTTGTTGACGTTGTTATTGTTGTCGCTGTTTATTTGACATTGTTGTTGTTGTAGTTGTTGTTTATTTGACATTGTTGTTGTCGTTGATGTTGACCTTGTTGTTGTTGTTTATTTGATGTTGTTGTTGTTGTTGCTTATTTGACGTTGTCGTTGTTGTTGACGTTGTTGTTGTTGTTGTTGTTTATTTGACGTTGTTGTTGTTGACGTTGTTATTGTTGTCGTTGTTTATTTGACGTTGTTGTTGTTGTTTATTTGACGTTGTTGTTGTTGTTTATTTGACGTTGTTGTTGTTGTTGTTTATTTGACGTTGTTGTTGTTGTTGTTGTTTATTTGACGTTGTTGTTGTTTTTGTTGTTTATTTGACATTGTTATTGTGGACGTTGTTGTTGTTGTTTATTTGACGTTGTTGTTGTTGTTGTTTATTTGACGTTGTTGTTGTTGTTATTGTTGTTTATTTGACATTGTTGTTGTTGTTTATTTAACGTTGTTGTTGTTGTTGTTTATTTGACGTTGTTGTTGTTGTTAATTTGACGTTGTTGTTGTTGTTGTTTATTTGACGTTGTTGTTGTTGTTGTTTATTTGACGTTGTTGTTGTTGTTGTTATTTATTTGACGTTGTTATTGTTGTTGTTTATTTGACGTTGTTGTTGTTGTTGACGTTGTTGTTGTTGTTTATTTGACGTTGTTGTTGTTGTTGACGTTGTTGTTGTTGTTGTTTATTTGACGTTGTTGTTGTTGTTGTTATTTATTTGACGTTGTTGTTGTTGTTTATTTGACATTGTTGTTGTTGTTGTTGTTGACGTTGTTGTTGTTGTTGTTCTTGTTTATTTGACGTTGTTGTTGTTGTTTATTTGATGTTGTTTTAGTTGTTGTTGTTTATTTGACGTTGTTGTTGTTTTTTATTTGACATTGTTGTTATTGACACTGTTGTTGTTGTTGTTGTTTATTTGACGTTGTTGTTGTTTATTTGACGTAGTTGTTGTTATTGACGTTGTTGTTGTTGTTGTTTATTTGACGTTTTTGTTGTTGTTGATGTTGTTGTTGTTGTTGTTGTTTATTTGACGTTGTTGTTGTTTATTTGACGTTGTTGTTGTTGTTGTTTATTTGATGTTGTTTTAGTTGTTGTTGTTTATTTGACGTTGTTGTTGTTTTTATTTGACGTTGTTGTTGTTGACATTGTTGTTTTTGTTGTTTATTTGACGTTGTTGTTGTTGTTGTTGTTTATTTGACGTAGTTGTTGTTATTGACGTTGTTGTTGTTGTTGATGTTGTTTATTTGACATTGTTGTTGTTGTTGTTGACGTTGTTGTTGTTGTTGTTCTTGTTTATTTGACGTTGTTGTTGTTGTTTATTTGATGTTGTTTTAGTTGTTGTTGTTTATTTGACGTTGTTGTTGTTTTTTATTTGACATTGTTGTTATTGACACTGTTGTTGTTGTTGTTGTTTATTTGACGTTGTTGTTGTTTATTTGACGTAGTTGTTGTTATTGACGTTGTTGTTGTTGTTGTTTATTTGACGTTTTTGTTGTTGTTGTTGTTGTTGTTGTTGTTGTTGTTGTTGTTTATTTGACGTTGTTGTTGTTTATTTGACGTTGTTGTTGTTGTTGTTGTTTATTTGATGTTGTTTTAGTTGTTGTTGTTTATTTGACATTGTTGTTGTTTTTATTTGACGTTGTTGTTGTTGACATTGTTGTTTTTGTTGTTTATTTGACGTTGTTGTTGTTGTTGTTGTTTATTTGACGTAGTTGTTGTTATTGACGTTGTTGTTGTTGTTGATGTTGTTTATTTGACGTTGTTGTTGTTGTTGTTTATTTGACGTTGTTGTTGTTGTTGTTTTTTATTTGACGTTGTTCTTGTTGTTTATTTGACGTTGTTGTTGTTATTGACGTTGTTGTTGTTGTTGATGTTGTTTATTTGACGTTGTTGTTGTTGTTGTTTATTTGACGTTGTTGTTGTTGTTGTTTTTTATTTGACGTTGTTGTTGTTGTTGTTTATTTGACGTTGTTGTTGTTATTGTTGTTGTTGTTGTTTATTTGACGTTGTTGTTTTAGTTGTTGTTGTTTATTTGACGTTGTTGTGATTGTTTATTTGACGTTGTTGTTGTTATTTATTTGACGTTTTTGTTGTTGTTATTTATTTGACGTTGTTATTGTTGTTGTTATTGTTTATTTGACGTTGTTGTTGTTGTTGTTTATTTGACGTTGTTATTGTTGTTTATTTGACGTTGTTTTTGTTATTTGACGTTGTTGTTGTTGTATTTGTTGTTGTTGTTGTTGCTTATTTGACGTTGTTGTTATTGTTGCTATTGATTTGACGTTGTTGTTGTTGTTGTTGTTTATTTGACGTTGTTGTTGTTGTTGTTGTTATTTATTTGACGTTGTTATTGTTGTTGTTTATTTGACGTTGTTGTTGTTGTTGACGTTGTTGTTGTTGTTTATTTGACGTTGTTGTTGTTGTTGACGTTGTTGTTGTTGTTGTTGTTTTTTTGACGTTGTTGTTGTTGTTGTTTATTTGACGTTGTTGTTGTTGTTATTTATTTGACGTTGTTGTTGTTGTTTATTTGACATTGTTGTTGTTGTTGTTGTTGACGTTGTTGTTGTTGTTGTTCTTGTTTATTTGACGTTGTTGTTGTTGTTTATTTGATGTTGTTTTAGTTGTTGTTGTTTATTTGACGTTGTTGTTGTTTTTTATTTGACATTGTTGTTATTGACACTGTTGTTGTTGTTGTTTATTTGACGTTGTTATTGTTGTTGTTTATTTGACGTTGTTGTTGTTGTTGTTTATTTGACGTTGTTGTTGTTGATGTTATTTATTTGACGTTGTTGTTGTTGTTGTTTATTTGACGTTGTTGTTGTTGTTGTTTATTTGACGTTGTTATTGTTGTTTATTTGACGTTGTTTTTGTTATTTGACGTTGTTGTTGTTGTTATTGTTGTTGTATTTGTTGTTGTTGTTGTTTATTTGACATTGTTGTTGTTGTTGTTGTTTATTTGACGTTGTTGTTGTTGACGTTGTTGTTATTGTTGTTGTTTATTTGACGTTGTTGTTGTTGTTATTTATTTGACGTTGTTATTGTTGTTGTTTATTTGACGTTGTTGTTGTTGTTGACGTTGTTGTTGTTGTTTATTTGACGTTGTTGTTGTTGTTGTTGTTGTTTATTTGACGTTGTTGTTGTTGTTGTTGTTTATTTGACGTTGTTGTTGTTGTTTATTTGACTATGTTGTTGTTGTTGTTATTTATTTGACGTTATTGTTGTTGTTTATATGACATTGTTGTTGTTGTTGTTGTTGACGTTGTTGTTGTTGTTGTTCTTGTTTATTTGACGTTGTTGTTGTTGTTTATTTGATGTTGTTTTAGTTGTTGTTGTTTATTTGACGTTGTTGTTGTTTTTTATTTGACATTGTTGTTATTGACACTGTTGTTGTTGTTGTTGTTTATTTGACGTTGTTGTTGTTTATTTGACGTAGTTGTTGTTATTGACGTTGTTGTTGTTGTTGTTTATTTGACGTTTTTGTTGTTGTTGATGTTGTTGTTGTTGTTGTTGTTTATTTGACGTTGTTGTTGTTTATTTGACGTTGTTGTTGTTGTTGTTTATTTGATGTTGTTTTAGTTGTTGTTGTTTATTTGACGTTGTTGTTGTTTTTATTTGACGTTGTTGTTGTTGACATTGTTATTTTTGTTGTTTATTTGACGTTGTTGTTGTTGTTGTCTATTTGACGTAGTTGGTTTTATTGACGTTGTTGTTGTTGATGTTGTTTATTTGACGTTGTTGTTGTTGTTGTTTATTTGACATTGTTGTTGTTGTTGTTTTTTATTTGACGTTGTTGTTGTTGTTTATTTGACGTTGTTGTTGTTATTGACGTTGTTGTTGTTGTTGATGTTGTTTATTTGACGTTGTTGTTGTTGTTGTTGTTTATTTGACGTTGTTGTTGTTGTTGTTTTTTATTTGACGTTGTTGTTGTTGTTGTTTATTTGACGTTGTTGTTGTTATTGTTGTTGTTGTTGTTTATTTGACGTTGTTGTTTTAGTTGTTGTTGTTTATTTGACGTTGTTGTGATTGTTTATTTGACGTTGTTGTTGTTATTTATTTGACGGTGTTGTTGTTGTTATTTATTTGACGTTGTTATTGTTGTTGTTATTGTTTATTTGACGTTGTTGTTGTTGTTGTTTATTTGACGTTGTTATTGTTGTTTATTTGACGTTGTTTTTGTTATTTGACGTTGTTGTTGTATTTGTTGTTGTTGTTGTTGCTTATTTGACGTTGTTGTTATTGTTGCTATTGATTTGACGTTGTTGTTGTTGTTGTTGTTTATTTGACGTTGTTGTTGTTGTTGTTATTTATTTGACGTTGTTATTGTTGTTGTTTATTTGACGTTGTTGTTGTTGTTGACGTTGTTGTTGTTGTTTATTTTACGTTGTTGTTGTTGTTGACGTTGTTGTTGTTGTTGTTGTTTATTTGACGTTGTTGTTGTTGTTGTTTATTTGACGTTGTTGTTGTTGTTGTTATTTATTTGACGTTGTTGTTGTTGTTTATTTGACATTGTTGTTGTTGTTGTTGTTGACGTTGTTGTTGTTGTTGTTGTTCTTGTTTATTTGACGTTGTTGTTGTTGTTTATTTGATGTTGTTTTAGTTGTTGTTGTTTATTTGACGTTGTTGTTGTTTTTTATTTGACATTGTTGTTATTGACACTGTTGTTGTTGTTGTTTATTTGACGTTGTTATTGTTGTTGTTTATTTGACGTTGTTGTTGTTGTTGTTTATTTGATGTTGTTGTTGTTGATGTTATTTATTTGACGTTGTTGTTGTTGTTGTTTATTTGACGTTGTTGTTGTTGTTGTTTATTTGACGTTGTTATTGTTGTTTATTTGACGTTGTTTTTGTTATTTGACGTTGTTGTTGTTGTTATTGTTGTTGTATTTGTTGTTGTTGTTGTTTATTTGACATTGTTGTTGTTGTTGTTGTTTATTTGACGTTGTTGTTGTTGATGTTGTTGTTGTTGTTCTTGTTTATTTGACGCTGATGTTGTTGTTGTTTATTTAACGTTGTTGTTGTTGTTTATTTGACGTTGTTGTTGTTGTTGTTGTTTATTTGACGTTGTTGTTGTTGTTGTTTATTTAAAGTTGTTGTTGTTGTTGTTTACTTGACGTTGTTGTTGTTGTTTATTTGACGTTGTTGTTGTTGTTGTTTATTTGACGTTGTGGTTGTTGTTGCTTATTTGACGTTGTCGTTGTTTTTGACGTTGTTGTTGTTGTTGTTGTTTATTTGACGTTGTTGTTGTTGTTGTTGACGTTGTTATTGTTGTCGTTGTTTATTTGACGTTGTTGTTGTTGTTGTTGTTTATTTGACGTTGTTGTTGTTGTTGTTTATTTGACGTTGTTGTTGTTGTTTGTTTGACGCTGTTGTTGTTGTTGTTATTTATTTCACGTTGTTATTGTTGTTGTTTATTTGACGTTATTTTTGTTGTTGACGTTGTTGTTGTTGTTTATTTGACGTTGTTGTTGTTGTTGACGTTGTTGTTGTTGTTGTTTATTTGACGTTGTTGTTGTTGTTGACGTTGTTGTTGTTATTTATTTGACGTTGTTGTTGTTGACGTTGTTGTTGTTGTTGTTTATTTGACGTTGTTGTTGTTGTTTATTTGACATTGTTGTTGTTGTTGTTGACGTTGTTGTTGTTGTTTATTTGTCGTTGTTGTTGTTTATTTGACATTGTTGTTGTTATTGACGTTGTTGTTGTTGTTGACGTTGTTGTTGTTGTTGTTTATTTGATATTGTTGTTGTTGTTGTTGTTTATTTGACGTTGTTGTTGTTGTTTATTTGACATTGTTGTTGTTGTTATTTATTTGACGGTGTTGTTGTTGTTGTTTATTTGACATTATTGTTTTTGTTTATTTGACGTTGTTGTTGTTGTTGACATTGTTGTTGTTGTTGTTTATTTGATGTTGTTGTTGTTGTTGTTTATTTGTCGTTGTTGTTGTTGTTTATTTGACGTTGTTGTTGTTGTGGTTTATTTGATGTTGTTGTTGTTGACGTTGTTGTTGTTGTTTATTTAACGTTGTTGTTGTTGTTGTTTATTTGACGTTGTTGTTGTTGTTGTTGTTTATTTGACGTTGTTGTTGTTGTTAACGTTGTTGTGTTGTTGTATATTTGACTTTGTTGTTTTGGTTGACGTTGTTGTTGTTGTTGTTGTTGACGTTGTTATTGTTGTTTATTTGACGTTGTTGTTGTTGAAGTTGTTGTTGTTTATTTGACATTGTTGTTGTTGTAGTTGTTGTTTATTTGACATTGTTGTTGTTGTTGTTGTTGTTTATTTGACGTTGTTGTTGTTGTTGTTGTTCTTTATTTGATGTTGTTGATGTTGTTGTTTATTTGACGTTGTTGTTGTTGTTTATTTGACGTTGTTGTTGTTGACGTTGTTGTTGTTTTTGTTTATTTGACGTTGTTGTTGTTTATTTGATGTAGTTGTTGTTGACGTTGTTGTTGTTGTTGTTTATTTGACGTTTTTGTTGTTGTTGATGTTGTTGTTGTTGTTGTTTATTTGAAATTGTTGTTGTTGTTGTTTATTTGACTTTGTTGTTGTTGTTATTATTATTGTTGTTGTTGTTTATTTGACTTTGTTGTTGTTGTTGTTATTGTTGTTGTTGTTGTTATTGTTTATTTGACGTTGTTGTTGTTGTTGTTTATCTGACGTTGTTGTTGTTGTTTATTTGACATTGTTGTTGTTGATGTTATTTATTTGACGTTGTTGTTGTTGTTGTTGTTGTTGTTTATTTGACGTTGTTGTTGTTGTTGTTGTTTATTTGACGTTGTTATTGTTGTTTATTTGACGTTGTTTTTGTTATTTGACGTTGTTGTTGTTGTTGTTATTGTTGTTGTATTTGTTTTTTGTGTTGTTGTTGTTTATTTGACATTGTTGTTGTTGTTTATTTGACGTTGTTGTTGTTGACGTTGTTGTTGTTGTTTATTTGACATTGTTGTTATTGTTGTTTATTTGACGTTGTTGTTGTTGTTGTTTATTTGACGTTGTTGTTGTTCTTGTTTATTTGACGTTGTTGTTGTTGTTTATTTAACGTTGTTGTTGTTGTTGTTTACTTGACGTTGTTGTTGTTGTTGTTTATTTGACGTTGTTGTTGTTGTTGTTTATTTGACGTTGTGGTTGTTGTTGCTTATTTGACGTTGTCGTTGATGTTGACGTTGTTGTTGTTGTTGTTGTTTATTTGACGTTGTGGTTGTTGTTGCTTATTTGACGTTGTCGTTGTTGTTGACGTTGTTGTTGTTATTGTTGTTGTTTATTTGACGTTGTTGTTGTTGTTGTTGACGTTGTTATTATTGTCGTTGTTTATTTGACGTTGTTGTTGTTGTTGTTGTTTATTTGACGTTGTTGTTGTTGTTTATTTGACGTTGTTATTGTTGTTGTTTATTTGACGTTGTAGTTGTTGTTGTTTATTTGACGTTGTTGTTGTTTTTGTTGTTTATTTGACATTGTTGTTGTGGACGTTTTTGTTGTTGTTTATTTGACATTGTTGTTGTTGTTTATTTGACGTTGTTGTTGTTGTTGTTTATTTGACGTTGTTGTTGTTGTTATTGTTGTTTATTTGACGTTGTTGTTGTTGTTTATTTAACGTTGTTGTTGTTGTTGTTTATTTGACGTATTTGTTGTTGTTTATTTGACGTTGTTGTTGTTGTTGTTTATTTGACGTTGTGGTTGTTGTTGCTTATTTGACGTTGTCGTTGTTGTTGACGTTGTTGTTGTTGTTTATTTCACGTTGTTGTTGTTGACGTTGTTATTGTTGTCGTTGTTTATTTGACGTTGTTGTTGTTGTTAATTTGACGTTGTTGTTGTTGTTTATTTGACGTTGTTGTTGTTGTTGTTTATTTGACGTTGTTGTTGTTGTTGTTATTTATTTGACGTTGTTGTTGTTGTTTATTTGACGTTGTTGTTATTGTTGACGTTGTTGTTGTTGTTTATTTGACGTTGTTGTTGTTGTTGGTGTTGACATAGTTGTTGTTGTTGTTTATTTGACGTTGTTGTTGTTGTTTATTTGACATTGTTGTTGTTGTTGACGGTGTTGTTGTTGTTGTTGTTTATTTGATATTGTTGTTGTTATTGTTGACGTTGTTGTTGTTGTTGTTGTTTATTTGATGTTGTTGTTGTTGTTGTTGTTGTTTATTTGACGTTGTTATTGTTGTTGTTGTTTATTTGACGTTGTTGTTGTTGTTTATTTGATGTTGTTGTTGTAGACGTTGTTATTGTTGATTATTTGACGTTGTTGTTGTTGACATAGTTGTTGTTGTTGTTGTTTATTTGACGTTGTTGTTGTTGTTGACGTTGTTGTTATTTATTTGACGTTGTTGTTGTTGTTGTTTATTTGACGTTGTTGTTGTTGTTGTTTATTTGACGTTGTTGTTGTTGTTAACGTTGTTGTTGTTGTTGTATATTTGACTTTGTTGTTTTTGTTGACGTTGTTGTTGTTGTTGTTGACGTTGTTATTGTTTTTTATTTGACGTTGTTGTTGACGTTGTTGTTGTTTATTTGACATTGTTGTTGTTGTTGTTGTTGTTGTTGTTGTTGTTGTTTATTTGACATTGTTGTTGTTGTTGATGTTGACCTTGTTGTTGTTGTTGTTTATTTGACGTTGTTGTTGTTGTTGTTGTTGTTCTTTATTTGATGTTGTTGATGTTGTTGTTTATTTGACGTTGTTGTTGTTGTTTATTTGACGTTGTTGTTGTTGACGTTATTGTTGTTGTTGTTTATTTGACGTTGTTGTTGTTTATTTGACGTAGTTGTTGTTGACGTTGTTGTTGTTGTTGTTTATTTGACGTTTTTGTTGTTGTTGTTGATGTTGTTGTTGTTGTTTATTTGACATTATTGTTGTTGTTGTTTATTTGACTTTGTTGTTGTTGTTGTTATTATTATTGTTGTTGTTGTTTATTTGACGTTGTTGTTGTTGTTGTTTATTTGACGTTGTTGTTGTTGTTGTTTATTTGACGTTGTTGTTGTTGATGTTATTTATTTGACGTTGTTGTTGTTGTTGTTTATTTGACGTTGTTGTTGTTTTTGTTTATTTGACGTTGTTATTGTTGTTTATTTGACGTTGCTTTTGTTATTTGACGTTGTTGTTGTTGTTGTTATTGTTGTTGTATTTGTTGTTGTTGTTGTTGTTTATTTGACATTGTTGTTGTTGTTGTTGTTTATTTGACGTTGTTGTTGTTGACGTTGTTGTTGTTGTTGTTGTTGTTTTTTTTACGTTGTTGTTGTTGTTGTTTATTTGACGTTGTTGTTGTTGTTGTTTATTTGACGTTGTTGTTGTTGTTGTTTATTTGACGTTGTTGTTGTTGTTGTTGTTGTTTATTTAACGTTGTTGTTATTGTTGTTTACTTGACGTTGTTGTTGTTGTTTATTTGACGTTGTTGTTGTTGTTGTTTATTTGACGTTGTGGTTGTTGTTGCTTATTTGACGTTGTTGTTGTTGTTGACGTTGTTGTTGTTGTTGTTGTTGTTTATTTGACGTTGTTGTTGTTGTTGTTGACGTTGTTATTGTTGTCGTTGTTTATTTGACGTTGTTGTTGTTGTTGTTTATTTGACGTTGTTGTTGTTGTTTATTTGGCGTTGTTGTTGTTGTTTGTTTGACGCTGTTGTTGTTGTTGTTATTTATTTCACGTTGTTATTGTTGTTGTTTATTTGACGTTGTTTTTGTTGTTGACGTTGTTGTTGTTGTTTATTTGACGTTGTTGTTGTTGTTGTTGACGTTGTTGTGGTTGTTGTTTATTTGACGTTGTTGTTGTTGTTGACGTTGTTGTTGTTATTTATTTGACGTTGTTGTTGTTGACGTTGTTGTTGTTGTTGTTGTTTATTTGACGTTGTTGTTGTTGTTTATTTGACATTGTTGTTGTTGTTGTTGACGTTGTTGTTGTTGTTTATTTGACGTTGTTATTGTTTATTTGACATTGTTGTTGTTGTTGACGTTGTTGTTGTTGTTGTTTATTTGATGTTGTTGTTGTTGTTGACGTTGTTGTTGTTGTTTATTTGATGTTGTTGTTGTTGTTGTTTATTTGACGTTGTTGTTCTTGTTTATTTGACATTGTTGTTGTTGTTATTTATTTGACGGTGTTGTTGTTGTTTATTTGACATTATTGTTTTTGTTTATTTGACGTTGTTGTTGTTGTTGACATTGTTGTTGTTGTTGTTTATTTGATGTTGTTGTTGTTGTTGTTGTTGTTTATTTGTCGTTGTTGTTGTTGTTATTGTTGTTTATTTGACGTTGTTGTTGTTGTTGTTGTTTATTTGATGTTGTTGTTGTTGACGTTGTTGTTGTTGTTGTTTATTTGACGTTGTTGTTGTTGTTGTTGTTTATTTGACGTTGTTGTTGTTGTTGTTGTTGTTTATTTAACGTTGTTGTTGTTGATGTTATTTATTTGACATTATTGTTGTTGTTGTTGTTGTTTATTTGACGTTGTTGTTGTTGTTGTTGTTGTTTATTTGACGTTTTTATTGTTGTTTATTTGACGTTGTTTTTGTTATTTGACGTTGTTGTTGTTGTTGTTGTTATTGTTGTTGTTGTTGTTTATTTGACATTGTTGTTGTTTATTTGACGTTGTTGTTGTTGACGTTGTTGTTGTTGTTGTTTATTTGACGTTGTTGTTGTTGTTGTTTATTTGATGTTGGTGTTGTTGTTGTTGTTTATTTGACGTTGTTGTTGTTGTTGTTTATTTGACATTGTTGTTGTTGTTGTTGTTTATTTAACGTTGTTGTTGTTGTTGTTGTTTACTTGACGTTGTTGTTGTTGTTTAGTTTACGTTGTTGTTGTTGTTTATTTGACGTTGTCGTTGTTGTTGACGTTGTTGTTGTTGTTGTTGTTTATTTGACGTTGTTGTTGTTGTTGACGTTGTTATTGTTGTCGCTGTTTATTTGACATTGTTGTTGTTGTAGTTGTTGTTTATTTGACATTGTTGTTGTCGTTGATGTTGACCTTGTTGTTGTTGTTTATTTGATGTTGTTGTTGTTGTTGCTTATTTGACGTTGTCGTTGTTGTTGACGTTGTTGTTGTTGTTGTTGTTGTTTATTTGACGTTGTTGTTGTTGTTGTTGTTGTTGTTGTTGTTGACGTTGTTATTGTTGTCGTTGTTTATTTGACGTTGTTGTTGTTGTTTATTTGACGTTGTTGTTGTTGTTTATTTGACGTTGTTGTTGTTGTTGTTTATTTGACGTTGTTGTTGTTGTTGTTTATTTGACGTTGTTGTTGTTTTTGGTGTTTATTTGACATTGTTATTGTGGACGTTATTGTTGTTGTTTATTTGACGTTGTTGTTGTTGTTGTTGTTTATTTGACGTTGTTGTTGTTGTTGTTTATTTGACGTTGTTGTTGTTGTTATTGTTGTTTATTTGACGTTGTTGTTGTTTATTTAACGTTGTTGTTGTTGTTGTTATTTATTTGACATTGTTATTGTTGTTTTTTATTTGACATTGTTGTTGTTGTTGACGTTGTTGTTGTTGTTTATTTGACGTTGTTGTTGTTGTTGACGTTGTTGTTGTTGTTGTTTATTTGACGTTGTTGTTGTTGTTTATTTGACGTTGTTGTTGTTGTTGTTATTTATTTGACGTTGTTGTTGTTGTTTATTTGACGTTGTTGTTGTTGTTGTTGTTGTTTATTTAACGTTGTTGTTATTGTTGTTTACTTGACGTTGTTGTTGTTGTTTATTTGACGTTGTTGTTGTTGTTGTTTATTTGACGTTGTGGTTGTTGTTGCTTATTTGACGTTGTTGTTGTTGTTGACGTTGTTGTTGTTGTTGTTGTTGTTGTTGTTGTTTATTTGACGTTGTTGTTGTTGTTGTTGACGTTGTTATTGTTGTCGTTGTTTATTTGACGTTGTTGTTGTTGTTGTTTATTTGACGTTGTTGTTGTTGTTTATTTGGCGTTGTTGTTGTTGTTTGTTTGACGCTGTTGTTGTTGTTGTTATTTATTTCACGTTGTTATTGTTGTTGTTTATTTGATGTTGTTTTTGTTGTTGACGTTGTTGTTGTTGTTTATTTGACGTTGTTGTTGTTGTTGACGTTGTTGTGGTTGTTGTTTATTTGACGTTGTTGTTGTTGTTGACGTTGTTGTTGTTATTTATTTGACGTTGTTGTTGTTGACGTTGTTGTTGTTGTTGTTGTTTATTTGACGTTGTTGTTGTTGTTTATTTGACATTGTTGTTGTTGTTGTTGACGTTGTTGTTGTTGTTTATTTGACGTTGTTATTGTTTATTTGACATTGTTGTTGTTGTTGACGTTGTTGTTGTTGTTGTTTATTTGATGTTGTTGTTGTTGTTGACGTTGTTGTTGTTGTTTATTTGATGTTGTTGTTGTTGTTGTTTATTTGACGTTGTTGTTCTTGTTTATTTGACATTGATGTTGTTGTTATTTATTTGACGGTGTTGTTGTTGTTTATTTGACATTATTGTTTTTGTTTATTTGACGTTGTTGTTGTTGTTGACATTGTTGTTGTTGTTGTTTATTTGATGTTGTTGTTGTTGTTGTTGTTTATTTGTCGTTGTTGTTGTTGTTATTGTTGTTTATTTGACGTTGTTGTTGTTGTTGTTGTTTATTTGATGTTGTTGTTGTTGACGTTGTTGTTGTTGTTGTTTATTTGACGTTGTTGTTGTTGTTTATTTGACGTTGTTGTTGTTGTTGTTGTTGTTTATTTAACGTTGTTGTTGTTGATGTTATTTATTTGACGTTGTTGTTGTTGTTGTTGTTGTTTATTTGACGTTGTTGTTATTGTTGTTGTTTATTTGACGTTTTTATTGTTGTTTATTTGACGTTGTTTTTGTTATTTGACGTTGTTGTTGTTGTTGTTGTTATTGTTGTTGTTGTTGTTTATTTGACATTGTTGTTGTTTATTTGACGTTGTTGTTGTTGACGTTGTTGTTGTTGTTGTTGTTTATTTGACGTTGTTGTTGTTGTTGTTTATTTGATGTTGGTGTTGTTGTTGTTGTTTATTTGACGTTGTTGTTGTTGTTGTTTATTTGACATTGTTGTTGTTGTTGTTGTTGTTGTTTATTTAACGTTGTTGTTGTTGTTGTTGTTGTTTACTTGACGTTGTTGTTGTTGTTTAGTTTACGTTGTTGTTGTTGTTTATTTGACGTTGTCGTTGTTGTTGACGTTGTTGTTGTTGTTGTTGTTTATTTGACGTTGTTGTTGTTGTTGACGTTGTTATTGTTGTCGCTGTTTATTTGACATTGTTGTTGTTGTTGTAGTTGTTGTTTATTTGACATTGTTGTTGTCGTTGATGTTGACCTTGTTGTTGTTGTTTATTTGATGTTGTTGTTGTTGTTGCTTATTTGACGTTGTCGTTGTTGTTGACGTTGTTGTTGTTGTTGTTGTTGTTTATTTGACGTTGTTGTTGTTGTTGTTGTTGTTGTTGTTGTTGTTGACGTTGTTATTGTTGTCGTTGTTTATTTGACGTTGTTGTTGTTGTTTATTTGACGTTGTTGTTGTTGTTTATTTGACGTTGTTGTTGTTGTTGTTGTTTATTTGACGTTGTTATTGTTGTTGTTTATTTGACGTTGTTGTTGTTTTTGGTGTTTATTTGACATTGTTATTGTGGACGTTATTGTTGTTGTTTATTTGACGTTGTTGTTGTTGTTGTTGTTTATTTGACGTTGTTGTTGTTGTTGTTTATTTGACGTTGTTGTTGTTGTTATTGTTGTTTATTTGACGTTGTTGTTGTTTATTTAACGTTGTTGTTGTTGTTGTTATTTATTTGACATTGTTATTGTTGTTTTTTATTTGACATTGTTGTTGTTGTTGACGTTGTTGTTGTTGTTTATTTGACGTTGTTGTTGTTGTTGACGTTGTTGTTGTTGTTGTTGTTTATTTGACGTTGTTGTTGTTGTTTATTTGACGTTGTTGTTGTTGTTGTTATTTATTTGACGTTGTTGTTGTTGTTTATTTGACATTGTTGTTGTTGTTGTTGACGTTGTTGTTGTTGTTCTTGTTTATTTGACGTTGTTGTTGTTGTTTATTTGATGTTGTTTTAGTTGTTGTTGTTTATTTGACGTTGTTGTTGTTTTTTATTTGACATTGTTGTTATTGACACTGTTGTTGTTGTTGTTGTTTATTTGACGTTGTTGTTGTTTATTTGACGTAGTTGTTGTTATTGACGTTGTTGTTGTTGTTGTTGTTTATTTGACGTTTTTGTTGTTGTTGTTGTTGTTGTTGTTGTTGTTGTTGTTTATTTGACGTTGTTGTTGTTTATTTGACGTTGTTGTTGTTGTTGTTGTTGTTGTTTATTTGATGTTGTTTTAGTTGTTGTTGTTTATTTGACGTTGTTGTTGTTGTTGTTGTTTATTTGATGTTGTTTTAGTTGTTGTTGTTTATTTGACGTTGTTGTTGTTTTTATTTGACGTTGTTGTTGTTGACATTGTTGTTTTTGTTGTTTATTTGACGTTGTTGTTGTTGTTGTTTATTTGACGTAGTTGTTGTTATTGACGTTGTTGTTGTTGTTGATGTTGTTTATTTGACGTTGTTGTTGTTGTTGTTGTTTATTTGACGTTGTTGTTGTTGTTGTTTTTTATTTGACGTTGTTGTTGTTGTTTATTTGACGTTGTTCTTGTTATTGACATTGTTGTTGTTGTTGATGTTGTTTATTTGACGTTGTTGTTGTTGTTGTTTATTTGACGTTGTTGTTGTTGTTGTTTTTTATTTGACGTTGTTGTTGTTGTTTATTTGACGTTGTTGTTGTTATTGTTGTTGTTGTTGTTGTTTATTTGACGTTGTTGTTTTAGTTGTTGTTGTTTATTTGACGTTGTTGTGATTGTTTTTTTGACGTTGTTGTTGTTATTTATTTGACGTTGTTGTTGTTCTTATTTATTTGACGTTGTTATTGTTGTTGTTATTGTTTATTTGACGTTGTTGTTGTTGTTGTTTATTTGACGTGGTTATTGTTGTTTATTTGACGTTGTTTTTGTTATTTGACGTTGTTGTTGTTGTATTTGTTGTTGTTGTTGTTGCTTATTTGACGTTGTTGTTATTGTTGCTATTGATTTGACGTTGTTGTTGTTGCTGTTGTTTATTTGACGTTGTTGTTGTTGTTGTTGTTGTTATTTATTTGACGTTGTTATTGTTGTTGTTTATTTGACGTTCTTATTGTTGTTGACGTTGTTGTTGTTGTTTATTTGACGTTGTTGTTGTTGTTGACGTTGTTGTTGTTGTTGTTTATTTGACGTTGTTGTTGTTGTTTATTTGACGTTGTTGTGGTTGTTGTTATTTATTTGACGTTGTTGTTGTTATTTATTTGACATTGTTGTTGTTGTTGTTGATGTTGTTGTTGTTGTTGTTCTTGTTTATTTGACGTTGTTGTTGTTGTTTATTTGACATTGTTGTTATTGACACTGTTGTTGTTGTTGTTTATTTGACGTTGTTGTTGTTTATTTGACGTAGTTGTTGTTATTGACGTTGTTGTTGTTGTTGTTGTTGTTTATTTGACGTTTTTGTTGCTGTTGATGTTGTTGTTGTTGTTGTTGTTTATTTGACGTTGTTGTTGTTGTTGTTTATTTGATGTTGTTTTAGTTGTTGTTGTTTATTTGACGTTGTTATTGTTTTTATTTGACGTTGTTGTTGTTGACATTGTTGCTTTTGTTGTTTATTTGACGTTGTTGTTGTTGTTCTTTATTTGACGTAGTTGTTGTTATTGACGTTGTTGTTGTTGTTGATGTTGTTTATTTGACGTTGTTGTTGTTGTTGTTTATTTGACGTTGTTGTTGTTGTTGTTTTTTATTTGACGTTGTTGTTGTTGTTTATTTGACGTTGTTGTTGTTATTGTTGTTGTTGTTGTTTATTTGACGTTGTTGTTTTAGTTGTTGTTGTTTATTTGACGTTGTTGTGATTGTTTATTTGACGTTGTTGTTGTTGTTTATTTGATGTTGTTGTTGTTGTTGTTTATTTGACGTTGTTGTTCTTGTTTATTTGACATTGTTGTTGTTGTTATTTATTTGACGGTGTTGTTGTTGTTTATTTGACATTATTGTTTTTGTTTATTTGACGTTGTTGTTGTTGTTGACATTGTTGTTGTTGTTGTTTATTTGATGTTGTTGTTGTTGTTGTTGTTTATTTGTCGTTGTTGTTGTTGTTATTGTTGTTTATTTGACGTTGTTGTTGTTGTTGTTGTTTATTTGATGTTGTTGTTGTTGACGTTGTTGTTGTTGTTGTTTATTTGACGTTGTTGTTGTTGTTGTTTATTTGACGTTGTTGTTGTTGTTGTTGTTGTTTATTTAACGTTGTTGTTGTTGATGTTATTTATTTGACATTATTGTTGTTGTTGTTGTTGTTTATTTGACGTTGTTGTTGTTGTTGTTGTTGTTTATTTGACGTTTTTATTGTTGTTTATTTGACGTTGTTTTTGTTATTTGACGTTGTTGTTGTTGTTGTTGTTATTGTTGTTGTTATTGTTTATTTGACATTGTTGTTGTTTATTTGACGTTGTTGTTGTTGACGTTGTTGTTGTTGTTGTTGTTTATTTGACGTTGTTGTTGTTGTTGTTTATTTGATGTTGGTGTTGTTGTTGTTGTTTATTTGACGTTGTTGTTGTTGTTGTTTATTTGACATTGTTGTTGTTGTTGTTGTTTATTTAACGTTGTTGTTGTTGTTGTTGTTTACTTGACGTTGTTGTTGTTGTTTAGTTTACGTTGTTGTTGTTGTTTATTTGACGTTGTCGTTGTTGTTGACGTTGTTGTTGTTGTTGTTGTTTATTTGACGTTGTTGTTGTTGTTGACGTTGTTATTGTTGTCGCTGTTTATTTGACATTGTTGTTGTTGTAGTTGTTGTTTATTTGACATTGTTGTTGTCGTTGATGTTGACCTTGTTGTTGTTGTTTATTTGATGTTGTTGTTGTTGTTGCTTATTTGACGTTGTCGTTGTTGTTGACGTTGTTGTTGTTGTTGTTGTTGTTTATTTGACGTTGTTGTTGTTGTTGTTGTTGTTGTTGTTGTTGTTGTTGACGTTGTTATTGTTGTCGTTGTTTATTTGACGTTGTTGTTGTTGTTTATTTGACGTTGTTGTTGTTGTTTATTTGACGTTGTTGTTGTTGTTGTTTATTTGACGTTGTTGTTGTTGTTGTTTATTTGACGTTGTTGTTGTTTTTGGTGTTTATTTGACATTGTTATTGTGGACGTTATTGTTGTTGTTTATTTGACGTTGTTGTTGTTGTTGTTGTTTATTTGACGTTGTTGTTGTTGTTTATTTGACGTTGTTGTTGTTGTTATTGTTGTTTATTTGACGTTGTTGTTGTTTATTTAACGTTGTTGTTGTTGTTGTTATTTATTTGACATTGTTATTGTTGTTTTTTATTTGACATTGTTGTTGTTGTTGACGTTGTTGTTGTTGTTTATTTGACGTTGTTGTTGTTGTTGACGTTGTTGTTGTTGTTGTTTATTTGACGTTGTTGTTGTTGTTTATTTGACGTTGTTGTTGTTGTTGTTATTTATTTGACGTTGTTGTTGTTGTTTATTTGACGTTGTTGTTGTTGTTGTTTATTTAACGTTGTTGTTATTGTTGTTTACTTGACGTTGTTGTTGTTGTTTATTTGACGTTGTTGTTGTTGTTGTTTATTTGACGTTGTGGTTGTTGTTGCTTATTTGACGTTGTTGTTGTTGTTGACGTTGTTGTTGTTGTTGTTGTTGTTTATTTGACGTTGTTGTTGTTGTTGTTGACGTTGTTATTGTTGTCGTTGTTTATTTGACGTTGTTGTTGTTGTTGTTTATTTGACGTTGTTGTTGTTGTTTATTTGGCGTTGTTGTTGTTGTTTGTTTGACGCTGTTGTTGTTGTTGTTATTTATTTCACGTTGTTATTGTTGTTGTTTATTTGACGTTGTTTTTGTTGTTGACGTTGTTGTTGTTGTTTATTTGACGTTGTTGTTGTTGTTGACGTTGTTGTGGTTGTTGTTTATTTGACGTTGTTGTTGTTGTTGACGTTGTTGTTGTTATTTATTTGACGTTGTTGTTGTTGACGTTGTTGTTGTTGTTGTTGTTGTTTATTTGACGTTGTTGTTGTTGTTTATTTGACATTGTTGTTGTTGTTGTTGACGTTGTTGTTGTTGTTTATTTGACGTTGTTATTGTTTATTTGACATTGTTGTTGTTGTTGACGTTGTTGTTGTTGTTGTTTATTTGATGTTGTTGTTGTTGTTGACGTTGTTGTTGTTGTTTATTTGATGTTGTTGTTGTTGTTGTTTATTTGACGTTGTTGTTCTTGTTTATTTGACATTGTTGTTGTTGTTATTTATTTGACGGTGTTGTTGTTGTTTATTTGACATTATTGTTTTTGTTTATTTGACGTTGTTGTTGTTGTTGACATTGTTGTTGTTGTTGTTTATTTGATGTTGTTGTTGTTGTTGTTGTTTATTTGTCGTTGTTGTTGTTGTTATTGTTGTTTATTTGACGTTGTTGTTGTTGTTGTTGTTTATTTGATGTTGTTGTTGTTGACGTTGTTGTTGTTGTTGTTTATTTGACGTTGTTGTTGTTGTTTATTTGACGTTGTTGTTGTTGTTGTTGTTTATTTAACGTTGTTGTTGTTGATGTTATTTATTTGACGTTGTTGTTGTTGTTGTTGTTGTTTATTTGACGTTGTTGTTGTTGTTGTTGTTTATTTGACGTTTTTATTGTTGTTTATTTGACGTTGTTTTTGTTATTTGACGTTGTTGTTGTTGTTGTTATTGTTGTTGTTGTTGTTTATTTGACATTGTTGTTGTTTATTTGACGTTGTTGTTGTTGACGTTGTTGTTGTTGTTGTTGTTTATTTGACGTTGTTGTTGTTGTTGTTTATTTGATGTTGGTGTTGTTGTTGTTGTTTATTTGACGTTGTTGTTGTTGTTGTTTATTTGACATTGTTGTTGTTGTTGTTGTTGTTGTTTATTTAACGTTGTTGTTGTTGTTGTTGTTGTTTACTTGACGTTGTTGTTGTTGTTTAGTTTACGTTGTTGTTGTTGTTTATTTGACGTTGTCGTTGTTGTTGACGTTGTTGTTGTTGTTGTTGTTTATTTGACGTTGTTGTTGTTGTTGACGTTGTTATTGTTGTCGCTGTTTATTTGACATTGTTGTTGTTGTAGTTGTTGTTTATTTGACATTGTTGTTGTCGTTGATGTTGACCTTGTTGTTGTTGTTTATTTGATGTTGTTGTTGTTGTTGCTTATTTGACGTTGTCGTTGTTGTTGACGTTGTTGTTGTTGTTGTTGTTGTTTATTTGACGTTGTTGTTGTTGTTGTTGTTGTTGTTGTTGTTGTTGTTGTTGACGTTGTTATTGTTGTCGTTGTTTATTTGACGTTGTTGTTGTTGTTTATTTGACGTTGTTGTTGTTGTTTATTTGACGTTGTTGTTGTTGTTGTTTATTTGACGTTGTTATTGTTGTTGTTTATTTGACGTTGTTGTTGTTTTTGGTGTTTATTTGACATTGTTATTGTGGACGTTATTGTTGTTGTTTATTTGACGTTGTTGTTGTTGTTGTTGTTTATTTGACGTTGTTGTTGTTGTTGTTTATTTGACGTTGTTGTTGTTGTTATTGTTGTTTATTTGACGTTGTTGTTGTTTATTTAACGTTGTTGTTGTTGTTGTTATTTATTTGACATTGTTATTGTTGTTTTTTATTTGACATTGTTGTTGTTGTTGACGTTGTTGTTGTTGTTTATTTGACGTTGTTGTTGTTGTTGACGTTGTTGTTGTTGTTGTTGTTTATTTGACGTTGTTGTTGTTGTTTATTTGACGTTGTTGTTGTTGTTGTTATTTATTTGACGTTGTTGTTGTTGTTTATTTGACATTGTTGTTGTTGTTGTTGACGTTGTTGTTGTTGTTGTTCTTGTTTATTTGACGTTGTTGTTGTTGTTTATTTGATGTTGTTTTAGTTGTTGTTGTTTATTTGACGTTGTTGTTGTTTTTTATTTGACATTGTTGTTATTGACACTGTTGTTGTTGTTGTTGTTGTTTATTTGACGTTGTTGTTGTTTATTTGACGTAGTTGTTGTTATTGACGTTGTTGTTGTTGTTGTTGTTTATTTGACGTTTTTGTTGTTGTTGTTGTTGTTGTTGTTGTTGTTGTTTATTTGACGTTGTTGTTGTTTATTTGACGTTGTTGTTGTTGTTGTTGTTGTTTATTTGATGTTGTTTTAGTTGTTGTTGTTTATTTGACGTTGTTGTTGTTGTTGTTGTTTATTTGATGTTGTTTTAGTTGTTGTTGTTTATTTGACGTTGTTGTTGTTTTTATTTGACGTTGTTGTTGTTGACATTGTTGTTTTTGTTGTTTATTTGACGTTGTTGTTGTTGTTGTTTATTTGACGTAGTTGTTGTTATTGACGTTGTTGTTGTTGTTGATGTTGTTTATTTGACGTTGTTGTTGTTGTTGTTTATTTGACGTTGTTGTTGTTGTTGTTTTTTATTTGACGTTGTTGTTGTTGTTTATTTGACGTTGTTCTTGTTATTGACATTGTTGTTGTTGTTGATGTTGTTTATTTGACGTTGTTGTTGTTGTTGTTTATTTGACGTTGTTGTTGTTGTTGTTTTTTATTTGACGTTGTTGTTGTTGTTTATTTGACGTTGTTGTTGTTATTGTTGTTGTTGTTGTTGTTTATTTGACGTTGTTGTTTTAGTTGTTGTTGTTTATTTGACGTTGTTGTGATTGTTTTTTTGACGTTGTTGTTGTTATTTATTTGACGTTGTTGTTGTTCTTATTTATTTGACGTTGTTATTGTTGTTGTTATTGTTTATTTGACGTTGTTGTTGTTGTTGTTTATTTGACGTGGTTATTGTTGTTTATTTGACGTTGTTTTTGTTATTTGACGTTGTTGTTGTTGTATTTGTTGTTGTTGTTGTTGCTTATTTGACGTTGTTGTTATTGTTGCTATTGATTTGACGTTGTTGTTGTTGCTGTTGTTTATTTGACGTTGTTGTTGTTGTTGTTGTTATTTATTTGACGTTGTTATTGTTGTTGTTTATTTGACGTTGTTGTTGTTGTTGACGTTGTTGTTGTTGTTTATTTGACGTTGTTGTTGTTGTTGACGTTGTTGTTGTTGTTGTTTATTTGACGTTGTTGTTGTTGTTTATTTGACGTTGTTGTGGTTGTTGTTATTTATTTGACGTTGTTGTTGTTATTTATTTGACATTGTTGTTGTTGTTGTTGATGTTGTTGTTGTTGTTGTTCTTGTTTATTTGACGTTGTTGTTGTTGTTTATTTGACATTGTTGTTATTGACACTGTTGTTGTTGTTGTTTATTTGACGTTGTTGTTGTTTATTTGACGTAGTTGTTGTTATTGACGTTGTTGTTGTTGTTGTTGTTGTTTATTTGACGTTTTTGTTGCTGTTGATGTTGTTGTTGTTGTTGTTGTTTATTTGACGTTGTTGTTGTTGTTGTTTATTTGATGTTGTTTTAGTTGTTGTTGTTTATTTGACGTTGTTATTCTTTTTATTTGACGTTGTTGTTGTTGACATTGTTGCTTTTGTTGTTTATTTGACGTTGTTGTTGTTGTTCTTTATTTGACGTAGTTGTTGTTATTGACGTTGTTGTTGTTGTTGATGTTGTTTATTTGACGTTGTTGTTGTTGTTGTTTATTTGACGTTGTTGTTGTTGTTGTTTTTTATTTGACGTTGTTGTTGTTGTTTATTTGACGTTGTTGTTGTTATTGTTGTTGTTGTTGTTTATTTGACGTTGTTGTTTTAGTTGTTGTTGTTTATTTGACGTTGTTGTGATTGTTTATTTGACGTTGTTGTTGTTATTTATTTGACGTTGTTGTTGTTGTTGTTATTTATTTGACGTTGTTATTATTGTTGTTATTGTTTATTTGACGTTGTTGTTGTTGTTGTTTATTTGACGTTGTTATTGTTGTTTATTTGACGTTGTTTTTGTTATTTGACGTTGTTGTTGTTGTATTTGTTATTGTTGTTGTTGCTTATTTGACGTTGTTGTTATTGTTGCTATTGATTTGACGTTGTTGTTGTTGTTGTTTATTTGACGTTGTTGTTGTTGTTTATTTGACATTGTTGTTGTTGTTGTTTATTTGACGTTGTGGTTGTTGTTGTATTTGTTGTTGTTGTTATTGTTGTTGCTTATTTGACGTTGTTGTTATTGTTGTTGTTTATTTGACATTGTTGTTGTTGTTGTGTTATTCATTTGACGTTGTTGTTGTTGTTGTTGTTGTTGTTGTTTATTTGACATTGTTGTTGTTGTTGTTGCTGTTCTTTATTTGACATTGTTGTTGTCGTTGTTTTTGTTGTTTAATTGACGTTGTTGTTGTTATTTAATTGACGTTGTTGTTGTTGTTTAATTGACGTTGTTGTTGACGTTGTTGTTGTTGTTTATTTGACATTGTTGTTGTTGTTGTTTATTTGACGTTGTTGTTGTTGTTGACGTTGTTGTTGTTGTTGTTTATTTGACGTTGTTGTTGTTGTGTTATTCATTTGACGTTGTTGTTGTTGTTGTTGTTTATTTGACGTTGTTGTTGCTGTTCTTTATTTAACGTTGTTGTTGTCATTGTTTTTGTTGTTTATTTGACGTTGTTGTTGTTATTTAATTGACGTTGTTTTTGTTGTTGTTTATTTGACGTTGTTGTTGATGTTGTTGTTGTTGTTTATTTGACATTATTGTTGTTGTTTTTTATTTGACGTTGTTGTTGTTGTTATTGACGTTGTTGTTGTTGTTGTTGTTTATTTGATGTTGTTGTTGTTGTTGACAAAGTTGGTGTTGTTTATTTGACGTTGTTGTTGTTGACGTTGTTGTTTATTTGACGTTGTTGTTGTTGTCTATTTGACGTTGTTGTTGTTGTTGTTGTTGACATTTTTGTTGTTGTTTATTGGACGTTGTTATTGTTGTTGTTTATTTGACATTGTTGTTGTTGTTGACGGTGTTATTGTTGTTGTTTATTTGACATTGTTGTTGTTGTTGTTTATTTGACGTTGTTGTTGTTGTTATTGTTGTTTATTTGACGTTGTTGTTGTTGTTTTTTATTTGACGTTGGTGTTTATTTGACGTTGTTGTTGTTTATATGACGTTGTTGTTGTTTTTTATTTGACGTTGTTGTTGTTGTTGTTATCGTCGTCGTTGTTGTTTATTTGACGTTGTTGTTGTCGTTGTTTTTGTTGTTTATTTGACGTTGTTGTTATTTATTTGACGTTGTTGTTGTTATTGCTTATTTGACATTGTTGTTGTTGTTTATTTGACGTTGTTGTTGTTGTTGTTTATTTGATGTTGTTTTAGTTGTTGTTGTTTATTTGACGTTGTTGTTGTTTTTTATTTGACGTTGTTGTTGTTGACATTGTTGTTGTTGTTTATTTGACGTTGTTGTTGTTTTTTATTTGACGTTGTTGTTGTTGACATTGTTGTTGTTGTTTATTTGACGTTGTTGTTGTTTTTGTTTATTTGACGTAGTTGTTGTTATTGACGTTGTTGTTGTTGTTATTGTTTATTTGACGTTATTGTTGTTGTTGTTGTTGTTTATTTGACGTTGTTGTTGTTGTTGACGTTGTTGTTGTTGTTGTTGTTTATTTGACGTTGTTGTTGTTGTTGTTTATTTGACGTTGTTGTTGTTGTTGTTTATTTGACGTTATTGTTGTTGTTTATTTGACATTGTTATTGTTGTTGTTGTTGACGTTGTTGTTGTTGTTGCTATTTATTTGACGTTGTTGTTGTTGTTGTTGTTTATTTGACATTATTGTTGTTTATTTAACGTCGTGGTTGTTGTTGTTTATTTGACGTTGTTGTTGTTGTTGTATTTGTTGTTGTTGTTATTGTTGTTGTTTATTTGACGTTGTTGTTATTGTTGTTGTTTATTTGACGTTGTTGTTGTTGTTGTTTATTTGACGTTGTTGTTGTCGTCGTTGTTGTTGTTTATTTAACGTTGTTGTTGCCGTTGTTTTTGTTGTTTATTTGACGTTGTTGTTATTTATTTGACGTTGTTGTTGTTATTGCTTATTTGACATTGTTGTTGTTGTTTATTTGACGTTGTTGTTGTTGTTGTTGTTGTTTATTTGACGTTGTTGTTGTTGTTTATTTGATGTTGTTTTTTATTGTTGTTGTTTATTTGACGTTGTTGTTGTTTTTTATTTGACGTTGTTGTTGTTGACATTGTTGTTGTTGTTTATTTGACGTTGTTGTTTTTTTTGTTTATTTGATGTAGTTGTTGTTATTGACGTTGTTGTTGTTGTTGTTTATTTGACGTTGTTGTTGCTGTTCTTTATTTAACGTTGTTGTTGTCATTGTTTTTGTTGTTTATTTGACGTTGTTGTTGTTATTTAATTGACGTTGTTTTTGTTGTTGTTTATTTGACGTTGTTGTTGATGTTGTTGTTGTTGTTTATTTGACATTATTGTTGTTGTTTTTTATTTGACGTTGTTGTTGTTGTTATTGACGTTGTTGTTGTTGTTGTTGTTTATTTGATGTTGTTGTTGTTGTTGACAAAGTTGGTGTTGTTTATTTGACGTTGTTGTTGTTGACGTTGTTGTTTATTTGACGTTGTTGTTGTTGTCTATTTGACGTTGTTGTTGTTGTTGTTGTTGACATTTTTGTTGTTGTTTATTGGACGTTGTTATTGTTGTTGTTTATTTGACATTGTTGTTGTTGTTGACGGTGTTATTGTTGTTGTTTATTTGACATTGTTGTTGTTGTTGTTTATTTGACGTTGTTGTTGTTGTTATTGTTGTTTATTTGACGTTGTTGTTGTTGTTTTTTATTTGACGTTGGTGTTTATTTGACGTTGTTGTTGTTTATATGACGTTGTTGTTGTTTTTTATTTGACGTTGTTGTTGTTGTTGTTATCGTCGTCGTTGTTGTTTATTTGACGTTGTTGTTGTCGTTGTTTTTGTTGTTTATTTGACGTTGTTGTTATTTATTTGACGTTGTTGTTGTTATTGCTTATTTGACATTGTTGTTGTTGTTTATTTGACGTTGTTGTTGTTGTTGTTTATTTGATGTTGTTTTAGTTGTTGTTGTTTATTTGACGTTGTTGTTGTTTTTTATTTGACGTTGTTGTTGTTGACATTGTTGTTGTTGTTTATTTGACGTTGTTGTTGTTTTTTATTTGACGTTGTTGTTGTTGACATTGTTGTTGTTGTTTATTTGACGTTGTTGTTGTTTTTGTTTATTTGACGTAGTTGTTGTTATTGACGTTGTTGTTGTTGTTATTGTTTATTTGACGTTATTGTTGTTGTTGTTGTTGTTTATTTGACGTTGTTGTTGTTGTTGACGTTGTTGTTGTTGTTGTTGTTGTTTATTTGACGTTGTTGTTGTTGTTGTTTATTTGACGTTGTTGTTGTTGTTGTTTATTTGACGTTATTGTTGTTGTTTATTTGACATTGTTATTGTTGTTGTTGTTGACGTTGTTGTTGTTGTTGCTATTTATTTGACGTTGTTGTTGTTGTTGTTGTTTATTTGACATTATTGTTGTTTATTTAACGTCGTGGTTGTTGTTGTTTATTTGACGTTGTTGTTGTTGTTGTATTTGTTGTTGTTGTTATTGTTGTTGTTTATTTGACGTTGTTGTTATTGTTGTTGTTTATTTGACGTTGTTGTTGTTGTTGTTTATTTGACGTTGTTGTTGTCGTCGTTGTTGTTGTTTATTTAACGTTGTTGTTGCCGTTGTTTTTGTTGTTTATTTGACGTTGTTGTTATTTATTTGACGTTGTTGTTGTTATTGCTTATTTGACATTGTTGTTGTTGTTTATTTGACGTTGTTGTTGTTGTTGTTGTTGTTTATTTGACGTTGTTGTTGTTGTTTATTTGATGTTGTTTTTTATTGTTGTTGTTTATTTGACGTTGTTGTTGTTTTTTATTTGACGTTGTTGTTGTTGACATTGTTGTTGTTGTTTATTTGACGTTGTTGTTTTTTTTGTTTATTTGATGTAGTTGTTGTTATTGACGTTGTTGTTGTTGTTGTTTATTTGACGTTGTTGTTGTTGTTGTTTATTTGACGTTGTTGTTGTTGTTGACGTTGTTGTTGTTGTTGTTGTTTATTTGACGTTGTTGTTGTTGTTTATTTGACGTTGTTGTTGTTGTTGTTTATTTGACGTTATTGTTGTTTATTTGACGTTATTGTTGTTGTTTATTTGACATTGTTATTGTTGTTGTTGTTGTTGACGTTGTTGTTGTTGTTGCTATTTATTTGACGTTGTTGTTGTTGTTGTTTATTTGACATTGTTGTTGTTTATTTGACGTCGTGGTTGTTGTTGTTTATTTGACGTTGTTGTTGTTGTTGTTGTTGTTGTATTTGTTGTTGTTGTTATTGTTGTTGCTTATTTGACGTTATTGTTATTGTTGTTGTTTATTTGACGTTGTTGTTGTTGTTGTTGTTTATTTGACGTTGTTGTTGTCGTCGTTGTTGTTGTTTATTTGACGTTGTTGTTGTCGTTGTTTTTGTTGTTTATTTGACGTTGTTGTTATTTATTTGACGTTGTTGTTGTTATTGCTTATTTGACATTGTTGTTGTTGTTTATTTGACGTTGTTGTTGTTGTTGTTTATTTGACGTTGTTGTTGTTGTTGTTGTTTATTTGATGTTGTTTTAGTTGTTGTTGTTTATTTGACGTTGTTGTTGTTTTTTATTTGACGTTGTTGTTGTTGTTGACATTGTTGTTGTTGTTGTTTATTTGACGTTGTTGTTGTTTTTGTTTATTTGACGTAGTTGTTGTTATTGACGTTGTTGTTGTTGTTGTTTATTTGACGATTTTGTTGTTGTTGATGTTATTGTTATTGTTGTTGTTTTTTATTTGACGTTGTTGTTGTTGTTATTGTTGTTGTTGTTGTTTATTTGACGTTGTTGTTGTTGTTGTTGTTGTTTATTTGACGTTGTTGTTGTTGTTTATTTGACGTTGTTGTTGTTGTTTATTTGACATTGTTGTTGTTGTTATTTATTCGACGTTGTTGTTGTTGTTATTATTTATTTGACGTTGCTGTTGTTGTTGTTTATTTAACGTTGTTGTTGTTGTTGACATGTTGTTGTTGTTGTTGTTTATTTTTCGTTGTTGTTGTTGTTGTTTATTTGACGTAGTTGTTGTTATTGACGGTTTTGTTGTTGTTGTTTATTTGACATTTTTGTTGTTTTTGTTGTTTTTTATTTGACGTTGCTGTTGTTGTTGTTGTTTATTTGACGTTGTTGTTATTGTTGTTTATTTGACGTTGTTGTTGTTGTTGTTGTTTATTTGACGTTGTTGTTGTTGTTGTTTATTTGACGTTGTTGTTGTTGTTGTTATTTATTTGACGTTGTTGTTGTTGTTGTTATTGTTTATTTGACGTTGTTGTTGTTGTTGTTTATTTGACGTTGTTATTTTATTTATTTAACCTTGTTGTTGTTGTTGTTGTTGTTTATTTGACGTTGTTGTTGTTGTTTTTTATTTGACGTTGGTGTTTATTTGACGTTGTTGTTGTTTATATGACGTTGTTGTTGTTTATTTGACGTTGTTGTTGTTGTTATTTGAAGTTGTTGTTGTTGTATTTGTTGTTGTTGTTGTTGTTGTTTATTTGACGTTGTTGTTGTTGTTTATTTGACGTTATTGTTGTTGTTTATTTGACGTTGTTATTGTTGTTGTTGTTGTTGACGTTGTTGTTGTTGTTGCTATTTATTTGACGTTGTTGTTGTTGTTGTTGTTTATTTGACATTGTTGTTGTTTATTTGACGTCGTGGTTGTTGTTGTTTATTTGACGTTGTTGTTGTTGTTGTTGTATTTGTTGTTGTTGTTATTGTTGTTGCTTATTTGACGTTGTTGTTATTGTTGTTGTTTATTTGACGTTGTTGTTGTTGTTGTTATTTATTTGACGTTGTTATTGTTGTTGTTTATTTGACGTTGTTGTTGTTGTTGACGTTGTTGTTGTTGTTTATTTGACGTTGTTGTTGTTGTTGACGTTGTTGTTGTTGTTGTTGTTTATTTGACGTTGTTGTTGTTGTTGTTTATTTGACGTTGTTGTTGTTGTTGTTATTTATTTGACGTTGTTGTTGTTATTTATTTGACATTGTTGTTGTTGTTGTTGTTGACGTTGTTGTTGTTGTTGTTCTTGTTTATTTGACGTTGTTGTTGTTGTTTATTTGACATTGTTGTTATTGACACTGTTGTTGTTGTTGTTTATTTGACGTTGTTGTTGTTTATTTGACGTAGTTGTTGTTATTGACGTTGTTGTTGTTGTTGTTGTTGTTTATTTGACGTTTTTGTTGTTGTTGATGTTGTTGTTGTTGTTGTTGTTTATTTGACGTTGTTGTTGTTTATTTGACGTTGTTGTTGTTGTTGTTGTTGTTGTTGTTGTTGTTTATTTGATGTTGTTTTAGTTGTTGTTGTTTATTTGACGTTGTTGTTGTTTTTATTTGACATTGTTGTTGTTGACATTGTTGCTTTTGTTGTTTATTTGACGTTGTTGTTGTTGTTCTTTATTTGACGTAGTTGTTGTTATTGACGTTGTTGTTGTTGTTGATGTTGTTTATTTGACGTTGTTGTTGTTGTTGTTTATTTGACGTTGTTGTTGTTGTTGTTGTTTTTTATTTGACGTTGTTGTTGTTGTTTATTTGACGTTGTTGTTGTTATTGTTGTTGTTGTTGTTTATTTGACGTTGTTGTTTTAGTTGTTGTTGTTTATTTGACGTTGTTGTGATTGTTTATTTGACGTTGTTGTTGTTATTTATTTGACGTTGTTGTTGTTGTTATTTATTTGACGTTGTTATTGTTGTTGTTATTGTTTATTTGACGTTGTTGTTGTTGTTTATTTGACGTTGTTGTTGTTATTGTTATTGTTGTTTATTTGACGTTGTTGTTGTTGTTTTTTATTTGACGTTGGTGTTTATTTGACGTTGTTGTTGTTTATATGACGTTGTTGTTGTTTTTTATTTGACGTTGTTGTTGTTGTTGTTATCGTCGTCGTTGTTGTTTATTTGACGTTGTTGTTGTCGTTGTTTTTGTTGTTTATTTGACGTTGTTGTTATTTATTTGACGTTGTTGTTGTTATTGCTTATTTGACATTGTTGTTGTTGTTTATTTGACGTTGTTGTTGTTGTTGTTTATTTGATGTTGTTTTAGTTGTTGTTGTTTATTTGACGTTGTTGTTGTTTTTTATTTGACGTTGTTGTTGTTGACATTGTTGTTGTTGTTTATTTGACGTTGTTGTTGTTTTTTATTTGACGTTGTTGTTGTTGACATTGTTGTTGTTGTTTATTTGACGTTGTTGTTGTTTTTGTTTATTTGACGTAGTTGTTGTTATTGACGTTGTTGTTGTTGTTATTGTTTATTTGACGTTATTGTTGTTGTTGTTGTTGTTTATTTGACGTTGTTGTTGTTGTTGACGTTGTTGTTGTTGTTGTTGTTTATTTGACGTTGTTGTTGTTGTTGTTTATTTGACGTTGTTGTTGTTGTTGTTTATTTGACGTTATTGTTGTTGTTTATTTGACATTGTTATTGTTGTTGTTGTTGACGTTGTTGTTGTTGTTGCTATTTATTTGACGTTGTTGTTGTTGTTGTTGTTTATTTGACATTATTGTTGTTTATTTAACGTCGTGGTTGTTGTTGTTTATTTGACGTTGTTGTTGTTGTTGTATTTGTTGTTGTTGTTATTGTTGTTGTTTATTTGACGTTGTTGTTATTGTTGTTGTTTATTTGACGTTGTTGTTGTTGTTGTTTATTTGACGTTGTTGTTGTCGTCGTTGTTGTTGTTTATTTAACGTTGTTGTTGCCGTTGTTTTTGTTGTTTATTTGACGTTGTTGTTATTTATTTGACGTTGTTGTTGTTATTGCTTATTTGACATTGTTGTTGTTGTTTATTTGACGTTGTTGTTGTTGTTGTTGTTGTTTATTTGACGTTGTTGTTGTTGTTTATTTGATGTTGTTTTTTATTGTTGTTGTTTATTTGACGTTGTTGTTGTTTTTTATTTGACGTTGTTGTTGTTGACATTGTTGTTGTTGTTTATTTGACGTTGTTGTTTTTTTTGTTTATTTGATGTAGTTGTTGTTATTGACGTTGTTGTTGTTGTTGTTTATTTGACGTTGTTGTTGCTGTTCTTTATTTAACGTTGTTGTTGTCATTGTTTTTGTTGTTTATTTGACGTTGTTGTTGTTATTTAATTGACGTTGTTTTTGTTGTTGTTTATTTGACGTTGTTGTTGATGTTGTTGTTGTTGTTTATTTGACATTATTGTTGTTGTTTTTTATTTGACGTTGTTGTTGTTGTTATTGACGTTGTTGTTGTTGTTGTTGTTTATTTGATGTTGTTGTTGTTGTTGACAAAGTTGGTGTTGTTTATTTGACGTTGTTGTTGTTGACGTTGTTGTTTATTTGACGTTGTTGTTGTTGTCTATTTGACGTTGTTGTTGTTGTTGTTGTTGACATTTTTGTTGTTGTTTATTGGACGTTGTTATTGTTGTTGTTTATTTGACATTGTTGTTGTTGTTGACGGTGTTATTGTTGTTGTTTATTTGACATTGTTGTTGTTGTTGTTTATTTGACGTTGTTGTTGTTGTTATTGTTGTTTATTTGACGTTGTTGTTGTTGTTTTTTATTTGACGTTGGTGTTTATTTGACGTTGTTGTTGTTTATATGACGTTGTTGTTGTTTTTTATTTGACGTTGTTGTTGTTGTTGTTATCGTCGTCGTTGTTGTTTATTTGACGTTGTTGTTGTCGTTGTTTTTGTTGTTTATTTGACGTTGTTGTTATTTATTTGACGTTGTTGTTGTTATTGCTTATTTGACATTGTTGTTGTTGTTTATTTGATGTTGTTTTAGTTGTTGTTGTTTATTTGACGTTGTTGTTGTTTTTTATTTGACGTTGTTGTTGTTGACATTGTTGTTGTTGTTTATTTGACGTTGTTGTTGTTTTTTATTTGACGTTGTTGTTGTTGACATTGTTGTTGTTGTTTATTTGACGTTGTTGTTGTTTTTGTTTATTTGACGTAGTTGTTGTTATTGACGTTGTTGTTGTTGTTATTGTTTATTTGACGTTATTGTTGTTGTTGTTGTTGTTTATTTGACGTTGTTGTTGTTGTTGACGTTGTTGTTGTTGTTGTTGTTGTTTATTTGACGTTGTTGTTGTTGTTGTTTATTTGACGTTGTTGTTGTTGTTGTTTATTTGACGTTATTGTTGTTGTTTATTTGACATTGTTATTGTTGTTGTTGTTGACGTTGTTGTTGTTGTTGCTATTTATTTGACGTTGTTGTTGTTGTTGTTGTTTATTTGACATTATTGTTGTTTATTTAACGTCGTGGTTGTTGTTGTTTATTTGACGTTGTTGTTGTTGTTGTATTTGTTGTTGTTGTTATTGTTGTTGTTTATTTGACGTTGTTGTTATTGTTGTTGTTTATTTGACGTTGTTGTTGTTGTTGTTTATTTGACGTTGTTGTTGTCGTCGTTGTTGTTGTTTATTTAACGTTGTTGTTGCCGTTGTTTTTGTTGTTTATTTGACGTTGTTGTTATTTATTTGACGTTGTTGTTGTTATTGCTTATTTGACATTGTTGTTGTTGTTTATTTGACGTTGTTGTTGTTGTTGTTGTTGTTTATTTGACGTTGTTGTTGTTGTTTATTTGATGTTGTTTTTTATTGTTGTTGTTTATTTGACGTTGTTGTTGTTTTTTATTTGACGTTGTTGTTGTTGACATTGTTGTTGTTGTTTATTTGACGTTGTTGTTTTTTTTGTTTATTTGATGTAGTTGTTGTTATTGACGTTGTTGTTGTTGTTGTTTATTTGACGTTGTTGTTGTTGTTGTTTATTTGACGTTGTTGTTGTTGTTGACGTTGTTGTTGTTGTTGTTGTTTATTTGACGTTGTTGTTGTTGTTTATTTGACGTTGTTGTTGTTGTTGTTGTTTATTTGACGTTATTGTTGTTTATTTGACGTTATTGTTGTTGTTTATTTGACATTGTTATTGTTGTTGTTGTTGTTGACGTTGTTGTTGTTGTTGCTATTTATTTGACGTTGTTGTTGTTGTTGTTTATTTGACATTGTTGTTGTTTATTTGACGTCGTGGTTGTTGTTGTTTATTTGACGTTGTTGTTGTTGTTGTTGTTGTTGTATTTGTTGTTGTTGTTATTGTTGTTGCTTATTTGACGTTATTGTTATTGTTGTTGTTTATTTGACGTTGTTGTTGTTGTTGTTGTTTATTTGACGTTGTTGTTGTCGTCGTTGTTGTTGTTTATTTGACGTTGTTGTTGTCGTTGTTTTTGTTGTTTATTTGACGTTGTTGTTATTTATTTGACGTTGTTGTTGTTATTGCTTATTTGACATTGTTGTTGTTGTTTATTTGACGTTGTTGTTGTTGTTGTTTATTTGACGTTGTTGTTGTTGTTGTTGTTTATTTGATGTTGTTTTAGTTGTTGTTGTTTATTTGACGTTGTTGTTGTTTTTTATTTGACGTTGTTGTTGTTGTTGACATTGTTGTTGTTGTTGTTTATTTGACGTTGTTGTTGTTTTTGTTTATTTGACGTAGTTGTTGTTATTGACGTTGTTGTTGTTGTTGTTTATTTGACGATTTTGTTGTTGTTGATGTTATTGTTATTGTTGTTGTTTTTTATTTGACGTTGTTGTTGTTGTTATTGTTGTTGTTGTTGTTTATTTGACGTTGTTGTTGTTGTTGTTGTTGTTTATTTGACGTTGTTGTTGTTGTTTATTTGACGTTGTTGTTGTTGTTTATTTGACATTGTTGTTGTTGTTATTTATTCGACGTTGTTGTTGTTGTTATTATTTATTTGACGTTGCTGTTGTTGTTGTTTATTTAACGTTGTTGTTGTTGTTGACATGTTGTTGTTGTTGTTGTTTATTTTTCGTTGTTGTTGTTGTTGTTTATTTGACGTAGTTGTTGTTATTGACGGTTTTGTTGTTGTTGTTTATTTGACATTTTTGTTGTTTTTGTTGTTTTTTATTTGACGTTGCTGTTGTTGTTGTTGTTTATTTGACGTTGTTGTTATTGTTGTTTATTTGACGTTGTTGTTGTTGTTGTTGTTTATTTGACGTTGTTGTTGTTGTTGTTTATTTGACGTTGTTGTTGTTGTTGTTATTTATTTGACGTTGTTGTTGTTGTTGTTATTGTTTATTTGACGTTGTTGTTGTTGTTGTTTATTTGACGTTGTTATTTTATTTATTTAACCTTGTTGTTGTTGTTGTTGTTGTTTATTTGACGTTGTTGTTGTTGTTTTTTATTTGACGTTGGTGTTTATTTGACGTTGTTGTTGTTTATATGACGTTGTTGTTGTTTATTTGACGTTGTTGTTGTTGTTATTTGAAGTTGTTGTTGTTGTATTTGTTGTTGTTGTTGTTGTTGTTTATTTGACGTTGTTGTTGTTGTTTATTTGACGTTATTGTTGTTGTTTATTTGACGTTGTTATTGTTGTTGTTGTTGTTGACGTTGTTGTTGTTGTTGCTATTTATTTGACGTTGTTGTTGTTGTTGTTGTTTATTTGACATTGTTGTTGTTTATTTGACGTCGTGGTTGTTGTTGTTTATTTGACGTTGTTGTTGTTGTTGTTGTATTTGTTGTTGTTGTTATTGTTGTTGCTTATTTGACGTTGTTGTTATTGTTGTTGTTTATTTGACGTTGTTGTTGTTGTTGTTATTTATTTGACGTTGTTATTGTTGTTGTTTATTTGACGTTGTTGTTGTTGTTGACGTTGTTGTTGTTGTTTATTTGACGTTGTTGTTGTTGTTGACGTTGTTGTTGTTGTTGTTGTTTATTTGACGTTGTTGTTGTTGTTGTTGTTTATTTGACGTTGTTGTTGTTGTTGTTATTTATTTGACGTTGTTGTTGTTATTTATTTGACATTGTTGTTGTTGTTGTTGTTGACGTTGTTGTTGTTGTTGTTCTTGTTTATTTGACGTTGTTGTTGTTGTTTATTTGCAATTGTTGTTATTGACACTGTTGTTGTTGTTGTTTATTTGACGTTGTTGTTGTTTATTTGACGTAGTTGTTGTTATTGACGTTGTTGTTGTTGTTGTTGTTGTTTATTTGACGTTTTTGTTGTTGTTGATGTTGTTGTTGTTGTTGTTGTTTATTTGACGTTGTTGTTGTTTATTTGACGTTGTTGTTGTTGTTGTTGTTGTTGTTGTTGTTGTTTATTTGATGTTGTTTTAGTTGTTGTTGTTTATTTGACGTTGTTGTTGTTTTTATTTGACATTGTTGTTGTTGACATTGTTGCTTTTGTTGTTTATTTGACGTTGTTGTTGTTGTTCTTTATTTGACGTAGTTGTTGTTATTGACGTTGTTGTTGTTGTTGATGTTGTTTATTTGACGTTGTTGTTGTTGTTGTTTATTTGACGTTGTTGTTGTTGTTGTTGTTTTTTATTTGACGTTGTTGTTGTTGTTTATTTGACGTTGTTGTTGTTATTGTTGTTGTTGTTGTTTATTTGACGTTGTTGTTTTAGTTGTTGTTGTTTATTTGACGTTGTTGTGATTGTTTATTTGACGTTGTTGTTGTTATTTATTTGACGTTGTTGTTGTTGTTATTTATTTGACGTTGTTATTGTTGTTGTTATTGTTTATTTGACGTTGTTGTTGTTGTTTATTTGACGTTGTTGTTGTTATTGTTATTGTTGTTTATTTGACGTTGTTGTTGTTGTTTTTTATTTGACGTTGGTGTTTATTTGACGTTGTTGTTGTTTATATGACGTTGTTGTTGTTTTTTATTTGACGTTGTTGTTGTTGTTGTTATCGTCGTCGTTGTTGTTTATTTGACGTTGTTGTTGTCGTTGTTTTTGTTGTTTATTTGACGTTGTTGTTATTTATTTGACGTTGTTGTTGTTATTGCTTATTTGACATTGTTGTTGTTGTTTATTTGACGTTGTTGTTGTTGTTGTTTATTTGATGTTGTTTTAGTTGTTGTTGTTTATTTGACGTTGTTGTTGTTTTTTATTTGACGTTGTTGTTGTTGACATTGTTGTTGTTGTTTATTTGACGTTGTTGTTGTTTTTTATTTGACGTTGTTGTTGTTGACATTGTTGTTGTTGTTTATTTGACGTTGTTGTTGTTTTTGTTTATTTGACGTAGTTGTTGTTATTGACGTTGTTGTTGTTGTTATTGTTTATTTGACGTTATTGTTGTTGTTGTTGTTGTTTATTTGACGTTGTTGTTGTTGTTGACGTTGTTGTTGTTGTTGTTGTTTATTTGACGTTGTTGTTGTTGTTGTTTATTTGACGTTGTTGTTGTTGTTGTTTATTTGACGTTATTGTTGTTGTTTATTTGACATTGTTATTGTTGTTGTTGTTGACGTTGTTGTTGTTGTTGCTATTTATTTGACGTTGTTGTTGTTGTTGTTGTTTATTTGACATTATTGTTGTTTATTTAACGTCGTGGTTGTTGTTGTTTATTTGACGTTGTTGTTGTTGTTGTATTTGTTGTTGTTGTTATTGTTGTTGTTTATTTGACGTTGTTGTTATTGTTGTTGTTTATTTGACGTTGTTGTTGTTGTTGTTTATTTGACGTTGTTGTTGTCGTCGTTGTTGTTGTTTATTTAACGTTGTTGTTGCCGTTGTTTTTGTTGTTTATTTGACGTTGTTGTTATTTATTTGACGTTGTTGTTGTTATTGCTTATTTGACATTGTTGTTGTTGTTTATTTGACGTTGTTGTTGTTGTTGTTGTTGTTTATTTGACGTTGTTGTTGTTGTTTATTTGATGTTGTTTTTTATTGTTGTTGTTTATTTGACGTTGTTGTTGTTTTTTATTTGACGTTGTTGTTGTTGACATTGTTGTTGTTGTTTATTTGACGTTGTTGTTTTTTTTGTTTATTTGATGTAGTTGTTGTTATTGACGTTGTTGTTGTTGTTGTTTATTTGACGTTGTTGTTGCTGTTCTTTATTTAACGTTGTTGTTGTCATTGTTTTTGTTGTTTATTTGACGTTGTTGTTGTTATTTAATTGACGTTGTTTTTGTTGTTGTTTATTTGACGTTGTTGTTGATGTTGTTGTTGTTGTTGTTTATTTGACATTATTGTTGTTGTTTTTTATTTGACGTTGTTGTTGTTGTTATTGACGTTGTTGTTGTTGTTGTTGTTTATTTGATGTTGTTGTTGTTGTTGACAAAGTTGGTGTTGTTTATTTGACGTTGTTGTTGTTGACGTTGTTGTTTATTTGACGTTGTTGTTGTTGTCTATTTGACGTTGTTGTTGTTGTTGTTGTTGACATTTTTGTTGTTGTTTATTGGACGTTGTTATTGTTGTTGTTTATTTGACATTGTTGTTGTTGTTGACGGTGTTATTGTTGTTGTTTATTTGACATTGTTGTTGTTGTTGTTTATTTGACGTTGTTGTTGTTGTTATTGTTGTTTATTTGACGTTGTTGTTGTTGTTTTTTATTTGACGTTGGTGTTTATTTGACGTTGTTGTTGTTTATATGACGTTGTTGTTGTTTTTTATTTGACGTTGTTGTTGTTGTTGTTATCGTCGTCGTTGTTGTTTATTTGACGTTGTTGTTGTCGTTGTTTTTGTTGTTTATTTGACGTTGTTGTTATTTATTTGACGTTGTTGTTGTTATTGCTTATTTGACATTGTTGTTGTTGTTTATTTGATGTTGTTTTAGTTGTTGTTGTTTATTTGACGTTGTTGTTGTTTTTTATTTGACGTTGTTGTTGTTGACATTGTTGTTGTTGTTTATTTGACGTTGTTGTTGTTTTTTATTTGACGTTGTTGTTGTTGACATTGTTGTTGTTGTTTATTTGACGTTGTTGTTGTTTTTGTTTATTTGACGTAGTTGTTGTTATTGACGTTGTTGTTGTTGTTATTGTTTATTTGACGTTATTGTTGTTGTTGTTGTTGTTTATTTGACGTTGTTGTTGTTGTTGACGTTGTTGTTGTTGTTGTTGTTGTTTATTTGACGTTGTTGTTGTTGTTGTTTATTTGACGTTGTTGTTGTTGTTGTTTATTTGACGTTATTGTTGTTGTTTATTTGACATTGTTATTGTTGTTGTTGTTGACGTTGTTGTTGTTGTTGCTATTTATTTGACGTTGTTGTTGTTGTTGTTGTTTATTTGACATTATTGTTGTTTATTTAACGTCGTGGTTGTTGTTGTTTATTTGACGTTGTTGTTGTTGTTGTATTTGTTGTTGTTGTTATTGTTGTTGTTTATTTGACGTTGTTGTTATTGTTGTTGTTTATTTGACGTTGTTGTTGTTGTTGTTTATTTGACGTTGTTGTTGTCGTCGTTGTTGTTGTTTATTTAACGTTGTTGTTGCCGTTGTTTTTGTTGTTTATTTGACGTTGTTGTTATTTATTTGACGTTGTTGTTGTTATTGCTTATTTGACATTGTTGTTGTTGTTTATTTGACGTTGTTGTTGTTGTTGTTGTTGTTTATTTGACGTTGTTGTTGTTGTTTATTTGATGTTGTTTTTTATTGTTGTTGTTTATTTGACGTTGTTGTTGTTTTTTATTTGACGTTGTTGTTGTTGACATTGTTGTTGTTGTTTATTTGACGTTGTTGTTTTTTTTGTTTATTTGATGTAGTTGTTGTTATTGACGTTGTTGTTGTTGTTGTTTATTTGACGTTGTTGTTGTTGTTGTTTATTTGACGTTGTTGTTGTTGTTGACGTTGTTGTTGTTGTTGTTGTTTATTTGACGTTGTTGTTGTTGTTTATTTGACGTTGTTGTTGTTGTTGTTGTTTATTTGACGTTATTGTTGTTTATTTGACGTTATTGTTGTTGTTTATTTGACATTGTTATTGTTGTTGTTGTTGTTGACGTTGTTGTTGTTGTTGCTATTTATTTGACGTTGTTGTTGTTGTTGTTTATTTGACATTGTTGTTGTTTATTTGACGTCGTGGTTGTTGTTGTTTATTTGACGTTGTTGTTGTTGTTGTTGTTGTTGTATTTGTTGTTGTTGTTATTGTTGTTGCTTATTTGACGTTATTGTTATTGTTGTTGTTTATTTGACGTTGTTGTTGTTGTTGTTGTTTATTTGACGTTGTTGTTGTCGTCGTTGTTGTTGTTTATTTGACGTTGTTGTTGTCGTTGTTTTTGTTGTTTATTTGACGTTGTTGTTATTTATTTGACGTTGTTGTTGTTATTGCTTATTTGACATTGTTGTTGTTGTTTATTTGACGTTGTTGTTGTTGTTGTTTATTTGACGTTGTTGTTGTTGTTGTTGTTTATTTGATGTTGTTTTAGTTGTTGTTGTTTATTTGACGTTGTTGTTGTTTTTTATTTGACGTTGTTGTTGTTGTTGACATTGTTGTTGTTGTTGTTTATTTGACGTTGTTGTTGTTTTTGTTTATTTGACGTAGTTGTTGTTATTGACGTTGTTGTTGTTGTTGTTTATTTAACGATTTTGTTGTTGTTGATGTTATTGTTATTGTTGTTGTTTTTTATTTGATGTTGTTGTTGTTGTTATTGTTGTTGTTGTTGTTTATTTGACGTTGTTGTTGTTGTTGTTGTTGTTTATTTGACGTTGTTGTTGTTGTTTATTTGACGTTGTTGTTGTTGTTTATTTGACATTGTTGTTGTTGTTATTTATTCGACGTTGTTGTTGTTGTTATTATTTATTTGACGTTGCTGTTGTTGTTGTTGTTTATTTAACGTTGTTGTTGTTGTTGACATGTTGTTGTTGTTGTTGTTTATTTTTCGTTGTTGTTGTTGTTGTTTATTTGACGTAGTTGTTGTTATTGACGGTTTTGTTGTTGTTGTTTATTTGACATTTTTGTTGTTTTTGTTGTTTTTTATTTGACGTTGCTGTTGTTGTTGTTGTTTATTTGACGTTGTTGTTATTGTTGTTTATTTGACGTTGTTGTTGTTGTTGTTGTTTATTTGACGTTGTTGTTGTTGTTGTTTATTTGACGTTGTTGTTGTTGTTGTTATTTATTTGACGTTGTTGTTGTTGTTGTTATTGTTTATTTGACGTTGTTGTTGTTGTTGTTTATTTGACGTTGTTATTTTATTTATTTAACCTTGTTGTTGTTGTTGTTGTTGTTTATTTGACGTTGTTGTTGTTGTTTTTTATTTGACGTTGGTGTTTATTTGACGTTGTTGTTGTTTATATGACGTTGTTGTTGTTTATTTGACGTTGTTGTTGTTGTTATTTGAAGTTGTTGTTGTTGTATTTGTTGTTGTTGTTGTTGTTGTTTATTTGACGTTGTTGTTGTTGTTTATTTGACGTTATTGTTGTTGTTTATTTGACGTTGTTATTGTTGTTGTTGTTGTTGACGTTGTTGTTGTTGTTGCTATTTATTTGACGTTGTTGTTGTTGTTGTTGTTTATTTGACATTGTTGTTGTTTATTTGACGTCGTGGTTGTTGTTGTTTATTTGACGTTGTTGTTGTTGTTGTTGTATTTGTTGTTGTTGTTATTGTTGTTGCTTATTTGACGTTGTTGTTATTGTTGTTGTTTATTTGACGTTGTTGTTGTTGTTGTTATTTATTTGACGTTGTTATTGTTGTTGTTTATTTGACGTTGTTGTTGTTGTTGACGTTGTTGTTGTTGTTTATTTGACGTTGTTGTTGTTGTTGACGTTGTTGTTGTTGTTGTTGTTTATTTGACGTTGTTGTTGTTGTTGTTTATTTGACGTTGTTGTTGTTGTTGTTATTTATTTGACGTTGTTGTTGTTATTTATTTGACATTGTTGTTGTTGTTGTTGTTGACGTTGTTGTTGTTGTTGTTCTTGTTTATTTGACGTTGTTGTTGTTGTTTATTTGACATTGTTGTTATTGACACTGTTGTTGTTGTTGTTTATTTGACGTTGTTGTTGTTTATTTGACGTAGTTGTTGTTATTGACGTTGTTGTTGTTGTTGTTGTTGTTTATTTGACGTTTTTGTTGTTGTTGATGTTGTTGTTGTTGTTGTTGTTTATTTGACGTTGTTGTTGTTTATTTGACGTTGTTGTTGTTGTTGTTGTTGTTGTTGTTGTTGTTTATTTGATGTTGTTTTAGTTGTTGTTGTTTATTTGACGTTGTTGTTGTTTTTATTTGACATTGTTGTTGTTGACATTGTTGCTTTTGTTGTTTATTTGACGTTGTTGTTGTTGTTCTTTATTTGACGTAGTTGTTGTTATTGACGTTGTTGTTGTTGTTGATGTTGTTTATTTGACGTTGTTGTTGTTGTTGTTTATTTGACGTTGTTGTTGTTGTTGTTGTTTTTTATTTGACGTTGTTGTTGTTGTTTATTTGACGTTGTTGTTGTTATTGTTGTTGTTGTTGTTTATTTGACGTTGTTGTTTTAGTTGTTGTTGTTTATTTGACGTTGTTGTGATTGTTTATTTGACGTTGTTGTTGTTATTTATTTGACGTTGTTGTTGTTGTTATTTATTTGACGTTGTTATTGTTGTTGTTATTGTTTATTTGACGTTGTTGTTGTTGTTTATTTGACGTTGTTGTTGTTGTTTATTTGACGTTGTTTTTGTTATTTGACGTTGTTGTTGTTGTATTTGTTATTGTTGTTGTTGCTTATTTGACGTTGTTGTTATTGTTGCTATTGATTTGACGTTGTTGTTGTTGTTGTTTATTTGACGTTGTTGTTGTTGTTTATTTGACATTGTCGTTGTTGTTGTTTATTTGACGTTGTGGTTGTTGTTGTATTTATTGTTGTTGTTATTGTTGTTGCTTATTTGACGTTGTTGTTATTGTTGTTGTTTATTTGACATTGTTGTTGTTGTTGTGTTATTCATTTGACGTTGTTGTTGTTGTTGTTGTTTATTTGACATTGTTGTTGTTGTTGTTGTTGTTGCTGTTCTTTATTTGACATTGTTGTTTTTGTTGTTTAATTGACGTTGTTGTTATTATTTAATTGACGTTGTTGTTGTTGTTTAATTGACGTTGGTGTTGACGTTGTTGTTGTTGTTTATTTGACATTGTTGTTGTTGTTGTTTATTTGACGTTGTTGTTGTTGTTGTTGACGTTGTTGTTGTTGTTGTTGTTGTTTATTTGATGTTGTTGTTGTTGTTGTTGACATAGTTGGTGTTGTTTATTTGACGTTGTTGTTGTTGTGTTATTCATTTGACGTTGTTGATGTTGTTGTTTATTTGACGTTGTTGTTGCTGTTCTTTATTTAACGTTGTTGTTGTCGTTGTTTTTGTTGTTTATTTGACGTTGTTGTTGTAATTTAATTGACGTTGTTTTTGTTGTTGTTTATTTGACGTTGTTGTTGATGTTGTTGTTGTTGTTTATTTGACATTATTGTTGTTGTTTTTTATTTGACGTTGTTGTTGTTGTTGTTGATGTTGTTGTTGTTGTTGTTGTTTATTTGATGTTGTTGTTGTTGTTGACAAAGTTGGTGTTGTTTATTTGACGTTGTTGTTGTTGACGTTGTTGTTTATTTGACGTTGTTGTTGTTGTTTATTTGACGTTGTTGTTGTTGTTGTTGTTGACGTTTTTGTTGTTGTTTATTGGACGTTGTTATTGTTGTTGTTTATTTGACATTGTTGTTGTTGTTGACGGTGTTATTGTTGTTGTTTATTTGACATTGTTGTTGTTGTTGTTGTTTATTTGACGTTGTTGTTGTTGTTATTGTTGTTTATTTGACGTTGTTGTTATTGTTTTTTATTTGTCGTTGGTGTTTATTTGACGTTGTTGTTGTTTATATGACGTTGTTGTTTATATGACGTTGTTGTTGTTGTTGTTGTCGTCGTCGTTGTTGTTTATTTGACGTTGTTGTTGTCGTTGTTTTTGTTGTTTATTTGACGTTGTTGTTATTTATTTGACGTTGTTGTTGTTATTGCTTATTTGACATTGTTGTTGTTGTTTATTTGACGTTGTTGTTGTTGTTGTTTATTTGATGTTGTTTTAGTTGTTGTTGTTTATTTGACGTTGTTGTTGTTTTTTATTTGACGTTGTTGTTGTTGACATTGTTGTTGTTGTTTATTTGACGTTGTTGTTGTTTTTTATTTGACGTTGTTGTTGTTGACATTGTTGTTGTTGTTTATTTGACGTTGTTGTTGTTTTTGTTTATTTGACGTAGTTGTTGTTATTTACGTTAATGTTGTTGTTATTGTTTATTTGACGTTGTTGTTGTTGTTGTTGTTTATTTGACGTTGTTGTTGTTGTTGACGTTGTTGTTGTTGTTGTTGTTTATTTGACGTTGTTGTTGTTGTTGTTTATTTGACGTTGTTGTTGTTGTTGTTTATTTGACGTTGTTGTTGTTGTTTATTTGACGTTGTTGTTGTTGTTGTTGACGTTTTTGTTGTTGTTTATTGGACGTTGTTATTGTTGTTGTTTATTTGACATTGTTGTTGTTGTTGACGGTGTAATTGTTGTTGTTTATTTGACATTGTTGTTGTTGTTGTTGTTTATTTGACGTTGTTGTTGTTGTTATTGTTGTTTATTTGACGCTGTTGTTGTTGTTTTTTATTTGACGTTGGTGTTTATTTGACGTTGTTGTTGTTTATATGACGTTGTTATAGTTTTTTATTTGACGTTGTTGTTGTTGTTGTTGTCGTCGTCGTTGTTGTTTATTTGACGTTGTTGTTGTCGTTGTTTTTGTTGTTTATTTGACGTTGTTGTTATTTATTTGGCGTTGTTGTTGTTATTGCTTATTTGACATTGTTGTTGTTGTTTATTTGACGTTGTTGTTGTTGTTGTTTATTTGATGTTGTTTTAGTTGTTGTTGTTTATTTGACGTTGTTGTTGTTTTTTATTTGACGTTGTTGTTGTTGACATTGTTGTTGTTGTTTATTTGACGTTGTTGTTGTTTTTTATTTGACGTTGTTGTTGTTGACATTGTTGTTGTTGTTTATTTGACGTTGTTGTTGTTTTTGTTTATTTGACGTAGTTGTTGTTATTGACGTTGTTGTTGTTGTTATTGTTTATTTGACGTTGTTGTTGTTGTTGTTGTTTATTTGACGTTGTTGTTGTTGTTGACGTTGTTGTGGATTTGTTGTTGTTTATTTGACGTTGTTGTTGTTGTTGTTTATTTGACGTTGTTGTTGTTGTTGTTTATTTGACGTTATTGTTGTTGTTTATTTGACATTGTTATTGGTGTTGTTGTTGTTGACGTTGTTGTTGTTGTTGCTATTTATTTGACGTTGTTGTTGTTGTTGTTTATTTGACATTATTGTTGTTTATTTGACGTCGTGGTTGTTGTTGTTTATTTGACGTTGTTGTTATTGTTGTTGTATTTGTTGTTGTTGTTATTGTTGTTGTTTATTTGACGTTGTTGTTATTGTTGTTGTTTATTTGATGTTGTTGTTGTTGTTGTTTATTTGACGTTGTTGTTGTCGTCGTTGTTGTTGTTTATTTGACGTTGTTGTTGTCGTTGTTTTTGTTGTTTATTTGACGTTGTTGTTATTTATTTGACGTTGTTGTTGTTATTGCTTATTTGACATTGTTGTTGTTGTTTATTTGACGTTGTTGTTGTTGTTGTTGTTTATTTGACGTTGTTGTTGTTGTTTATTTGATGTTGTTTTTTATTGTTGTTGTTTATTTGACGTTGTTGTTGTTTTTTATTTGACGTTGTTGTTGTTGACATTGTTGTTGTTGTTTATTTGACGTTGTTGTTGTTTTTGTTTATTTGACGTAGTTGTTGTTATTGACGTTGTTGTTGTTGTTGTTGTTTATTTGACGTTGTTGTTGTTGTTGTTGTTTATTTGACGTTGTTGTTGTTGTTGATGTTGTTGTTGTTGTTGTTCTTTATTTGACGTTGTTGTTGTTGTTTATTTGACGTTGTTGTTGTTGTTGTTTATTTGACGTTATTGTTGTTTATTTGACGTTATTGTTGTTGTTTATTTGACATTGTTATTGTTGTTGTTGTTGTTGACGTTGTTGTTGTTGTTGCTATTTATTTGACGCTGTTGTTGTTGTTGTTTATTTGACATTGTTGTTGTTTATTTGACGTCGTGGTTGTTGTTGTTTATTTGACGTTGTTGTTGTTGTTGTTGTTGTATTTGTTGTTGTTGTTATTGTTGTTGCTTATTTGACGTTGTTGTTATTGTTGTTGTTTATTTGACGTTGTTGTTGTTGTTGTTGTTTATTTGACGTTGTTGTTGTCGTCGTTGTTGTTGTTTATTTGACATTGTTGTTGTCGTTGTTTTTGTTGTTTATTTGACATTGTTGTTATTTATTTGACGTTGTTGTTGTTATTGCTTATTTGACATTGTTGTTGTTGTTTATTTGACGTTGTTGTTGTTGTTGTTGTTTATTTGACGTTGTTGTTGTTGTTGTTTATTCTATGTTGTTTTAGTTGTTGTTGTTTATTTGACGTTGTTGTTGTTTTTTATTTGACGTCGTTGTTGTTGTTGACATTGTTGTTGTTGTTGTTTATTTGACGTTGTTGTTGTTTTTGTTTATTTGACGTAGTTGTTGTTATTGACGTTGTTGTTGTTGTTGTTGTTTATTTGACGTTTTTGTTGTTGTTGATGTTGTTGTTATTGTTGTTGTTTTTTATTTGACGTTGTTGTTATTGTTATTGTTGTTGTTGTTGTTTATTTGACGTTGTTGTTGTTGTTGTTGTTTATTTGACGTTGTTGTTGTTGTTGTTTATTTGACGTTGTTGTTGTTGTTGTTTATTTGACATTGTTGTTGTTGTTATTTATTCGACGTTGTTGTTGTTGTTATTATTTATTTGACGTTGCTGTTGTTGTTTATTTTTCGTTGTTGTTGTTGTTGTTTATTTGACGTAGTTGTTGTTATTGACGGTTTTGTTGTTGTTGTTTATTTGACATTTTTATTGTTTTTGTTGTTTTTTATTTGACGTTGTTGTTGTTGTTGTTGTTTATTTGACGTTGTTGTTGTTGTTGTTTATTTGACGTTGTTGTTCTTGTTGTTTATTTGACGTTGTTGTTGTTGTTGTTTATTTGACGTTGTTGTTGTTGTTGTTATTTATTTGACGTTGTTGTTGTTGTTGTTGTTGTTATTGTTTATTTGACGTTGTTGTTGTTGTTGTTTATTTGACGTTGTTATTTTATTTATTTAACGTTGTTGTTGTTGTTGTTGTTTATTTGACGTTGTTGTTGTTGTTTTTTATTTGACGTTGGTGTTTATTTGACATTGTTGTTGTTGTTATTTATTCGACGTTGTTGTTGTTGTTATTATTTATTTGACGTTGCTGTTGTTGTTGTTTATTTAACGTTGTTGTTGTTGTTGACATGTTGTTGTTGTTGTTGTTTATTATTCGTTGTAGTTGTTGTTGTTTATTTGACGTAGTTGTTGTTATTGACGGTTTTGTTGTTGTTGTATATTTGACATTTTTGTTGTTTTTGTTGTTTTTTATTTGACGTTGCTGTTGTTGTTGTTGTTTATTTGACGTTGTTGTTGTTGTTGTTTATTTGACGTTGTTGTTGTTGTTGTTTATTTGACGTTGTTGTTGTTGTTGTTTATTTGACGTTGTTGTTGTTGTTGTTATTTATTTGACGTTGTTGTTGTTGTTGTTGTTGTTATTGTTTATTTGACGTTGTTGTTGTTGTTGTTGTTTATTTGACGTTGTTATTTTATTTATTTAACCTTGTTGTTGTTGCTGTTGTTTATTTGACGGTTTTGTTGTTGTTTTTTATTTGACGTTGGTGTTTATTTGACGTTGTTGTTGTTTATATGACGTTGTTGTTGTTTATTTGACGTTGTTGTTGTTGTTATTTGAAGTTGTTGTTGTTGTATTTGTTGTTGTTGTTGTTGTTGTTGTTTATTTGACGTTGTTGTTGTTGTTTATTTGACGTTATTGTTGTTGTTTATTTGACGTTGTTATTGTTGTTGTTGTTGTTGACGTTGTTGTTGTTGTTGCTATTTATTTGACGTTGTTGTTGTTGTTGTTGTTTATTTGACATTGTTGTTGTTTATTTGACGTCGTGGTTGTTGTTGTTTATTTGACGTTGTTGTTGTTGTTGTATTTGTTGTTGTTGTTATTGTTGTTGCTTATTTGACGTTGTTGTTATTGTTGTTGTTTATTTGACGTTGTTGTTGTTGTTGTTATTTATTTGACGTTGTTATTGTTGTTGTTTATTTGACGTTGTTGTTGTTGTTGACGTTGTTGTTGTTGTTTATTTGACGTTGTTGTTGTTGTTGACGTTGTTGTTGTTGTTGTTGTTTATTTGACGTTGTTGTTGTTGTTTATTTGACGTTGTTGTTGTTATTGTTATTTATTTGACGTTGTTGTTGTTATTTATTTGACATTGTTGTTGTTGTTGTTGTTGACGTTGTTGTTGTTGTTGTTCTTGTTTATTTGACGTTGTTGTTGTTGTTTATTTGACATTGTTGTTATTGACACTGTTGTTGTTGTTGTTTATTTGACGTTGTTGTTGTTTATTTGACGTAGTTGTTGTTATTGACGTTGTTGTTGTTGTTGTTGTTGTTTATTTGACGTTTTTGTTGTTGTTGATGTTGTTGTTGTTGTTGTTGTTTATTTGACGTTGTTGTTGTTTATTTGACGTTGTTGTTGTTGTTGTTTATTTGATGTTGTTTTAGTTGTTGTTGTTTATTTGACGTTGTTGTTGTTTTTATTTGACGTTGTTGTTGTTGACATTGTTGCTTTTGTTGTTTATTTGACGTTGTTGTTGTTGTTCTTTATTTGACGTAGTTGTTGTTATTGACGTTGTTGTTGTTGTTGATGTTGTTTATTTGACGTTGTTGTTGTTGTTGTTGTTTATTTGACGTTGTTGTTGTTGTTGTTTTTTATTTGACGTTGTTGTTGTTGTTTATTTGACATTGTTGTTGTTATTGTTGTTGTTGTTGTTTATTTGACGTTGTTGTTTTAGTTGTTGTTGTTTATTTGACGTTGTTGTGATTGTTTATTTGACGTTGTTGTTGTTATTTATTTGACGTTGTTGTTGTTGTTATTTATTTGACGTTGTTATTGTTGTTGTTATTGTTTATTTGACGTTGTTGTTGTTGTTGTTATTTATTTGACGTTGTTGTTGTTGTTGTTGTTGTTGTTATTGTTTATTTGACGTTGTTGTTGTTGTTGTTGTTTATTTGACGTTGTTATTTTATTTATTTAACCTTGTTGTTGTTGTTGTTGTTTATTTGACGGTTTTGTTGTTGTTTTTTATTTGACGTTGGTGTTTATTTGACGTTGTTGTTGTTTATATGACGTTGTTGTTGTTTATTTGACGTTGTTGTTGTTGTTATTTGAAGTTGTTGTTGTTGTATTTGTTGTTGTTGTTGTTGTTGTTTATTTGACGTTGTTGTTGTTGTTTATTTGACGTTATTGTTGTTGTTTATTTGACGTTGTTATTGTTGTTGTTGTTGTTGACGTTGTTGTTGTTGTTGCTATTTATTTGACGTTGTTGTTGTTGTTGTTTATTTGACATTGTTGTTGTTTATTTGACGTCGTGGTTGTTGTTGTTGTTGTATTTGTTGTTGTTGTTATTGTTGTTGCTTATTTGACGTTGTTGTTATTGTTGTTGTTTATTTGACGTTGTTGTTGTTGTTGTTATTTATTTGACGTTGTTATTGTTGTTGTTTATTTGACGTTGTTGTTGTTGTTGACGTTGTTGTTGTTGTTTATTTGACGTTGTTGTTGTTGTTGTTGACGTTGTTGTTGTTGTTGTTGTTGTTTATTTGACGTTGTTGTTGTTGTTTATTTGACGTTGTTGTTGTTGTTGTTATTTATTTGACATTGTTGTTGTTGTTGTTATTTATTTGACATTGTTGTTGTTGTTGTTGACGTTGTTGTCGTTGTTGTTCTTGTTTATTTGACGTTGTTGTTTATTTGACATTGTTGTTATTGACACTGTTGTTGTTGTTGTTTATTTGACGTTGTTGTTGTTTATTTGACGTAGTTGTTGTTATTGACGTTGTTGTTGTTGTTGTTGTTTATTTGACGTTTTTGTTGTTGTTGATGTTGTTGTTGTTGTTGTTGTTTATTGGACGTTGTTGTTGTTTATTTGACGTTGTTGTTGTTGTTGTTTATTTGACGTTGTTGTTGTTTTTATTTGACGTTGTTGTTGTTGACATTGTTGCTTTTGTTGTTTATTTGACGTTGTTGTTGTTGTTCTTTATTTGACGTAGTTGTTGTTATTGACGTTGTTGTTGTTGTTGATGTTGTTTATTTGACGTTGTTGTTGTTGTTGTTTATTTGACGTTGTTGTTGTTGTTGTTTTTTATTTGACGTTGTTGTTGTTGTTTATTTGACGTTGTTGTTGTTATTGTTGTTGTTGTTGTTTATTTGACGTTGTTGTTTTAGTTGTTGTTGTTTATTTGACGTTGTTGTGATTGTTTATTTGACGTTGTTGTTGTTATTTATTTGACGTTGTTGTTGTTGTTATTTATTTGACGTTGTTATTGTTGTTGTTATTGTTTATTTGACGTTGTTGTTGTTGTTGTTTATTTGACGTTGTTATTGTTGTTTATTTGACGTTGTTTTTGTTATTTGACGTTGTTGTTGTTGTATTTGTTATTGTTGTTGTTGCTTATTTGACGTTGTTGTTATTGTTGCTATTGATTTGACGTTGTTGTTGTTGTTGTTTATTTGACGTTGTTGTTGTTGTTTATTTGACATTGTTGTTGTTGTTGTTTATTTGACGTTGTGGTTGTTGTTGTATTTATTGTTGTTGTTATTGTTGTTGCTTATTTGACGTTGTTGTTATTGTTGTTGTTCATTTGACATTGTTGTTGTTGTTGTGTTATTCATTTGACGTTGTTGTTGTTGTTGTTGTTTATTTGACATTGTTGTTGTTGTTGTTGCTGTTCTTTATTTGACATTGTTGTTGTCGTTGTTTTTGTTGTTTAATTGACGTTGTTGTTATTATTTAATTGACGTTGTTGTTGTTGTTTAATTGACGTTGGTGTTGACGTTGTTGTTGTTGTTTATTTGACATTGTTGTTGTTGTTGTTTATTTGACGTTGTTGTTGTTGTTGTTGACGTTGTTGTTGTTGTTGTTGTTTATTTGATGTTGTTGTTGTTGTTGTTGACATAGTTGGTGTTGTTTATTTGACGTTGTTGTTGTTGTGTTATTCATTTGACGTTGTTGTTGTTGTTGTTTATTTGACGTTGTTGTTGCTGTTCTTTATTTAACGTTGTTGTTGTCGTTGTTTTTGTTGTTTATTTGACGTTGTTGTTGTTATTTAATTGACGTTGTTTTTGTTGTTGTTTATTTGACGTTGTTGTTGATGTTGTTGTTGTATTTATTTGACATTATTGTTGTTGTTTTTTATTTGACGTTGTTGTTGTTGTTGTTGATGTTGTTGTTGTTGTTGTTGTTTATTTGATGTTGTTGTTGTTGTTGACAAAGTTGGTGTTGTTTATTTGACGTTGTTGTTGTTGACGTTGTTGTTGTTGTTTATTTGACGTTGTTGTTGTTGTTGTTGTTGACGTTTTTGTTGTTGTTTATTGGACGTTGTTATTGTTGTTGTTTATTTGACATTGTTGTTGTTGTTGACGGTGTTATTGTTGTTGTTTATTTGACATTGTTGTTGTTGTTGTTGTTTATTTGACGTTGTTGTTGTTGTTATTGTTGTTTATTTGACGTTGTTGTTGTTGTTTTTTATTTGACGTTGGTGTTTATTTGACGTTGTTGTTGTTTATATGACATTGTTATTGTTTTTTATTTGACGTTGTTGTTGTTGTTGTTGTCGTCGTCATTGTTGTTTATTTGACGTTGTTGTTGTCGTTGTTTTTGTTGTTTATTTGACGTTGTTGTTATTTATTTGACGTTGTTGTTGTTATTGCTTATTTGACATTGTTGTTGTTGTTTATTTGACGTTGTTGTTGTTGTTGTTTATTTGATGTTGTTTTAGTTGTTGTTGTTTATTTGACGTTGTTGTTGTTTTTTATTTGACGTTGTTGTTGTTGACATTGTTGTTGTTGTTTATTTGACGTTGTTGTTGTTTTTGTTTATTTGACGTAGTTGTTGTTATTGACGTTGTTGTTGTTGTTATTGTTTATTTGACGTTGTTGTTGTTGTTGTTGTTTATTTGACGTTGTTGTTGTTGTTGACGTTGTTGTTGTTGTTGTTGTTTATTTGACGTTGTTGTTGTTGTTGTTTATTTGACGTTGTTGTTGTGGTTGTTTATTTGACGTTATTGTTGTTGTTTATTTGACATTGTTATTGTTGTTGTTGTTGTTGACGTTGTTGTTGTTGTTGCTATTTATTTGACGTTGTTGTTGTTGTTGTTTATTTGACATTATTGTTATTTATTTGACGTCGTGGTTGTTGTTGTTTATTTGACGTTGTTGTTGTTGTTGTTGTATTTGTTGTTGTTGTTATTGTTGTTGTTTATTTGACGTTGTTGTTATTGTTGTTGTTTATTTGATGTTGTTGTTGTTGTTGTTTATTTGACGTTGTTGTTGTCGTCGTTGTTGTTGTTTATTTGACGTTGTTGTTGTCGTTGTTTTTGTTGTTTATTTGACGTTGTTGTTATTTATTTGACGTTGTTGTTGTTATTGCTTATTTGACATTGTTGTTGTTGTTTATTTGACGTTGTTGTTGTTGTTGTTGTTGTTTATTTGACGTTGTTGTTGTTGTTTATTTGATGTTGTTTTTTATTGTTGTTGTTTATTTGACGTTGTTGTTGTTTTTTATTTGACGTTGTTGTTGTTGACATTGTTGTTGTTGTTTATTTGACGTTGTTGTTGTTTTTGTTTATTTGACGTAGTTGTTGTTATTGACGTTGTTGTTGTTGTTGTTGTTGTTTATTTGACGTTGTTGTTGTTGTTGTTTATTTGACGTTGTTGTTGTTGTTGACGTTGTTGTTGTTGTTGTTGTTTATTTGACGTTGTTGTTGTTGTTTATTTGACGTTGTTGTTGTTGTTGTTTATTTGACGTTATTGTTGTTTATTTGACGTTATTGTTGTTGTTTATTTGACATTGTTATTGTTGTTGTTGTTGTTGACGTTGTTGTTGTTGTTGCTATTTATTTGACGTTGTTGTTGTTGTTGTTTATTTGACATTGTTGTTGTTTATTTGACGTCGTGGTTGTTGTTGTTTATTTGACGTTGTTGTTGTTGTTGTTGTTGTATTTGTTGTTGTTGTTATTGTTGTTGCTTATTTGACGTTGTTGTTATTGTTGTTGTTTATTTGACGTTGTTGTTGTTGTTGTTGTTTATTTGACGTTGTTGTTGTCGTCGTTGTTGTTGTTTATTTGACGTTGTTGTTGTCGTTGTTTTTGTTGTTTATTTGACATTGTTGTTATTTATTTGATGTTGTTGTTGTTATTGCTTATTTGACATTGTTGTTGTTGTTTATTTGACGTTGTTGTTGTTGTTGTTTATTTGACGTTGTTGTTGTTGTTGTTGTTTATTCTATGTTGTTTTAGTTGTTGTTGTTTATTTGACGTTGTTGTTGTTTTTTATTTGACGTCGTTGTTGTTGTTGACATTGTTGTTGTTGTTGTTTATTTGACGTTGTTGTTGTTTTTGTTTATTTGACGTAGTTGTTGTTATTGACGTTGTTGTTGTTGTTGTTTATTTGACGTTTTTGTTGTTGTTGATGTTGTTGTTATTGTTGTTGTTTTTTATTTGACGTTGTTGTTATTGTTATTGTTGTTGTTGTTGTTTATTTGACGTTGTTGTTGTTGTTGTTGTTGTTTATTTGACGTTGTTGTTGTTGTTGTTTATTTGACGTTGTTGTTGTTGTTGTTTATTTGACATTGTTGTTGTTGTTATTTATTCGACGTTGTTGTTGTTGTTATTATTTATTTGACGTTGCTGTTGTTGTTTATTTTTCGTTGTTGTTGTTGTTGTTTATTTGACGTAGTTGTTGTTATTGACGGTTTTGTTGTTGTTGTTTATTTGACATTTTTGTTGTTTTTGTTGTTTTTTATTTGACGTTGTTGTTGTTGTTGTTTATTTGACGTTGTTGTTGTTGTTGTTTATTTGACGTTGTTGTTGTTGTTGTTTATTTGACGTTGTTGTTGTTGTTGTTTATTTGACGTTATTGTTGTTGTTGTTTATTTGATGTTGTTGTTGTTGTTGTTGTTGTTGTTATTGTTTATTTGACGTTGTTGTTGTTGTTGTTTATTTGACGTTGTTATTTTATTTATTTAACGTTGTTGTTGTTGTTGTTGTTTATTTGACGTTGTTGTTGTTGTTTTTTATTTGACGTTGGTGTTTATTTGACGTTGTTGTTGTTTATATGACGTTGTTGTTGTTTATTTGACATTGTTGTTGTTGTTATTTGAAGTTGTTGTTGTTGTTGTATTTGTTGCTGTTGTTGTTGTTGTTTATTTGACGTTGTTGTTGTTGTTTATTTGACGTTATTGTTGTTGTTTATTTGACGTTGTTATTGTTGTTGTTATTGTTGACGTTGTTGTTGTTGTTGCTATTTATTTGACGTTGTTGTTGTTGTTGTTTATTTGACATTGTTGTTGTTTATTTGACGTCGTGGTTGTTGTTGTTTATTTGACGTTGTTGTTGTTGTTGTATTTGTTGTTGTTGTTATTGTTGTTGCTTATTTGACGTTGTTGTTATTGTTGTTGTTTATTTGACGTTGTTGTTGTTGTTGTTGTTTATTTGACGTTGTTGTTGTCGTGATTTTTGTTGTTTATTTGACGTTGTTGTTATTTATTTGACGTTGTTGTTGTTTATTTGACGTTTTTGTTGTTGACGTTGTTGTTGTTTATTTGACGTTGTTGTTATTTATTTGACGTTGTTATTGCTTATTTGACATTGTTGTTGTTGTTTATTTGATGTTGTTGTTGTTGTTGTTTATTTGACGTTGTTGTTGTTGTTGTTGTTGTTTATTTGATGTTGTTTTAGTTGTTGTTGTTTATTTGACGTTGTTGTTATTTTTTATTTGAGATTGTTGTTGTTGTTTATTTGACGTTGTTGTTGTTTTTGTTTATTTGACGTAGTTGTTGTTATTGACGTTGTTGTTGTTGTTGTTGGTGTTTATTTGACGTTGTTGTTGTTGTTGTTGTTGTTTATTTGACGTTGTTGTTGTTGTTGTTGTTTTTTATTTGACGTTGTTGTTGTTTATTTGACGTTGTTGTTGTTATTGTTGTTGTTGTTGTTTATTTGACGTTGTTGTTGTTGTTGTTGTTTATTTGACGTTGTTGTGATTGTTTATTTGACGTTGTTGTTGTTATTTATTTGACGTTGTTGTTGTTATTATTTATTTGACGTTGTTATTGTTGTTGTTATTGTTTATTTGACGTTGTTGTTGTTGTTGTTTATTTGACGTTGTTATTGTTGTTTATTTGACGTTGTTTTTGTTATTTGACGTTGTTGTTGTTGTTGTTGTTGTTGTTGTTGTTGCTTATTTGACGTTGTTGTTATTGTTGCTATTGATTTGACGTTGTTGTTGTTGTTGTTGTTTATTTGACGTTGTTGTTGTTGTTTATTTGACATTGTTGTTGTTGTTGTTTATTTGACGTTGTTGTATTTGTTGTTGTTGTTATTGTTGTTGCTTATTTGACGTTGTTGTTATTGTTGCTGTTTATTTGACGTTGTTGTTGTTGTTGTGTTATTCATTTGACGTTGTTGTTGTTGTTGTTTATTTGACATTGTTGTTGTTGTTGTTGCTGTTCTTTATTTGACATTGTTGTTGTCGTTGTTTTTGTTGTTTATTTGACGTTGTTGTTGTTATTTAATTGACGTTGTTGTTGTTGTTTAATTGACGTTGTTGTTGACGTTGTTGTTGTTGTTTATTTGACATTGTTGTTGTTGTTGTTTATTTGACGTTGTTGTTGTTGTTGTTGACGTTGTTGTTGTTGTTGTTGTTGTTTATTTGATGTTGTTGTTGTTGTTGTTGACATAGTTGGTGTTGTTTATTTGACGTTGTTGTTGTTGTGTTATTCATTTGACGTTGTTGTTGTTGTTGTTTATTTGACATTGTTGTTGTTGTTCTTTATTTAACGTTGTTGTTGTCGTTGTTTTTGTTTTTTATTTGACGTTGTTGTTGTTATTTAATTGACGTTGTTGTTGTTGTTGTTGTTTATTTGACATTGTTGTTGATGTTGTTGTTGTTGTTTATTTGACATTGTTGTTGTTGTTTTTTATTTGACGTTGTTGTTGTTGTTGTTGACGTTGTTGTTATTGTTGTTGTTTATTTGATGTTGTTGTTTATTTGATGTTGTTGTTGTTGTTGTTGACAAAGTTGGTGTTGTTTATTTGACGTTGTTGTTGTTGACGTTGTTGTTTATTTGACGTTGTTGTTGTTGTTTATTTGACGTTGTTGTTTTTGTTGTTGTTGTTGTTATTGACGTTGTTGTTGTTGTTTATTGGACGTTGTTATTGTTGTTGTTTATTTGACATTGTTGTTGTTGTTGACGGTGTTATTGTTGTTGTTTATTTGACATTGTTGTTGTTGTTGTTGTTTATCTGACGTTGTGGTTGTTATTGTTGTTGTTTATTTGACGTTGTTGTTGTTGTTTTTTATTTGACGTTGGTGTTTATTTGACGTTGTTGTTGTTTATATGACGTTGTTGTTGTTGTTTATTTGATGTTGTTGTTGTTGTTGTTTATTTGATGTTGTTGTTGTCGTCGTTGTTGTGTTTATTTGACGTTGTTGTTGTCGTTGTTTTTGTTGTTTATTTGACGTTGTTGTTATTTATTTGACGTTGTTGTTGTTATTGCTTATTTGACATTGTTGTTGTTGTTTATTTGACGTTGTTGTTGTTGTTGTTTATTTGACGTTGTTGTTGTTGTTGTTTATTTGATGTTGTTTTAGTTGTTGTTGTTTATTTGACGTTGTTGTTGTTTTTTATTTGACGTTGTTGTTGTTGACATTGTTGTTGTTGTTTATTTGACGTTGTTGTTGTTTTTGTTTATTTGACGTAGTTGTTGTTATTGACGTTGTTGTTGTTGTTATTGTTTATTTGACGTTGTTGTTGTTGTTTATTTGACGTTGTTGTTGTTGTTGACGTTGTTGTTGTTGTTGTTGTTTATTTGACGTTGTTGTTGTTGTTGTTGTTTATTTGACGTTGTTGTTGTTGTTGTTTATTTGACGTTATTGTTGTTTATTTGACGTTATTGTTGTTGTTTATTAACATTGTTATTGTTGTTGTTGTTGTTGACGTTGTTCTTGTTGTTGCTATTTATTTGGCGTTGTTGTTGTTGTTGTTGTTTATTTGACATTGTTGTTGTTTATTTGACGTCGTGGTTGTTGTTGTTTATTTGACGTTGTTGTTGTTGTTGTATTTGTTGTTGTTGTTATTGTTGTTGCTTATTTGACGTTGTTGTTATTGTTGTTGTTTATTTGACGTTGTTGTTGTTGTTGTTTATTTGACGTTGTTGTTGTTTATTTGACGTTGTTGTTGTCGTTGTTTTTGTTGTTTATTTGACGTTGTTGTTATTTATTTGACGTTGTTGTTGTTATTGCTTATTTGACATTGTTGTTGTTGTTTATTTGACGTTGTTGTTGTTGTTGTTTATTTGACGTTGTTGTTGTTGTTGTTTATTTGATGTTGTTTTAGTTGTTGTTGTTTATTTGACGTTGTTGTTATTTTTTATTTGAGATTATTGTTGTTGACATTGTTGTTGTTGTTTATTTGACGTTGTTGTTGTTTTTGTTTATTTGACGTAGTTGTTGTTATTGACGTTGTTGTTGTTGTTGTTGTTGTTGGTGTTTATTTGACGTTGTTGTTGTTGTTGTTGTTGTTGTTTATTTGACGTTGTTGTTGTTGTTGTTTTTTATTTGACGTTGTTGTTGTTTATTTGACGTTGTTGTTGTTATTGTTGTTGTTGTTGTTTATTTGACATTGTTGTTGTTGTTGTTTATTTGACGTTGTTGTGATTGTATATTTGACGTTGTTGTTGTTATTTATTTGACGTTGTTGTTGTTGTTATTTATTTGACGTTGTTATTGTTGTTGTTATTGTTTATTTGACGTTGTTGTTGTTGTTTATTTGACGTTGTTATTGTTGTTTATTTGACGTTGTTTTTGTTATTTGACGTTGTTGTTGTTGTTGTTGTTGTTGTTGTTGTTGTTGCTTATTTGACGTTGTTGTTATTGTTGCTATTGATTTGACGTTGTTGTTGTTGTTGTTTATTTGACGTTGTTGTTGCTGTTTATTTGACATTGTTGTTGTTGTTGTTGTTTATTTGACATTGTTGTATTTGTTGTTGTTGTTATTGTTGTTGCTTATTTGACGTTGTTGTTATTGTTGTTGTTTATTTGACGTTGTTGTTGTTGTTGTGTTATTCATTTGACGTTGTTGTTGTTGTTGTTTATTTGACATTGTTGTTGTTGTTGTTGCTGTTCTTTATTTGACATTGTTGTTGTCGTTGTTTTTGTTGTTTATTTGACGTTGTTGTTGTTATTTAATTGACGTTGTTGTTGTTGTTTAATTGACGTTGTTGTTGACGTTGTTGTTGTTGTTTATTTGACATTGTTGTTGTTGTTGTTTATTTGACGTTGTTGTTGTTGTTGTTGACGTTGTTGTTGTTGTTGTTTTTGTTTATTTGATGTTGTTGTTGTTGTTGTTGTTGACATAGTTGGTGTTGTTTATTTGACGTTGTTGTTGTTGTGTTATTCATTTGACGTTGTTGTTGTTGTTGTTGTTTATTTGACGTTGTTGTTGTTGTTCTTTATTTAACGCTGTTGTTGTCGTTGTTTTTGTTTTTTATTTGACGTTGTTGTTGTTATTTAATTGACGTTGTTGTTGTTGTTGTTTATTTGACATTGTTGTTGATGTTGTTGTTGTTGTTTATTTGACATTGTTGTTGTTGTTTTTTATTTGACGTTGTTGTTGTTGTTGTTGACGTTGTTGTTGTTGTTGTTGTTTATTTGATGTTGTTGTTTATTTGATGTTGTTGTTGTTGTTGTTGACAAAGTTGGTGTTGTTTATTTGACGTTGTTGTTGTTGACGTTGTTGTTTATTTGACGTTGTTGTTGTTGTTTATTTGACGTTGTTGTTTTTGTTGTTGTTGTTGTTGTTGACGTTGTTGTTGTTGTTTATTGGACGTTGTTATTGTTGTTGTTTATTTGACATTGTTGTTGTTGTTGACGGTGTTATTGTTGTTGTTTATTTGACATTGTTGTTGTTGTTGTTGTTTATTTGACGTTGTGGTTGTTATTGTTGTTGTTTATTTGACGTTGTTGTTGTTGTTTTTTATTTGACGTTGGTGTTTATTTGACGTTGTTGTTGTTTATATGACGTTGTTGTTGTTGTTTATTTGATGTTGTTGTTGTTGTTGTTTATTTGATGTTGTTGTTGTCGTCGCTGTTGTTGTTTATTTGACGTTGTTGTTGTCGTTGTTTTTGTTGTTTATTTGACGTTGTTGTTATTTATTTGACGTTGTTGTTGTTATTGCTTATTTGACATTGTTGTTGTTGTTTATTTGACGTTGTTGTTGTTGTTGTTGTTTATTTGACGTTGTTGTTGTTGTTGTTTATTTGATGTTGTTTTAGTTGTTGTTGTTTATTTGACGTTGTTGTTGTTTTTTATTTGACGTTGTTGTTGTTGACATTGTTGTTGTTGTTTATTTGACGTTGTTGTTGTTTTTGTTTATTTGACGTAGTTGTTGTTATTGACGTTGTTGTTGTTGTTATTGTTTATTTGACGTTGTTGTTGTTGTTTATTTGACGTTGTTGTTGTTGTTGACGTTGTTGTTGTTGTTGTTGTTTATTTGACGTTGTTGTTGTTGTTGTTGTTTATTTGACGTTGTTGTTGTTTATTTGACGTTATTGTTGTTTATTTGACGTTATTGTTGTTGTTTATTAACATTGTTATTGTTGTTGTTGTTGTTGACGTTGTTGTTGTTGCTATTTATTTGACGTTGTTGTTGTTGTTGTTGTTTATTTGACATTGTTGTTGTTTATTTGTCGTCGTGGTTGTTGTTGTTTATTTGACGTTGTTGTTGTTGTTGTATTTGTTGTTGTTGTTATTGTTGTTGCTTATTTGACGTTGTTGTTATTGTTGTTGTTTATTTGACGTTGTTGTTGTTGTTGTTTATTTGACGTTGTTGTTGTCGTCGTTGTTGTTGTTTATTTGACGTTGTTGTTGTCGTTGTTTTTGTTGTTTATTTGACGTTGTTGTTATTTATTTGACGTTGTTGTTGTTATTGCTTATTTGACATTGTTGTTGTTGTTTATTTGACGTTGTTGTTGTTGTTGTTTATTTGACGTTGTTGTTGTTGTTGTTTATTTGATGTTGTTTTAGTTGTTGTTGTTTATTTGACGTTGTTGTTGTTTTTTATTTGACGTTGTTGTTGTTGACATTGTTGTTGTTGTTTATTTGACGTTGTTGTTGTTTTTGTTTATTTGACGTAGTTGTTGTTATTGACGTTGTTGTTGTTGTTGTTGTTTATTTGACGTTTTTGTTGTTGTTGATGTTGTTGTTATTGTTGTTGTTTTTTATTTGATGTTGTTGTTGTTATTGTTGTTGTTGTTTATTTGACGTTGTTGTTGTTGTTGTTTATTTGACGTTGTTGTTGTTGTTGTTTATTTGACGTTGTTGTTGTTGTTTATTTGACGTTGTTGTTGTTGTTGTTGTTTATTTGACATTGTTGTTGTTGTTATTTATTCGACGTTGTTGTTGTTGTTATTATTTATTTGACGTTGCTGTTGTTGTTGTTGTTTATTTGACGTTGTTGTTGTTGTTGACATGTTGTTATTGTTGTTGTTGTTTATTTTTCGTTGTTGTTGTTGTTGTTGTTTATTTGACGTAGTTGTTGTTATTGACGGTTTTGTTGTTGTTGTTTATTTGAGATTTTTGTTGTTGTTGTTGTTTTTTATTTGACGTTGTTGTTGTTAATTATTTGACGTTGTTGTTGTTGTTGTTTATTTGACGTTGTTGTTGTTGTTGTTGTTTATTTGACGTTGTTGTTGTTGTTTATTTGACGTTGTTGTTGTTGTTATTTATTTGACGTTGTTGTTGTTGTTGTTGTTGTTGTTGTTATTGTTTATTTGACGTTGTTGTTGTTGTTGTTGTTTATTTGACGTTGTTATTTTATTTATTTAACGTTGTTGTTGTTGTTGTTTATTTGACGTTGTTGTTGTTGTTTTTTATTTGACGTTGGTGTTTATTTGACGTTGTTGTTGTTTATATGACGTTGTTGTTGTTGTTTATTTGACGTTGTTGTTGTTGTTATTTGAAGTTGTTGTTGTTGTTGTATTTGTTGTTGTTGTTGTTGTTGTTGTTGTTTATTTGACGTTGTTGTTGTTGTTTATTTGACGTTATTGTTGTTGTTTATTTGACGTTGTTATTGTTGTTGTTGTTGTTGACGTTGTTGTTGTTGTTGCTATTTATTTGACGTTGTTGTTGTTGTTGTTTATTTGACATTGTTGTTGTTTATTTGACGTCGTGGTTGTTGTTGTTTATTTGACGTTGTTGTTGTTGTTGTTGTATTTGTTGTTGTTGTTATTGTTGTTGCTTATTTGACGTTGTTGTTATTGTTGTTGTTTATTTGACGTTGTTATTTTATTTATTTAACGTTGTTGTTGTTGTTGTTGTTGTTTATTTGACGTTGTTGTTGTTTTTTATTTGACGTTGGTGTTTATTTGACGTTGTTGTTGTTTATATGACGTTGTTGTTGTTGTTTATTTGACGTTGTTGTTGTTGTTATTTGAAGTTGTTGTTGTTGTATTTGTTGTTGTTGTTGTTGTTGTTGTTTATTTGACGTTGTTGTTGTTGTTTATTTGACGTTATTGTTGTTGTTTATTTGACGTTGTTATTGTTGTTGTTGTTGTTGTTGACGTTGTTGTTGTTGTTGCTATTTATTTGACGTTGTTGTTGTTGTTGTTTATTTGACATTGTTGTTGTTTATTTGACGTCGTGGTTGTTGTTGTTTATTTGACGTTGTTGTTGTTGTTGTTGTATTTGTTGTTGTTGTTATTGTTGTTGCTTATTTGACGTTGTTGTTGTTGTTGTTGTTTATTTGACGTTGTTGTTGTTGTTGACGTTGTTGTTGTTGTTGTTGTTTATTTGACGTTGTTGTTGTTGTTGTTTATTTGACGTTGTTGTTGTGGTTGTTTATTTGACGTTATTGTTGTTGTTTATTTGACATTGTTATTGTTGTTGTTGTTGTTGACGTTGTTGTTGTTGTTGCTATTTATTTGACGTTGTTGTTGTTGTTGTTTATTTGACATTATTGTTATTTATTTGACGTCGTGGTTGTTGTTGTTTATTTGACGTTGTTGTTGTTGTTGTTGTATTTGTTGTTGTTGTTATTGTTGTTGTTTATTTGACGTTGTTGTTATTGTTGTTGTTTATTTGATGTTGTTGTTGTTGTTGTTTATTTGACGTTGTTGTTGTCGTCGTTGTTGTTGTTTATTTGACGTTGTTGTTGTCGTTGTTTTTGTTGTTTATTTGACGTTGTTGTTATTTATTTGACGTTGTTGTTGTTATTGCTTATTTGACATTGTTGTTGTTGTTTATTTGACGTTGTTGTTGTTGTTGTTGTTGTTTATTTGACGTTGTTGTTGTTGTTTATTTGATGTTGTTTTTTATTGTTGTTGTTTATTTGACGTTGTTGTTGTTTTTTATTTGACGTTGTTGTTGTTGACATTGTTGTTGTTGTTTATTTGACGTTGTTGTTGTTTTTGTTTATTTGACGTAGTTGTTGTTATTGACGTTGTTGTTGTTGTTGTTGTTGTTTATTTGACGTTGTTGTTGTTGTTGTTTATTTGACGTTGTTGTTGTTGTTGACGTTGTTGTTGTTGTTGTTGTTTATTTGACGTTGTTGTTGTTGTTTATTTGACGTTGTTGTTGTTGTTGTTTATTTGACGTTATTGTTGTTTATTTGACGTTATTGTTGTTGTTTATTTGACATTGTTATTGTTGTTGTTGTTGTTGACGTTGTTGTTGTTGTTGCTATTTATTTGACGTTGTTGTTGTTGTTGTTTATTTGACATTGTTGTTGTTTATTTGACGTCGTGGTTGTTGTTGTTTATTTGACGTTGTTGTTGTTGTTGTTGTTGTATTTGTTGTTGTTGTTATTGTTGTTGCTTATTTGACGTTGTTGTTATTGTTGTTGTTTATTTGACGTTGTTGTTGTTGTTGTTGTTTATTTGACGTTGTTGTTGTCGTCGTTGTTGTTGTTTATTTGACGTTGTTGTTGTCGTTGTTTTTGTTGTTTATTTGACATTGTTGTTATTTATTTGATGTTGTTGTTGTTATTGCTTATTTGACATTGTTGTTGTTGTTTATTTGACGTTGTTGTTGTTGTTGTTTATTTGACGTTGTTGTTGTTGTTGTTGTTTATTCTATGTTGTTTTAGTTGTTGTTGTTTATTTGACGTTGTTGTTGTTTTTTATTTGACGTCGTTGTTGTTGTTGACATTGTTGTTGTTGTTGTTTATTTGACGTTGTTGTTGTTTTTGTTTATTTGACGTAGTTGTTGTTATTGACGTTGTTGTTGTTGTTGTTTATTTGACGTTTTTGTTGTTGTTGATGTTGTTGTTATTGTTGTTGTTTTTTATTTGACGTTGTTGTTATTGTTATTGTTGTTGTTGTTGTTTATTTGACGTTGTTGTTGTTGTTGTTGTTGTTTATTTGACGTTGTTGTTGTTGTTGTTTATTTGACGTTGTTGTTGTTGTTGTTTATTTGACATTGTTGTTGTTGTTATTTATTCGACGTTGTTGTTGTTGTTATTATTTATTTGACGTTGCTGTTGTTGTTTATTTTTCGTTGTTGTTGTTGTTGTTTATTTGACGTAGTTGTTGTTATTGACGGTTTTGTTGTTGTTGTTTATTTGACATTTTTGTTGTTTTTGTTGTTTTTTATTTGACGTTGTTGTTGTTGTTGTTTATTTGACGTTGTTGTTGTTGTTGTTTATTTGACGTTGTTGTTGTTGTTGTTTATTTGACGTTGTTGTTGTTGTTGTTTATTTGACGTTATTGTTGTTGTTGTTTATTTGATGTTGTTGTTGTTGTTGTTGTTGTTATTGTTTATTTGACGTTGTTGTTGTTGTTGTTTATTTGACGTTGTTATTTTATTTATTTAACGTTGTTGTTGTTGTTGTTGTTTATTTGACGTTGTTGTTGTTGTTTTTTATTTGACGTTGGTGTTTATTTGACGTTGTTGTTGTTTATATGACGTTGTTGTTGTTTATTTGACATTGTTGTTGTTGTTATTTGAAGTTGTTGTTGTTGTTGTATTTGTTGCTGTTGTTGTTGTTGTTTATTTGACGTTGTTGTTGTTGTTTATTTGACGTTATTGTTGTTGTTTATTTGACGTTGTTATTGTTGTTGTTATTGTTGACGTTGTTGTTGTTGTTGCTATTTATTTGACGTTGTTGTTGTTGTTGTTTATTTGACATTGTTGTTGTTTATTTGACGTCGTGGTTGTTGTTGTTTATTTGACGTTGTTGTTGTTGTTGTATTTGTTGTTGTTGTTATTGTTGTTGCTTATTTGACGTTGTTGTTATTGTTGTTGTTTATTTGACGTTGTTGTTGTTGTTGTTGTTTATTTGACGTTGTTGTTGTCGTGATTTTTGTTGTTTATTTGACGTTGTTGTTATTTATTTGACGTTGTTGTTGTTTATTTGACGTTTTTGTTGTTGACGTTGTTGTTGTTTATTTGACGTTGTTGTTATTTATTTGACGTTGTTATTGCTTATTTGACATTGTTGTTGTTGTTTATTTGATGTTGTTGTTGTTGTTGTTTATTTGACGTTGTTGTTGTTGTTGTTGTTGTTTATTTGATGTTGTTTTAGTTGTTGTTGTTTATTTGACGTTGTTGTTATTTTTTATTTGAGATTGTTGTTGTTGTTTATTTGACGTTGTTGTTGTTTTTGTTTATTTGACGTAGTTGTTGTTATTGACGTTGTTGTTGTTGTTGTTGGTGTTTATTTGACGTTGTTGTTGTTGTTGTTGTTGTTGTTTATTTGACGTTGTTGTTGTTGTTGTTGTTTTTTATTTGACGTTGTTGTTGTTTATTTGACGTTGTTGTTGTTATTGTTGTTGTTGTTGTTTATTTGACGTTGTTGTTGTTGTTGTTGTTTATTTGACGTTGTTGTGATTGTTTATTTGACGTTGTTGTTGTTATTTATTTGACGTTGTTGTTGTTATTATTTATTTGACGTTGTTATTGTTGTTGTTATTGTTTATTTGACGTTGTTGTTGTTGTTGTTTATTTGACGTTGTTATTGTTGTTTATTTGACGTTGTTTTTGTTATTTGACGTTGTTGTTGTTGTTGTTGTTGTTGTTGTTGTTGCTTATTTGACGTTGTTGTTATTGTTGCTATTGATTTGACGTTGTTGTTGTTGTTGTTGTTTATTTGACGTTGTTGTTGTTGTTTATTTGACATTGTTGTTGTTGTTGTTTATTTGACGTTGTTGTATTTGTTGTTGTTGTTATTGTTGTTGCTTATTTGACGTTGTTGTTATTGTTGCTGTTTATTTGACGTTGTTGTTGTTGTTGTGTTATTCATTTGACGTTGTTGTTGTTGTTGTTTATTTGACATTGTTGTTGTTGTTGTTGCTGTTCTTTATTTGACATTGTTGTTGTCGTTGTTTTTGTTGTTTATTTGACGTTGTTGTTGTTATTTAATTGACGTTGTTGTTGTTGTTTAATTGACGTTGTTGTTGACGTTGTTGTTGTTGTTTATTTGACATTGTTGTTGTTGTTGTTTATTTGACGTTGTTGTTGTTGTTGTTGACGTTGTTGTTGTTGTTGTTGTTGTTTATTTGATGTTGTTGTTGTTGTTGTTGACATAGTTGGTGTTGTTTATTTGACGTTGTTGTTGTTGTGTTATTCATTTGACGTTGTTGTTGTTGTTGTTTATTTGACATTGTTGTTGTTGTTCTTTATTTAACGTTGTTGTTGTCGTTGTTTTTGTTTTTTATTTGACGTTGTTGTTGTTATTTAATTGACGTTGTTGTTGTTGTTGTTGTTTATTTGACATTGTTGTTGATGTTGTTGTTGTTGTTTATTTGACATTGTTGTTGTTGTTTTTTATTTGACGTTGTTGTTGTTGTTGTTGACGTTGTTGTTATTGTTGTTGTTTATTTGATGTTGTTGTTTATTTGATGTTGTTGTTGTTGTTGTTGACAAAGTTGGTGTTGTTTATTTGACGTTGTTGTTGTTGACGTTGTTGTTTATTTGACGTTGTTGTTGTTGTTTATTTGACGTTGTTGTTTTTGTTGTTGTTGTTGTTATTGACGTTGTTGTTGTTGTTTATTGGACGTTGTTATTGTTGTTGTTTATTTGACATTGTTGTTGTTGTTGACGGTGTTATTGTTGTTGTTTATTTGACATTGTTGTTGTTGTTGTTGTTTATCTGACGTTGTGGTTGTTATTGTTGTTGTTTATTTGACGTTGTTGTTGTTGTTTTTTATTTGACGTTGGTGTTTATTTGACGTTGTTGTTGTTTATATGACGTTGTTGTTGTTGTTTATTTGATGTTGTTGTTGTTGTTGTTTATTTGATGTTGTTGTTGTCGTCGTTGTTGTGTTTATTTGACGTTGTTGTTGTCGTTGTTTTTGTTGTTTATTTGACGTTGTTGTTATTTATTTGACGTTGTTGTTGTTATTGCTTATTTGACATTGTTGTTGTTGTTTATTTGACGTTGTTGTTGTTGTTGTTTATTTGACGTTGTTGGTGTTGTTGTTTATTTGATGTTGTTTTAGTTGTTGTTGTTTATTTGACGTTGTTGTTGTTTTTTATTTGACGTTGTTGTTGTTGACATTGTTGTTGTTGTTTATTTGACGTTGTTGTTGTTTTTGTTTATTTGACGTAGTTGTTGTTATTGACGTTGTTGTTGTTGTTATTGTTTATTTGACGTTGTTGTTGTTGTTTATTTGACGTTGTTGTTGTTGTTGACGTTGTTGTTGTTGTTGTTGTTTATTTGACGTTGTTGTTGTTGTTGTTGTTTATTTGACGTTGTTGTTGTTGTTGTTTATTTGACGTTATTGTTGTTTATTTGACGTTATTGTTGTTGTTTATTAACATTGTTATTGTTGTTGTTGTTGTTGACGTTGTTCTTGTTGTTGCTATTTATTTGGCGTTGTTGTTGTTGTTGTTGTTTATTTGACATTGTTGTTGTTTATTTGACGTCGTGGTTGTTGTTGTTTATTTGACGTTGTTGTTGTTGTTGTATTTGTTGTTGTTGTTATTGTTGTTGCTTATTTGACGTTGTTGTTATTGTTGTTGTTTATTTGACGTTGTTGTTGTTGTTGTTTATTTGACGTTGTTGTTGTTTATTTGACGTTGTTGTTGTCGTTGTTTTTGTTGTTTATTTGACGTTGTTGTTATTTATTTGACGTTGTTGTTGTTATTGCTTATTTGACATTGTTGTTGTTGTTTATTTGACGTTGTTGTTGTTGTTGTTTATTTGACGTTGTTGTTGTTGTTGTTTATTTGATGTTGTTTTAGTTGTTGTTGTTTATTTGACGTTGTTGTTATTTTTTATTTGAGATTATTGTTGTTGACATTGTTGTTGTTGTTTATTTGACGTTGTTGTTGTTTTTGTTTATTTGACGTAGTTGTTGTTATTGACGTTGTTGTTGTTGTTGTTGTTGTTGGTGTTTATTTGACGTTGTTGTTGTTGTTGTTGTTGTTGTTTATTTGACGTTGTTGTTGTTGTTGTTTTTTATTTGACGTTGTTGTTGTTTATTTGACGTTGTTGTTGTTATTGTTGTTGTTGTTGTTTATTTGACATTGTTGTTGTTGTTGTTTATTTGACGTTGTTGTGATTGTATATTTGACGTTGTTGTTGTTATTTATTTGACGTTGTTGTTGTTGTTATTTATTTGACGTTGTTATTGTTGTTGTTATTGTTTATTTGACGTTGTTGTTGTTGTTTATTTGACGTTGTTATTGTTGTTTATTTGACGTTGTTTTTGTTATTTGACGTTGTTGTTGTTGTTGTTGTTGTTGTTGTTGTTGTTGCTTATTTGACGTTGTTGTTATTGTTGCTATTGATTTGACGTTGTTGTTGTTGTTGTTTATTTGACGTTGTTGTTGCTGTTTATTTGACATTGTTGTTGTTGTTGTTGTTTATTTGACATTGTTGTATTTGTTGTTGTTGTTATTGTTGTTGCTTATTTGACGTTGTTGTTATTGTTGTTGTTTATTTGACGTTGTTGTTGTTGTTGTGTTATTCATTTGACGTTGTTGTTGTTGTTGTTTATTTGACATTGTTGTTGTTGTTGTTGCTGTTCTTTATTTGACATTGTTGTTGTCGTTGTTTTTGTTGTTTATTTGACGTTGTTGTTGTTATTTAATTGACGTTGTTGTTGTTGTTTAATTGACGTTGTTGTTGACGTTGTTGTTGTTGTTTATTTGACATTGTTGTTGTTGTTGTTTATTTGACGTTGTTGTTGTTGTTGTTGACGTTGTTGTTGTTGTTGTTTTTGTTTATTTGATGTTGTTGTTGTTGTTGTTGTTGACATAGTTGGTGTTGTTTATTTGACGTTGTTGTTGTTGTGTTATTCATTTGACGTTGTTGTTGTTGTTGTTGTTTATTTGACGTTGTTGTTGTTGTTCTTTATTTAACGCTGTTGTTGTCGTTGTTTTTGTTTTTTATTTGACGTTGTTGTTGTTATTTAATTGACGTTGTTGTTGTTGTTGTTTATTTGACATTGTTGTTGATGTTGTTGTTGTTGTTTATTTGACATTGTTGTTGTTGTTTTTTATTTGACGTTGTTGTTGTTGTTGTTGACGTTGTTGTTGTTGTTGTTGTTTATTTGATGTTGTTGTTTATTTGATGTTGTTGTTGTTGTTGTTGACAAAGTTGGTGTTGTTTATTTGACGTTGTTGTTGTTGACGTTGTTGTTTATTTGACGTTGTTGTTGTTGTTTATTTGACGTTGTTGTTTTTGTTGTTGTTGTTGTTGTTGACGTTGTTGTTGTTGTTTATTGGACGTTGTTATTGTTGTTGTTTATTTGACATTGTTGTTGTTGTTGACGGTGTTATTGTTGTTGTTTATTTGACATTGTTGTTGTTGTTGTTGTTTATTTGACGTTGTGGTTGTTATTGTTGTTGTTTATTTGACGTTGTTGTTGTTGTTTTTTATTTGACGTTGGTGTTTATTTGACGTTGTTGTTGTTTATATGACGTTGTTGTTGTTGTTTATTTGATGTTGTTGTTGTTGTTGTTTATTTGATGTTGTTGTTGTCGTCGCTGTTGTTGTTTATTTGACGTTGTTGTTGTCGTTGTTTTTGTTGTTTATTTGACGTTGTTGTTATTTATTTGACGTTGTTGTTGTTATTGCTTATTTGACATTGTTGTTGTTGTTTATTTGACGTTGTTGTTGTTGTTGTTGTTTATTTGACGTTGTTGTTGTTGTTGTTTATTTGATGTTGTTTTAGTTGTTGTTGTTTATTTGACGTTGTTGTTGTTTTTTATTTGACGTTGTTGTTGTTGACATTGTTGTTGTTGTTTATTTGACGTTGTTGTTGTTTTTGTTTATTTGACGTAGTTGTTGTTATTGACGTTGTTGTTGTTGTTATTGTTTATTTGACGTTGTTGTTGTTGTTTATTTGACGTTGTTGTTGTTGTTGACGTTGTTGTTGTTGTTGTTGTTTATTTGACGTTGTTGTTGTTGTTGTTGTTTATTTGACGTTGTTGTTGTTTATTTGACGTTATTGTTGTTTATTTGACGTTATTGTTGTTGTTTATTAACATTGTTATTGTTGTTGTTGTTGTTGACGTTGTTGTTGTTGCTATTTATTTGACGTTGTTGTTGTTGTTGTTGTTTATTTGACATTGTTGTTGTTTATTTGTCGTCGTGGTTGTTGTTGTTTATTTGACGTTGTTGTTGTTGTTGTATTTGTTGTTGTTGTTATTGTTGTTGCTTATTTGACGTTGTTGTTATTGTTGTTGTTTATTTGACGTTGTTGTTGTTGTTGTTTATTTGACGTTGTTGTTGTCGTCGTTGTTGTTGTTTATTTGACGTTGTTGTTGTCGTTGTTTTTGTTGTTTATTTGACGTTGTTGTTATTTATTTGACGTTGTTGTTGTTATTGCTTATTTGACATTGTTGTTGTTGTTTATTTGACGTTGTTGTTGTTGTTGTTTATTTGACGTTGTTGTTGTTGTTGTTTATTTGATGTTGTTTTAGTTGTTGTTGTTTATTTGACGTTGTTGTTGTTTTTTATTTGACGTTGTTGTTGTTGACATTGTTGTTGTTGTTTATTTGACGTTGTTGTTGTTTTTGTTTATTTGACGTAGTTGTTGTTATTGACGTTGTTGTTGTTGTTGTTGTTTATTTGACGTTTTTGTTGTTGTTGATGTTGTTGTTATTGTTGTTGTTTTTTATTTGATGTTGTTGTTGTTGTTATTGTTGTTGTTGTTTATTTGACGTTGTTGTTGTTGTTGTTTATTTGACGTTGTTGTTGTTGTTGTTTATTTGACGTTGTTGTTGTTGTTTATTTGACGTTGTTGTTGTTGTTGTTGTTTATTTGACATTGTTGTTGTTGTTATTTATTCGACGTTGTTGTTGTTGTTATTATTTATTTGACGTTGCTGTTGTTGTTGTTGTTTATTTGACGTTGTTGTTGTTGTTGACATGTTGTTATTGTTGTTGTTGTTTATTTTTCGTTGTTGTTGTTGTTGTTGTTTATTTGACGTAGTTGTTGTTATTGACGGTTTTGTTGTTGTTGTTTATTTGAGATTTTTGTTGTTGTTGTTGTTTTTTATTTGACGTTGTTGTTGTTAATTATTTGACGTTGTTGTTGTTGTTGTTTATTTGACGTTGTTGTTGTTGTTGTTGTTTATTTGACGTTGTTGTTGTTGTTTATTTGACGTTGTTGTTGTTGTTATTTATTTGACGTTGTTGTTGTTGTTGTTGTTGTTGTTGTTATTGTTTATTTGACGTTGTTGTTGTTGTTGTTGTTTATTTGACGTTGTTATTTTATTTATTTAACGTTGTTGTTGTTGTTGTTTATTTGACGTTGTTGTTGTTGTTTTTTATTTGACGTTGGTGTTTATTTGACGTTGTTGTTGTTTATATGACGTTGTTGTTGTTGTTTATTTGACGTTGTTGTTGTTGTTATTTGAAGTTGTTGTTGTTGTTGTATTTGTTGTTGTTGTTGTTGTTGTTGTTGTTTATTTGACGTTGTTGTTGTTGTTTATTTGACGTTATTGTTGTTGTTTATTTGACGTTGTTATTGTTGTTGTTGTTGTTGACGTTGTTGTTGTTGTTGCTATTTATTTGACGTTGTTGTTGTTGTTGTTTATTTGACATTGTTGTTGTTTATTTGACGTCGTGGTTGTTGTTGTTTATTTGACGTTGTTGTTGTTGTTGTTGTATTTGTTGTTGTTGTTATTGTTGTTGCTTATTTGACGTTGTTGTTATTGTTGTTGTTTATTTGACGTTGTTATTTTATTTATTTAACGTTGTTGTTGTTGTTGTTGTTGTTTATTTGACGTTGTTGTTGTTTTTTATTTGACGTTGGTGTTTATTTGACGTTGTTGTTGTTTATATGACGTTGTTGTTGTTGTTTATTTGACGTTGTTGTTGTTGTTATTTGAAGTTGTTGTTGTTGTATTTGTTGTTGTTGTTGTTGTTGTTGTTTATTTGACGTTGTTGTTGTTGTTTATTTGACGTTATTGTTGTTGTTTATTTGACGTTGTTATTGTTGTTGTTGTTGTTGTTGACGTTGTTGTTGTTGTTGCTATTTATTTGACGTTGTTGTTGTTGTTGTTTATTTGACATTGTTGTTGTTTATTTGACGTCGTGGTTGTTGTTGTTTATTTGACGTTGTTGTTGTTGTTGTTGTATTTGTTGTTGTTGTTATTGTTGTTGCTTATTTGACGTTGTTGTTATTGTTGTTGTTTATTTGACGTTGTTGTTGTTGTTGTTTATTTGACGTTGTTGTTGTTGTTGTTGTTGTTTATTTGACGTTGTTGTTGTCGTTGTTTTTGTTGTTTATTTGACGTTGTTGTTATTTATTTGACGTTGTTGTTGTTTATTTGACGTTTTTGTTGTTGACGTTGTTGTTGTTATTGCTTATTTGACATTGTTGTTGTTGTTTATTTGACGTTGTTGTTGTTGTTGTTTATTTGACGTTGTTGTTGTTGTTGTTGTTTATTTGATGTTGTTTTAGTTGTTGTTGTTAATTTGACGTTGTTGTTATTTTTTATTTGTGATTGTTGTTGTTGACATTGTTGTTGTTGTTTATTTGACGTTGTTGTTGTTTTTGTTTATTTGACGTTGTTGTTGTTATTGACGTTGTTGTTGTTGTTGTTGTTTATTTGACATTTTTGTTGTTGTTGATGTTGTTGTTATTGTTGTTGTTTTTTATTTGACGTTGTTGTTGTTGTTTATTTGACGTTGTTGTTGTTGTTATTGTTGTTGATGTTGTTTATTTAACGTTGTTGTTGTTGTTTATTTGACGTTGTTGTTGTTGTTTATTTGACGTTGTTGTTGTTGTTTATTTGACGTTGTTGTTGTTGTTATTTATTTGACGTTGTTGTTGTTGTTATTGTTTATTTGACGTTGTTGTTGTTGTTTATTTGACGTTGTTGTTGTTGTTTATTTGACGTTGTTGTTGTTGTTATTTAACGTTGTTGTTGTTGTTATTGTTTATTTAACGTTGTTGTTGTTGTTGTTGTTTATTTGACGTTGTTGTTGTTGTTGACGTTGTTGTTGTTGTTGTTGTGGTTTATTTGACATTTTTGTTGTTGTTTATTTGACGTTGTTAATGTTGTTGACATTGTTGTTGTTGTTTTTGTTGTTTATTTGACGTTGTTGTTGTTGTTGTTTTTGTTGTTGTTATTGTTGGTGTTGTTGTTATTTATTTGACGTTGTTGTTGTTGTTATTGTTTATTTGACGTTGTTGTTGTTGTTGTTTATTTGACGTTGTTGTTGGTTGCTGTTTATTTGACGTTGTTGTTGTTGTTGTTATTTATTTGACGTTGTTGCTGTTGTTTATTTGACATTGTTGTTGTTGTTGACGTTGTTGTTGTTGTTTATTTGATGTTGTTGTTGTTTATTTGATGTTGTTTTAGTTGTTGTTCTTTATTTGACGTTGTTGTTGTTTTTTATTTGACGTTATTGTTATTGACACTGTTGTTGTTGTTGTTTATTTGACGTTGTTGTTGTTGTTTATTTGACGTAGTTGTTGTTATTGACGTTGTTGTTGTTGTTTATTTGAGGTTGTTGTTATTGACGTTGTTATTGTTGTTGTTTATTTGACGTTGTTATTGTTGTTGTTTATTTGACGTTGTTATTGTTGTTTATTTGACGTTGTTTTTGTTATTTGACGTTGTTGTTGTTGTATTTGTTGTTATTGTTGTTGCTTATTTAACGTTGTTGTTATTGTTGCTATTTATTTGACGTTGTTGTTGTTATTGTTGTTTATTTGACGTTGTTGTTGTTGTTTATTTGACGTTGTTGTTGTTGTTTATTTGACTTTGTTGTTGTTGTTGTTGTTATTGTTGTTGCGTATTTGACGTTGTTGTTATTGTTGTTGTTTATTTGACGTTGTTGTTGTTGTTGTGTTATTCATTTGACGTTGTTGTTGTTGTTGTTTATTTGACGTTGTTGTTGTTGTTGTTGTTCTTTATTTGACGTTGTTGTTGTCGTTGTTTTTGATGTTTATTTGACGTTGTTGTTGTTATTTAATTGACGTTGTTGTTGTTGTTATTTAATTGACGTTGTTGTTGTTGTTGTTTATTTGACGTTATTGTTGTTTATTTGACGTTATTGTTGTTGTTTATTTGACATTGTTATTGTTGTTGTTGTTGTTGACGTTGTTGTTGTTGTTGCTATTTATTTGACGTTGTTGTTGTTGTTGTTTATTTGACATTGTTGTTGTTTATTTGACGTCGTGGTTGTTGTTGTTTATTTGACGTTGTTGTTGTTGTTGTTGTTGTTGTTGTATTTGTTGTTGTTGTTATTGTTGTTGCTTATTTGACGTTGTTGTTATTGTTGTTGTTTATTTGACGTTGTTGTTGTTGTTGTTTATTTGACGTTGTTGTTGTTGTTGTTGTTTATTTGGCGTTGTTGTTGTCGTTGTTTTTGTTGTTTATTTGACGTTGTTGTTATTTATTTGACGTTGTTGTTGTTTATTTGACGTTTTTGTTGTTGACGTTGTTGTTGTTATTGCTTATTTGACATTGTTGTTGTTGTTTATTTGACGTTGTTGTTGTTGTTGTTTATTTGACGTTGTTGTTGTTGTTGTTGTTTATTTGATGTTGTTTTAGTTGTTGTTGTTTATTTGACGTTGTTGTTATTTTTTATTTGTGATTGTTGTTGTTGACATTGTTGTTGTTGTTTATTTGACGTTGTTGTTGTTTTTGTTTATTTGACGTTGTTGTTGTTATTGACGTTGTTGTTGTTGTTGTTGTTTATTTGACATTTTTGTTGTTGTTGATGTTGTTGTTATTGTTGTTGTTTTTTATTTGACGTTGTTGTTGTTGTTTATTTGACGTTGTTGTTGTTGTTATTGTTGTTGATGTTGTTTATTTAACGTTGTTGTTGTTGTTGTTGTTTATTTGACGTTGTTGTTGTTGTTTATTTGACGTTGTTGTTGTTGTTTATTTGACGTTGTTGTTGTTGTTATTTATTTGACGTTGTTGTTGTTGTTATTGTTTATTTGACGTTGTTGTTGTTGTTTATTTGACGTTGTTGTTGTTGTTTATTTGACGTTGTTGTTGTTGTTATTTAACGTTGTTGTTGTTGTTATTGTTTATTTAACGTTGTTGTTGTTGTTGTTGTTGTTTATTTGACGTTGTTGTTGTTGTTGACGTTGTTGTTGTTTTTGTTGTTGTTGTTTATTTGACATTTTTGTTGTTGTTTATTTGACGTTGTTAATGTTGTTGACATTGTTGTTGTTGTTTTTGTTGTTTATTTGACGTTGTTGTTGTTGTTGTTGTTTTTGTTGTTGTTATTGTTGGTGTTGTTGTTATTTATTTGACGTTGTTGTTGTTGTTATTGTTTATTTGACGTTGTTGTTGTTGTTGTTTATTTGACGTTGTTGTTGGTTGCTGTTTATTTGACGTTGTTGTTGTTGTTGTTATTTATTTGACGTTGTTGCTGTTGTTTATTTGACATTGTTGTTGTTGTTGACGTTGTTGTTGTTGTTTATTTGATGTTGTTGTTGTTTATTTGATGTTGTTTTAGTTGTTGTTCTTTATTTGACGTTGTTGTTGTTTTTTATTTGACGTTATTGTTATTGACACTGTTGTTGTTGTTGTTTATTTGACGTTGTTGTTGTTGTTTATTTGACGTAGTTGTTGTTATTGACGTTGTTGTTGTTGTTTATTTGAGGTTGTTGTTATTGACGTTGTTATTGTTGTTGTTTATTTGACGTTGTTATTGTTGTTGTTTATTTGACGTTGTTATTGTTGTTTATTTGACGTTGTTTTTGTTATTTGACGTTGTTGTTGTTGTATTTGTTGTTATTGTTGTTGCTTATTTGACGTTGTTGTTATTGTTGCTATTTATTTGACATTGTTGTTGTTATTGTTGTTTATTTGACGTTGTTGTTGTTGTTTATTTGACGTTGTTGTTGTTGTTTATTTGACTTTGTTGTTGTTGTTGTTGTTATTGTTGTTGCGTATTTGACGTTGTTGTTATTGTTGTTGTTTATTTGACGTTGTTGTTGTTGTTGTGTTATTCATTTGACGTTGTTGTTGTTGTTGTTTATTTGACGTTGTTGTTGTTGTTGTTGTTCTTTATTTGACGTTGTTGTTGTCGTTGTTTTTGATGTTTATTTGACCTTGTTGTTGTTATTTAATTGACGATGTTGTTGTTGTTGTTATTTAATTGACGTTGTTGTTGTTGTTGTTTATTTGACGTTATTGTTGTTTATTTGACGTTATTGTTGTTGTTTATTTGACATTGTTATTGTTGTTGTTGTTGTTGACGTTGTTGTTGTTGTTGCTATTTATTTGACGTTGTTGTTGTTGTTGTTTATTTGACATTGTTGTTGTTTATTTGACGTCGTGGTTGTTGTTGTTTATTTGACGTTGTTGTTGTTGTTGTTGTATTTGTTGTTGTTGTTATTGTTGTTGCTTATTTGACGTTGTTGTTATTGTTGTTGTTTATTTGACGTTGTTGTTGTTGTTTATTTGACGTTGTTGTTGTCGTCGTTGTTGTTGTTTATTTGACGTTGTTGTTGTCGTTGTTTTTGTTGTTTATTTGACGTTGTTGTTATTTATTTGACGTTGTTGTTGTTATTGCTTATTTGACATTGTTGTTGTTGTTTATTTGACGTTGTTGTTGTTGTTGTTTATTTGACGTTGTTGTTGTTGTTGTTTATTTGATGTTGTTTTAGTTGTTGTTGTTTATTTGACGTTGTTGTTGTTTTTTATTTGACGTTGTTGTTGTTGACATTGTTGTTGTTGTTTATTTGACATTGTTGTTGTTTTTGTTTATTTGACGTAGTTGTTGTTATTGACGTTGTTATTGTTGTTGTTGTTTATTCGACATTTTTGTTGTTGTTGATGTTGTTGTTATTGTTGTTGTTTTTTATTTGACGTTGTTGTTGTTGTTATTGTTGTTGTTGTTTATTTGACGTTGTTGTTGTTGTTGTTGTTTATTTGACGTTGTTGTTGTTGTTTATTTGACGTTGTTGTTGTTGTTGTTTATTTGACATTGTTGTTGTTGTTATTTATTCGACGTTGTTGTTGTTGTTATTATTTATTTGACGTTGCTGTTGTTGTTGTTTATTTAACGTTGTTGTTGTTGTTGACATGTTGTTGTTGTTGTTGTTTATTTTTCGTTGTTGTTGTTGTTGTTAATTTGACGTAGTTGTTGTTATTGACGGTTTTGTTGTTGTTGTTTATTTTACATTTTTGTTGTTGTTGTTGTTTTTTATTTGACGTTGTTGTTGTTGTTTATTTGACGTTGTTGTTGTTGTTGTTTATTTGACGTTGTTGTTGTTGTTGTTTATTTGACGTTGTTGTTGTTGTTGTTGTTTATTTGACGTTGTTGTTGTTGTTATTTATTTGACGTTGTTGTTGTTGTTGTTGTTGTTATTGTTTATTTGACATTGTTGTTGTTGTTGTTTATTTGACGTTGTTATTTCATTTATTTAACGTTGTTGTTGTTGTTGTTGTTGTTGTTGTTTATTTGACGTTGTTGTTGTTGTTTATTTGACGTTGTTGTTGTTTTTTATTTGACGTTGGTGTTTATTTGACGTTGTTGTTCTTTATATGACGTTGTTGTTGTTTATTTGACGTTGTTGTTGTTGTTATTTGAAGTTGTTGTTGTTGTTGTATTTGTTGTTGTTGTTGTTGTTGTTTATTTGACGTTGTTGTTGTTGTTTATTTGACGTTATTGTTGTTGTTTATTTGACGTTGTTATTGTTGTTGTTGTTGTTGACGTTGTTGTTGTTGTTGTTGCTATTTATTTGACGTTGTTGTTGTTGTTGTTTATTTGACATTGTTGTTGTTTATTTGACGTTGTGGTTGTTGTTGTTTATTTGACGTTGTTGTTGTTGTTGTATTTGTTGTTGTTGTTATTGTTGTTGCTTATTTGACGTTGTTGTTATTGTTGTTGTTTATTTGACGTTGTTGTTGTTGTTGTTTATTTGACGTTGTTATTGTCGTTGTTGTTGTTGTTTATTTGACGTTGTTGTTGTCGTTGTTTTTGTTGTTTATTTGACGTTGTTGTTATTTATTTGACGTTGTTGTTGTTTATTTGACGTTTTTGTTGTTGACGTTGTTGTTGTTATTGCTTATTTGACATTGTTGTTGTTGTTTATTTGACGTTGTTGTTGTTGTTGTTTATTTGACGTTGTTGTTGTTGTTGTTTATTTGATGTTGTTTTAGTTGTTGTTGTTTATTTGACGTTGTTGTTATTTTTTATTTGAGATTGTTGTTGTTGACATTGTTGTTGTTGTTTATTTGACGTTGTTGTTGTTTTTGTTTATTTGACGTAGTTGTTGTTGTTTATTTGACGTTGTTGTTGTTGTTGTTGGTGTTTATTTGATGTTGTTGTTGTTGTTGTTGTTGTTTATTTGACGTTGTTGTTGTTGTTGTTTTTTATTTGACGTTGTTGTTGTTATTGTTGTTATTGTTGTTTATTTGACGTTGTTGTTGTTGTTGTTGTTTATTTGACGTTGTTGTGATTGTTTATTTGATGTTGTTGTTGTTATTTATTTGACGTTGTTGTTGTTGTTATTTATTTGACGTTGTTATTGTTGTTGTTATTGTTTATTTGACGTTGTTGTTGTTGTTTATTTGACGTTGTTATTGTTGTTTATTTGACGTTGTTTTTGTTATTTGACGTTGTTGTTGTTATTTGACGTTGTTGTTGTTGTTGTTGTTGTTGCTTATTTGACGTTGTTGTTATTGTTGCTATTGATTTGACGTTGTTGTTGTTGTTGTTTATTTGACGTTGTTGTTGTTGTTTATTTGACATTGTTGTTGTTGTTGTTTATTTGACGTTGTTGTTGTTGTTGTATTTGTTGTTGTTGTTATTGTTGTTGCTTATTTGACGTTGTTGTTATTGTTGTTGTTTATTTGACGTTGTTGTTGTTGTTGTGTTATTCATTTGACGTTGTTGTTGTTGTTGTTTATTTGACATTGTTGTTGTTGTTGTTGCTGTTCTTTATTTGACATTGTTGTTGTCGTTGTTTTTGTTGTTTATTTGACGTTGTTGTTGTTATTTAATTGACGTTGTTGTTGTTGTTTAATTGACATTGTTGTTGACGTTGTTGTTGTTGTTTATTTGACATTGTTGTTGTTGTTGTTTATTTGACGTTGTTGTTGTTGTTGACGTTGTTGTTGTTGTTGTTGTTGTTTATTTGATGTTGTTGTTGTTGTTGTTGACATAGTTGGTGTTGTTTATTTAACGTTGTTGTTGTTGTGTTATTCATTTGACGTTGTTGTTGTTGTTGTTGTTGTTTATTTGACGTTGTTGTTGTTGTTCTTTATTTAACGTTGTTGTTGTCGTTGTTTTTGTTTTTTATTTGACGTTGTTGTTGTTATTTAATTGACGTTGTTGTTGTTGTTGTTTATTTGACATTGTTGTTGATGTTGTTGTTGTTGTTTATTTGACATTGTTGTTGTTGTTTTTTATTTGACGTTGTTGTTGTTGTTGTTGACGTTGTTGTTGTTGTTGTTTATTTGATGTTGTTGTTGTTGTTGTTGACAAAGTTGGTGTTGTTTATTTGACGTTGTTGTTGTTGACGTTGTTGTTTATTTGACGTTGTTGTTGTTGTTTATTTGACGTTGTTGTTTTTGTTTTTGTTGTTGTTGTTGACGTTGTTGTTGTTGTTTATTGGACGTTGTTATTGTTGTTGTTTATTTGACATTGTTGTTGTTGTTGACGGTGTTATTGTTGTTGTTTATTTGACATTGTTGTTGTTGTTGTTGTTTATTTGACGTTGTGGTTGTTATTGCTGTTGTTTATTTGACGTTGTTGTTGTTGTTTTTTATTTGACGTTGGTGTTTATTTGACGTTGTTGTTGTTTATATGACGTTGTTGTTGTTGTTTATTTGATGTTGTTGTTGTTGTTGTTTATTTGATGTTGTTGTTGTCGTCGTTGTTGTTGTTTATTTGACGTTGTTGTTGTCGTTGTTTTTGTTGTTTATTTGACGTTGTTGTTATTTATTTGACGTTGTTGTTGTTATTGCTTATTTGACATTGTTGTTGTTGTTTATTTGACGTTGTTGTTGTTGTTGTTGTTTATTTGACGTTGTTGTTGTTGTTGTTGTTGTTTATTTGATGTTGTTTTAGTTGTTGTTGTTTATTTGACGTTGTTGTTGTTTTTTATTTGACGTTGTTGTTGTTGACATTGTTGTTGTTGTTTATTTGACGTTGTTGTTGTTTTTGTTTATTTGACGTAGTTGTTGTTATTGACGTTGTTGTTGTTGTTGTTATTGTTTATTTGACGTTGTTGTTGTTGTTGTTTATTTGACGTTGTTGTTGTTATTGACGTTGTTGTTGTTGTTGTTGTTGTTTATTTGACGTTGTTGTTGTGGTTTATTTGACGTTGTTGTTGTTGTTGTTTATTTGACGTTATTGTTGTTTATTTGACGTTATTGTTGTTGTTTATTTGACATTGTTATTGTTGTTGTTGTTGACGTTGTTGTTGTTGTTGCTATTTATTTGACGTTGTTGTTGTTGTTGTTGTTTATTTGACATTGTTGTTGTTTATTTGACGTCGTGGTTGTTGTTGTTTATTTGACGTTGTTGTTGTTGTTGTTTATTTGACGTTGTTTTTGTTATTTGACGTTGTTGTTGTTGTTGTTGTTGTTGTTGCTTATTTGACGTTGTTGTTATTGTTGCTATTGATTTGACGTTGTTGTTGTTGTTGTTTATTTGACGTTGTTGTTGTTGTTTATTTGACATTGTTGTTGTTGTTGTTTATTTGACGTTGTTGTTGTTGTTATTGTTGTTGTTGTTGTTGTTGTTTATTTGACGTTGTTGTTGTTGTTGTTGTTGTTTATTTGACGTTGTTGTTGTTGCTTATTTGACGTTGTTGTTGTTGTTATTAATTTGACATTGTGGTTGTTGTTATTTATTTGACGTTGTTGTTGTTGTTATTGTTTATTTGACGTTGTTGTTGTTTATTTGACGTTGTTGTTGTTGTTATTTGAAGTTGTTGTTGTTGTTGTATTTGTTGTTGTTGTTGTTGTTGTTTATTTGACGTTGTTGTTGTTGTTTATTTGACGTTATTGTTGTTGTTTATTTGACGTTGTTATTGTTGTTGTTGTTGTTGACGTTGTTGTTGTTGTTGTTGCTATTTATTTGACGTTGTTGTTGTTGTTGTTTATTTGACATTGTTGTTGTTTATTTGACGTTGTGGTTGTTGTTGTTTATTTGACGTTGTTGTTGTTGTTGTATTTGTTGTTGTTGTTATTGTTGTTGCTTATTTGACGTTGTTGTTATTGTTGTTGTTTATTTGACGTTGTTGTTGTTGTTGTTTATTTGATGTTGTTATTGTCGTTGTTGTTGTTGTTTATTTGACGTTGTTGTTGTCGTTGTTTTTGTTGTTTATTTGACGTTGTTGTTATTTATTTGACGTTGTTGTTGTTTATTTGACGTTTTTGTTGTTGACGTTGTTGTTGTTATTGCTTATTTGACATTGTTGTTGTTGTTTATTTGACGTTGTTGTTGTTGTTGTTTATTTGACGTTGTTGTTGTTGTTGTTTATTTGATGTTGTTTTAGTTGTTGTTGTTTATTTGACGTTGTTGTTATTTTTTATTTGAGATTGTTGTTGTTGACATTGTTGTTGTTGTTTATTTGACGTTGTTGTTGTTTTTGTTTATTTGACGTAGTTGTTGTTGTTTATTTGACGTTGTTGTTGTTGTTGTTGGTGTTTATTTGATGTTGTTGTTGTTGTTGTTGTTGTTGTTTATTTGACGTTGTTGTTGTTGTTGTTTTTTATTTGACGTTGTTGTTGTTTATTTGACGTTGTTGTTGTTATTGTTGTTATTGTTGTTTATTTGACGTTGTTGTTGTTGTTGTTGTTTATTTGACGTTGTTGTGATTGTTTATTTGATGTTGTTGTTGTTATTTATTTGACGTTGTTGTTGTTGTTATTTATTTGACGTTGTTATTGTTGTTGTTATTGTTTATTTGACGTTGTTGTTGTTGTTTATTTGACGTTGTTATTGTTGTTTATTTGACGTTGTTTTTGTTATTTGACGTTGTTGTTGTTATTTGACGTTGTTGTTGTTGTTGTTGTTGTTGCTTATTTGACGTTGTTGTTATTGTTGCTATTGATTTGACGTTGTTGTTGTTGTTGTTTATTTGACGTTGTTGTTGTTGTTTATTTGACATTGTTGTTGTTGTTGTTTATTTGACGTTGTTGTTGTTGTTGTATTTGTTGTTGTTGTTATTGTTGTTGCTTATTTGACGTTGTTGTTATTGTTGTTGTTTATTTGACGTTGTTGTTGTTGTTGTGTTATTCATTTGACGTTGTTGTTGTTGTTGTTGTTTATTTGACATTGTTATTGTTGTTGTTGCTGTTCTTTATTTGACATTGTTGTTGTCGTTGTTTTTGTTGTTTATTTGACGTTGTTGTTGTTATTTAATTGACGTTGTTGTTGTTGTTTAATTGACATTGTTGTTGACGTTGTTGTTGTTGTTTATTTGACATTGTTGTTGTTGTTGTTTATTTGACGTTGTTGTTGTTGTTGACGTTGTTGTTGTTGTTGTTGTTGTTTATTTGATGTTGTTGTTGTTGTTGTTGACATAGTTGGTGTTGTTTATTTAACGTTGTTGTTGTTGTGTTATTCATTTGACGTTGTTGTTGTTGTTGTTGTTGTTTATTTGACGTTGTTGTTGTTGTTCTTTATTTAACGTTGTTGTTGTCGTTGTTTTTGTTTTTTATTTGACGTTGTTGTTGTTATTTAATTGACGTTGTTGTTGTTGTTGTTTATTTGACATTGTTGTTGATGTTGTTGTTGTTGTTTATTTGACATTGTTGTTGTTGTTTTTTATTTGACGTTGTTGTTGTTGTTGTTGACGTTGTTGTTGTTGTTGTTTATTTGATGTTGTTGTTGTTGTTGTTGACAAAGTTGGTGTTGTTTATTTGACGTTGTTGTTGTTGACGTTGTTGTTTATTTGACGTTGTTGTTGTTGTTTATTTGACGTTGTTGTTTTTGTTTTTGTTGTTGTTGTTGACGTTGTTGTTGTTGTTTATTGGACGTTGTTATTGTTGTTGTTTATTTGACATTGTTGTTGTTGTTGACGGTGTTATTGTTGTTGTTTATTTGACATTGTTGTTGTTGTTGTTGTTTATTTGACGTTGTGGTTGTTATTGCTGTTGTTTATTTGACGTTGTTGTTGTTGTTTTTTATTTGACGTTGGTGTTTATTTGACGTTGTTGTTGTTTATATGACGTTGTTGTTGTTGTTTATTTGATGTTGTTGTTGTTGTTGTTTATTTGATGTTGTTGTTGTCGTCGTTGTTGTTGTTTATTTGACGTTGTTGTTGTCGTTGTTTTTGTTGTTTATTTGACGTTGTTGTTATTTATTTGACGTTGTTGTTGTTATTGCTTATTTGACATTGTTGTTGTTGTTTATTTGACGTTGTTGTTGTTGTTGTTGTTTATTTGACGTTGTTGTTGTTGTTGTTGTTGTTTATTTGATGTTGTTTTAGTTGTTGTTGTTTATTTGACGTTGTTGTTGTTTTTTATTTGACGTTGTTGTTGTTGACATTGTTGTTGTTGTTTATTTGACGTTGTTGTTGTTTTTGTTTATTTGACGTAGTTGTTGTTATTGACGTTGTTGTTGTTGTTGTTATTGTTTATTTGACGTTGTTGTTGTTGTTGTTTATTTGACGTTGTTGTTGTTATTGACGTTGTTGTTGTTGTTGTTGTTGTTTATTTGACGTTGTTGTTGTGGTTTATTTGACGTTGTTGTTGTTGTTGTTTATTTGACGTTATTGTTGTTTATTTGACGTTATTGTTGTTGTTTATTTGACATTGTTATTGTTGTTGTTGTTGACGTTGTTGTTGTTGTTGCTATTTATTTGACGTTGTTGTTGTTGTTGTTTATTTGACATTGTTGTTGTTTATTTGACGTCGTGGTTGTTGTTGTTTATTTGACGTTGTTGTTGTTGTTGTTTATTTGACGTTGTTTTTGTTATTTGACGTTGTTGTTGTTGTTGTTGTTGTTGTTGCTTATTTGACGTTGTTGTTATTGTTGCTATTGATTTGACGTTGTTGTTGTTGTTGTTTATTTGACGTTGTTGTTGTTGTTTATTTGACATTGTTGTTGTTGTTGTTTATTTGACGTTGTTGTTGTTGTTGTATTTGTTGTTGTTGTTATTATTGTTGCTTATTTGACGTTGTTGTTATTGTTGTTGTTTATTTGACGTTGTTGTTGTTGTTGTGTTATTCATTTGACGTTGTTGTTGTTGTTGTTGTTTATTTGACATTGTTGTTGTTGTTGTTGCTGTTCTTTATTTTACATTGTTGTTGTCGTTGTTTTTGTTGTTTATTTGACGTTGTTGTTGTTATTTAATTGACGTTGTTGTTGTTGTTGTTTAATTGACGTTGTTGTTGACGTTGTTGTTGTTGTTTATTTGACATTGTTGTTGTTGTTGTTTATTTGACGTTGTTGTTGTTGTTGACGTTGTTGTTGTTGTTGTTGTTATTGTTTATTTGATGTTGTTGTTGTTGTTGTTGTTGACATAGTTGGTGTTGTTTATTTAACGTTGTTGTTGTTGTGTTATTCATTTGACGTTGTTGTTGTTATTGTTGTTGTTTATTTGACGTTGTTGTTGTTGTTCTTTATTTAACGTTGTTGTTGTCGTTGTTTTTGTTTTTTATTTGACGTTGTTGTTGTTATTTAATTGACGTTGTTGTTGTTGTTGTTTATTTGACATTGTTGTTGATGTTGTTGTTGTTGTTTATTTGACATTGTTGTTGTTGTTTTTTACTTGACGTTGTTGTTGTTGTTGTTGACGTTGTTGTTGTTGTTGTTTATTTGATGTTGTTGTTGTTGTTGTTGACAAAGTTGGTGTTGTTTATTTGACGTTGTTGTTGTTGACATTGTTGTTTATTTGACGTTGTTGTTGTTGTTTATTTGACGTTGTTGTTTTTGTTGTTGTTGTTGTTGTTGACGTTGTTGTTGTTGTTTATTGGACGTTGTTATTGTTGTTGTTTATTTGACATTGTTGTTGTTGTTGACGGTGTTATTGTTGTTGTTTATTTGACATTGTTGTTGTTGTTGTTGTTTATTTGACGTTGTGGTTGTTATTGCTGTTGTTTATTTGACGTTGTTGTTGTTGTTTTTTATTTGACGTTGTTGTTTATATGACGTTGTTGTTGTTTATATGACGTTGTTGTTGTTGTTGTATTTGTTGTTGTTGTTATTGTTGTTGCTTATTTGACGTTGTTGTTATTGTTGTTGTTTATTTGACGTTGTTGTTGTTGTTGTTTATTTGACATTGTTATTGTCGTTGTTGTTGTTGTTTATTTGACGTTGTTGTTGTTGTTGTTTTTGTTGTTTATTTGACGTTGTTGTTATTTATTTGACGTTGTTGTTGTTATTGCTTATTTGACATTGTTGTTGTTGTTTATTTGACGTTGTTGTTGTTGTTGTTTATTTGACGTTGTTGTTGTTGTTGTTTATTTGATGTTGTTTTAGTTGTTGTTGTTTATTTGACGTTGTTGTTGTTTTTTATTTGACGTTGTTGTTGTTGACATTGTTGTTGTTGTTTATTTGACATTGTTGTTGTTTTTGTTTATTTGACGTAGTTGTTGTTATTGACGTTGTTATTGTTGTTGTTGTTTATTCGACATTTTTGTTGTTGTTGATGTTGTTGTTATTGTTGTTGTTTTTTATTTGACGTTGTTGTTGTTGTTATTGTTGTTGTTGTTTATTTGACGTTGTTGTTGTTGTTGTTGTTTATTTGACGTTGTTGTTGTTGTTTATTTGACGTTGTTGTTGTTGTTGTTTATTTGACATTGTTGTTGTTGTTATTTATTCGACGTTGTTGTTGTTGTTATTATTTATTTGACGTTGCTGTTGTTGTTGTTTATTTAACGTTGTTGTTGTTGTTGACATGTTGTTGTTGTTGTTGTTTATTTTTCGTTGTTGTTGTTGTTGTTAATTTGACGTAGTTGTTGTTATTGACGGTTTTGTTGTTGTTGTTTATTTTACATTTTTGTTGTTGTTGTTGTTTTTTATTTGACGTTGTTGTTGTTGTTTATTTGACGTTGTTGTTGTTGTTGTTTATTTGACGTTGTTGTTGTTGTTGTTTATTTGACGTTGTTGTTGTTGTTGTTTATTTGACGTTGTTGTTGTTGTTATTTATTTGACGTTGTTGTTGTTGTTGTTGTTGTTATTGTTTATTTGACATTGTTGTTGTTGTTGTTTATTTGACGTTGTTATTTCATTTATTTAACGTTGTTGTTGTTGTTGTTGTTGTTGTTGTTTATTTGACGTTGTTGTTGTTGTTTATTTGACGTTGTTGTTGTTTTTTATTTGACGTTGGTGTTTATTTGACGTTGTTGTTCTTTATATGACGTTGTTGTTGTTTATTTGACGTTGTTGTTGTTGTTATTTGAAGTTGTTGTTGTTGTTGTATTTGTTGTTGTTGTTGTTGTTGTTTATTTGACGTTGTTGTTGTTGTTTATTTGACGTTATTGTTGTTGTTTATTTGACGTTGTTATTGTTGTTGTTGTTGTTGACGTTGTTGTTGTTGTTGTTGCTATTTATTTGACGTTGTTGTTGTTGTTGTTTATTTGACATTGTTGTTGTTTATTTGACGTTGTGGTTGTTGTTGTTTATTTGACGTTGTTGTTGTTGTTGTATTTGTTGTTGTTGTTATTGTTGTTGCTTATTTGACGTTGTTGTTATTGTTGTTGTTTATTTGACGTTGTTGTTGTTGTTGTTTATTTGACGTTGTTATTGTCGTTGTTGTTGTTGTTTATTTGACGTTGTTGTTGTCGTTGTTTTTGTTGTTTATTTGACGTTGTTGTTATTTATTTGACGTTGTTGTTGTTTATTTGACGTTTTTGTTGTTGACGTTGTTGTTGTTATTGCTTATTTGACATTGTTGTTGTTGTTTATTTGACGTTGTTGTTGTTGTTGTTTATTTGACGTTGTTGTTGTTGTTGTTTATTTGATGTTGTTTTAGTTGTTGTTGTTTATTTGACGTTGTTGTTATTTTTTATTTGAGATTGTTGTTGTTGACATTGTTGTTGTTGTTTATTTGACGTTGTTGTTGTTTTTGTTTATTTGACGTAGTTGTTGTTGTTTATTTGACGTTGTTGTTGTTGTTGTTGGTGTTTATTTGATGTTGTTGTTGTTGTTGTTGTTGTTTATTTGACGTTGTTGTTGTTGTTGTTTTTTATTTGACGTTGTTGTTGTTATTGTTGTTATTGTTGTTTATTTGACGTTGTTGTTGTTGTTGTTGTTTATTTGACGTTGTTGTGATTGTTTATTTGATGTTGTTGTTGTTATTTATTTGACGTTGTTGTTGTTGTTATTTATTTGACGTTGTTATTGTTGTTGTTATTGTTTATTTGACGTTGTTGTTGTTGTTTATTTGACGTTGTTATTGTTGTTTATTTGACGTTGTTTTTGTTATTTGACGTTGTTGTTGTTATTTGACGTTGTTGTTGTTGTTGTTGTTGTTGCTTATTTGACGTTGTTGTTATTGTTGCTATTGATTTGACGTTGTTGTTGTTGTTGTTTATTTGACGTTGTTGTTGTTGTTTATTTGACATTGTTGTTGTTGTTGTTTATTTGACGTTGTTGTTGTTGTTGTATTTGTTGTTGTTGTTATTGTTGTTGCTTATTTGACGTTGTTGTTATTGTTGTTGTTTATTTGACGTTGTTGTTGTTGTTGTGTTATTCATTTGACGTTGTTGTTGTTGTTGTTTATTTGACATTGTTGTTGTTGTTGTTGCTGTTCTTTATTTGACATTGTTGTTGTCGTTGTTTTTGTTGTTTATTTGACGTTGTTGTTGTTATTTAATTGACGTTGTTGTTGTTGTTTAATTGACATTGTTGTTGACGTTGTTGTTGTTGTTTATTTGACATTGTTGTTGTTGTTGTTTATTTGACGTTGTTGTTGTTGTTGACGTTGTTGTTGTTGTTGTTGTTGTTTATTTGATGTTGTTGTTGTTGTTGTTGACATAGTTGGTGTTGTTTATTTAACGTTGTTGTTGTTGTGTTATTCATTTGACGTTGTTGTTGTTGTTGTTGTTGTTTATTTGACGTTGTTGTTGTTGTTCTTTATTTAACGTTGTTGTTGTCGTTGTTTTTGTTTTTTATTTGACGTTGTTGTTGTTATTTAATTGACGTTGTTGTTGTTGTTGTTTATTTGACATTGTTGTTGATGTTGTTGTTGTTGTTTATTTGACATTGTTGTTGTTGTTTTTTATTTGACGTTGTTGTTGTTGTTGTTGACGTTGTTGTTGTTGTTGTTTATTTGATGTTGTTGTTGTTGTTGTTGACAAAGTTGGTGTTGTTTATTTGACGTTGTTGTTGTTGACGTTGTTGTTTATTTGACGTTGTTGTTGTTGTTTATTTGACGTTGTTGTTTTTGTTTTTGTTGTTGTTGTTGACGTTGTTGTTGTTGTTTATTGGACGTTGTTATTGTTGTTGTTTATTTGACATTGTTGTTGTTGTTGACGGTGTTATTGTTGTTGTTTATTTGACATTGTTGTTGTTGTTGTTGTTTATTTGACGTTGTGGTTGTTATTGCTGTTGTTTATTTGACGTTGTTGTTGTTGTTTTTTATTTGACGTTGGTGTTTATTTGACGTTGTTGTTGTTTATATGACGTTGTTGTTGTTGTTTATTTGATGTTGTTGTTGTTGTTGTTTATTTGATGTTGTTGTTGTCGTCGTTGTTGTTGTTTATTTGACGTTGTTGTTGTCGTTGTTTTTGTTGTTTATTTGACGTTGTTGTTATTTATTTGACGTTGTTGTTGTTATTGCTTATTTGACATTGTTGTTGTTGTTTATTTGACGTTGTTGTTGTTGTTGTTGTTTATTTGACGTTGTTGTTGTTGTTGTTGTTGTTTATTTGATGTTGTTTTAGTTGTTGTTGTTTATTTGACGTTGTTGTTGTTTTTTATTTGACGTTGTTGTTGTTGACATTGTTGTTGTTGTTTATTTGACGTTGTTGTTGTTTTTGTTTATTTGACGTAGTTGTTGTTATTGACGTTGTTGTTGTTGTTGTTATTGTTTATTTGACGTTGTTGTTGTTGTTGTTTATTTGACGTTGTTGTTGTTATTGACGTTGTTGTTGTTGTTGTTGTTGTTTATTTGACGTTGTTGTTGTGGTTTATTTGACGTTGTTGTTGTTGTTGTTTATTTGACGTTATTGTTGTTTATTTGACGTTATTGTTGTTGTTTATTTGACATTGTTATTGTTGTTGTTGTTGACGTTGTTGTTGTTGTTGCTATTTATTTGACGTTGTTGTTGTTGTTGTTGTTTATTTGACATTGTTGTTGTTTATTTGACGTCGTGGTTGTTGTTGTTTATTTGACGTTGTTGTTGTTGTTGTTTATTTGACGTTGTTTTTGTTATTTGACGTTGTTGTTGTTGTTGTTGTTGTTGTTGCTTATTTGACGTTGTTGTTATTGTTGCTATTGATTTGACGTTGTTGTTGTTGTTGTTTATTTGACGTTGTTGTTGTTGTTTATTTGACATTGTTGTTGTTGTTGTTTATTTGACGTTGTTGTTGTTGTTATTGTTGTTGTTGTTGTTGTTGTTTATTTGACGTTGTTGTTGTTGTTGTTGTTTATTTGACGTTGTTGTTGTTGCTTATTTGACGTTGTTGTTGTTGTTATTAATTTGACATTGTGGTTGTTGTTATTTATTTGACGTTGTTGTTGTTGTTATTGTTTATTTGACGTTGTTGTTGTTTATTTGACGTTGTTGTTGTTGTTATTTGAAGTTGTTGTTGTTGTTGTATTTGTTGTTGTTGTTGTTGTTGTTTATTTGACGTTGTTGTTGTTGTTTATTTGACGTTATTGTTGTTGTTTATTTGACGTTGTTATTGTTGTTGTTGTTGTTGACGTTGTTGTTGTTGTTGTTGCTATTTATTTGACGTTGTTGTTGTTGTTGTTTATTTGACATTGTTGTTGTTTATTTGACGTTGTGGTTGTTGTTGTTTATTTGACGTTGTTGTTGTTGTTGTATTTGTTGTTGTTGTTATTGTTGTTGCTTATTTGACGTTGTTGTTATTGTTGTTGTTTATTTGACGTTGTTGTTGTTGTTGTTTATTTGACGTTGTTATTGTCGTTGTTGTTGTTGTTTATTTGACGTTGTTGTTGTCGTTGTTTTTGTTGTTTATTTGACGTTGTTGTTATTTATTTGACGTTGTTGTTGTTTATTTGACGTTTTTGTTGTTGACGTTGTTGTTGTTATTGCTTATTTGACATTGTTGTTGTTGTTTATTTGACGTTGTTGTTGTTGTTGTTTATTTGACGTTGTTGTTGTTGTTGTTTATTTGATGTTGTTTTAGTTGTTGTTGTTTATTTGACGTTGTTGTTATTTTTTATTTGAGATTGTTGTTGTTGACATTGTTGTTGTTGTTTATTTGACGTTGTTGTTGTTTTTGTTTATTTGACGTAGTTGTTGTTGTTTATTTGACGTTGTTGTTGTTGTTGTTGGTGTTTATTTGATGTTGTTGTTGTTGTTGTTGTTGTTGTTTATTTGACGTTGTTGTTGTTGTTGTTTTTTATTTGACGTTGTTGTTGTTTATTTGACGTTGTTGTTGTTATTGTTGTTATTGTTGTTTATTTGACGTTGTTGTTGTTGTTGTTGTTTATTTGACGTTGTTGTGATTGTTTATTTGATGTTGTTGTTGTTATTTATTTGACGTTGTTGTTGTTGTTATTTATTTGACGTTGTTATTGTTGTTGTTATTGTTTATTTGACGTTGTTGTTGTTGTTTATTTGACGTTGTTATTGTTGTTTATTTGACGTTGTTTTTGTTATTTGACGTTGTTGTTGTTATTTGACGTTGTTGTTGTTGTTGTTGTTGTTGCTTATTTGACGTTGTTGTTATTGTTGCTATTGATTTGACGTTGTTGTTGTTGTTGTTTATTTGACGTTGTTGTTGTTGTTTATTTGACATTGTTGTTGTTGTTGTTTATTTGACGTTGTTGTTGTTGTTGTATTTGTTGTTGTTGTTATTGTTGTTGCTTATTTGACGTTGTTGTTATTGTTGTTGTTTATTTGACGTTGTTGTTGTTGTTGTGTTATTCATTTGACGTTGTTGTTGTTGTTGTTGTTTATTTGACATTGTTATTGTTGTTGTTGCTGTTCTTTATTTGACATTGTTGTTGTCGTTGTTTTTGTTGTTTATTTGACGTTGTTGTTGTTATTTAATTGACGTTGTTGTTGTTGTTTAATTGACATTGTTGTTGACGTTGTTGTTGTTGTTTATTTGACATTGTTGTTGTTGTTGTTTATTTGACGTTGTTGTTGTTGTTGACGTTGTTGTTGTTGTTGTTGTTGTTTATTTGATGTTGTTGTTGTTGTTGTTGACATAGTTGGTGTTGTTTATTTAACGTTGTTGTTGTTGTGTTATTCATTTGACGTTGTTGTTGTTGTTGTTGTTGTTGTTTATTTGACGTTGTTGTTGTTGTTCTTTATTTAACGTTGTTGTTGTCGTTGTTTTTGTTTTTTATTTGACGTTGTTGTTGTTATTTAATTGACGTTGTTGTTGTTGTTGTTTATTTGACATTGTTGTTGATGTTGTTGTTGTTGTTTATTTGACATTGTTGTTGTTGTTTTTTATTTGACGTTGTTGTTGTTGTTGTTGACGTTGTTGTTGTTGTTGTTGTTTATTTGATGTTGTTGTTGTTGTTGTTGACAAAGTTGGTGTTGTTTATTTGACGTTGTTGTTGTTGACGTTGTTGTTTATTTGACGTTGTTGTTGTTGTTTATTTGACGTTGTTGTTTTTGTTTTTGTTGTTGTTGTTGACGTTGTTGTTGTTGTTTATTGGACGTTGTTATTGTTGTTGTTTATTTGACATTGTTGTTGTTGTTGACGGTGTTATTGTTGTTGTTTATTTGACATTGTTGTTGTTGTTGTTGTTTATTTGACGTTGTGGTTGTTATTGCTGTTGTTTATTTGACGTTGTTGTTGTTGTTTTTTATTTGACGTTGGTGTTTATTTGACGTTGTTGTTGTTTATATGACGTTGTTGTTGTTGTTTATTTGATGTTGTTGTTGTTGTTGTTTATTTGATGTTGTTGTTGTCGTCGTTGTTGTTGTTTATTTGACGTTGTTGTTGTCGTTGTTTTTGTTGTTTATTTGACGTTGTTGTTATTTATTTGACGTTGTTGTTGTTATTGCTTATTTGACATTGTTGTTGTTGTTTATTTGACGTTGTTGTTGTTGTTGTTGTTTATTTGACGTTGTTGTTGTTGTTGTTGTTGTTTATTTGATGTTGTTTTAGTTGTTGTTGTTTATTTGACGTTGTTGTTGTTTTTTATTTGACGTTGTTGTTGTTGACATTGTTGTTGTTGTTTATTTGACGTTGTTGTTGTTTTTGTTTATTTGACGTAGTTGTTGTTATTGACGTTGTTGTTGTTGTTGTTATTGTTTATTTGACGTTGTTGTTGTTGTTGTTTATTTGACGTTGTTGTTGTTATTGACGTTGTTGTTGTTGTTGTTGTTGTTTATTTGACGTTGTTGTTGTGGTTTATTTGACGTTGTTGTTGTTGTTGTTTATTTGACGTTATTGTTGTTTATTTGACGTTATTGTTGTTGTTTATTTGACATTGTTATTGTTGTTGTTGTTGACGTTGTTGTTGTTGTTGCTATTTATTTGACGTTGTTGTTGTTGTTGTTTATTTGACATTGTTGTTGTTTATTTGACGTCGTGGTTGTTGTTGTTTATTTGACGTTGTTGTTGTTGTTGTTTATTTGACGTTGTTTTTGTTATTTGACGTTGTTGTTGTTGTTGTTGTTGTTGTTGCTTATTTGACGTTGTTGTTATTGTTGCTATTGATTTGACGTTGTTGTTGTTGTTGTTTATTTGACGTTGTTGTTGTTGTTTATTTGACATTGTTGTTGTTGTTGTTTATTTGACGTTGTTGTTGTTGTTGTATTTGTTGTTGTTGTTATTATTGTTGCTTATTTGACGTTGTTGTTATTGTTGTTGTTTATTTGACGTTGTTGTTGTTGTTGTGTTATTCATTTGACGTTGTTGTTGTTGTTGTTGTTTATTTGACATTGTTGTTGTTGTTGTTGCTGTTCTTTATTTTACATTGTTGTTGTCGTTGTTTTTGTTGTTTATTTGACGTTGTTGTTGTTATTTAATTGACGTTGTTGTTGTTGTTGTTTAATTGACGTTGTTGTTGACGTTGTTGTTGTTGTTTATTTGACATTGTTGTTGTTGTTGTTTATTTGACGTTGTTGTTGTTGTTGACGTTGTTGTTGTTGTTGTTGTTATTGTTTATTTGATGTTGTTGTTGTTGTTGTTGTTGACATAGTTGGTGTTGTTTATTTAACGTTGTTGTTGTTGTGTTATTCATTTGACGTTGTTGTTGTTATTGTTGTTGTTTATTTGACGTTGTTGTTGTTGTTCTTTATTTAACGTTGTTGTTGTCGTTGTTTTTGTTTTTTATTTGACGTTGTTGTTGTTATTTAATTGACGTTGTTGTTGTTGTTGTTTATTTGACATTGTTGTTGATGTTGTTGTTGTTGTTTATTTGACATTGTTGTTGTTGTTTTTTACTTGACGTTGTTGTTGTTGTTGTTGACGTTGTTGTTGTTGTTGTTTATTTGATGTTGTTGTTGTTGTTGTTGACAAAGTTGGTGTTGTTTATTTGACGTTGTTGTTGTTGACATTGTTGTTTATTTGACGTTGTTGTTGTTGTTTATTTGACGTTGTTGTTTTTGTTGTTGTTGTTGTTGTTGACGTTGTTGTTGTTGTTTATTGGACGTTGTTATTGTTGTTGTTTATTTGACATTGTTGTTGTTGTTGACGGTGTTATTGTTGTTGTTTATTTGACATTGTTGTTGTTGTTGTTGTTTATTTGACGTTGTGGTTGTTATTGCTGTTGTTTATTTGACGTTGTTGTTGTTGTTTTTTATTTGACGTTGTTGTTTATATGACGTTGTTGTTGTTTATATGACGTTGTTGTTGTTGTTGTATTTGTTGTTGTTGTTATTGTTGTTGCTTATTTGACGTTGTTGTTATTGTTGTTGTTTATTTGACGTTGTTGTTGTTGTTGTTTATTTGACATTGTTATTGTCGTTGTTGTTGTTGTTTATTTGACGTTGTTGTTGTTGTTGTTTTTGTTGTTTATTTGACGTTGTTGTTATTTATTTGACGTTGTTGTTGTTTATTTGACGTTTTTGTTGTTGACGTTGTTGTTGTTATTGCTTATTTGACATTGTTGTTGTTGTTTATTTGACGTTGTTGTTGTTGTTGTTTATTTGACGTTGTTGTTGTTGTTGTTTATTTGATGTTGTTTTAGTTGTTGTTGTTTATTTGACGTTGTTGTTATTTTTTATTTGAGATTGTTGTTGTTGACATTGTTGTTGTTGTTTATTTGACGTTGTTGTTGTTTTTGTTTATTTGACGTAGTTGTTGTTGTTTATTTGACGTTGTTGTTATTGTTGTTGGTGTTTATTTGATGTTGTTGTTGTTGTTGTTGTTGTTGTTGTTTATTTGACGTTGTTGTTGTTGTTGTTTTTTATTTGACGTTGTTGTTGTTTATTTGACGTTGTTGTTGTTATTGTTGTTGTTGTTGTTTATTTGACGTTGTTGTTGTTGTTGTTGTTTATTTGACGTTGTTGTGATTGTTTATTTGACGTTGTTGTTGTTATTTATTTGACGTTGTTGTTGTTGTTATTTATTTGACGTTGTTATTGTTGTTGTTATTGTTTATTTGACGTTGTTGTTGTTGTTTATTTGACGTTGTTATTGTTGTTTATTTGACGTTGTTTTTGTTATTTGACGTTGTTGTTGTTATTTGACGTTGTTGTTGTTGTTGTTGTTGCTTATTTGACGTTGTTGTTATTGTTGCTATTGATTTGACGTTGTTGTTGTTGTTGTTTATTTGACGTTGTTGTTGTTGTTTATTTGACATTGTTGTTGTTGTTGTTTATTTGACGTTGTTGTTGTTGTTGTATTTGTTGTTGTTGTTATTGTTGTTGCTTATTTGACGTTGTTGTTATTGTTGTTGTTTATTTGACGTTGTTGTTGTTGTTGTGTTATTCATTTGACGTTGTTGTTGTTGTTGTTGTTTATTTGACATTGTTGTTGTTGTTGTTGCTGTTCTTTATTTGACATTGTTGTTGTCGTTGTTTTTGTTGTTTATTTGACGTTGTTGTTGTTATTTAATTGACGTTGTTGTTGTTGTTTAATTGACGTTGTTGTTGACGTTGTTGTTGTTGTTTATTTGACATTGTTGTTGTTGTTGTTTATTTGACGTTGTTGTTGTTGTTGACGTTGTTGTTGTTGTTGTTGTTGTTTATTTGATGTTGTTGTTGTTGTTGTTGACATAGTTGGTGTTGTTTATTTAACGTTGTTGTTGTTGTGTTATTCATTTGACGTTGTTGTTGTTGTTGTTGTTGTTTATTTGACGTTGTTGTTGTTGTTCTTTATTTAACGTTGTTGTTGTCGTTGTTTTTGTTTTTTATTTGACGTTGTTGTTGTTATTTAATTGACGTTGTTGTTGTTGTTGTTTATTTGACATTGTTATTGATGTTGTTGTTGTTTATTTGACATTGTTATTGTTGTTTTTTATTTGACGTTGTTGTTGTTGTTGTTGACGTTGTTGTTGTTGTTGTTTATTTGATGTTGTTGTTGTTGTTGTTGACAAAGTTGGTGTTGTTTATTTGACGTTGTTGTTGTTGACGTTGTTGTTTATTTGACGTTGTTGTTGTTGTTTATTTGACGTTGTTGTTTTTGTTTTTGTTGTTGTTGTTGACGTTGTTGTTGTTGTTTATTGGACGTTGTTATTGTTGTTGTTTATTTGACATTGTTGTTGTTGTTGACGGTGTTATTGTTGTTGTTTATTTGACATTGTTGTTGTTGTTGTTGTTTATTTAACGTTGTGGTTGTTATTGCTGTTGTTTATTTGACGTTGTTGTTGTTGTTTTTTATTTGACGTTGGTGTTTATTTGACGTTGTTGTTGTTTATATGACGTTGTTGTTGTTGTTTATTTGATGTTGTTGTTGTTGTTGTTTATTTGATGTTGTTGTTGTCGTCGTTGTTGTTGTTTATTTGACGTTGTTGTTGTCGTTGTTTTTGTTGTTTATTTGACGTTGTTGTTATTTATTTGACGTTGTTGTTGTTATTGCTTATTTGACATTGTTGTTGTTGTTTATTTGACGTTGTTGTTGTTGTTGTTTATTTGACGTTGTTGTTGTTGTTGTTTATTTGATGTTGTTTTAGTTGTTGTTGTTTATTTGACGTTGTTGTTGTTTTTTATTTGACGTTGTTGTTGTTGACATTGTTGTTGTTGTTTATTTGACGTTGTTGTTGTTTTTGTTTATTTGACGTAGTTGTTGTTATTGACGTTGTTGTTGTTGTTGTTATTGTTTATTTGACGTTGTTGTTGTTGTTGTTTATTTGACGTTGTTGTTGTTATTGACGTTGTTGTTGTTGTTGTTGTTGTTGTTTATTTGACGTTGTTGTTGTGGTTTATTTGACGTTGTTGTTGTTGTTGTTTATTTGATGTTATTGTTGTTTATTTGACGTTATTGTTGTTGTTTATTTGACATTGTTATTGTTGTTGTTGTTGTTGACGTTGTTGTTGTTGTTGCTATTTATTTGACGTTGTTGTTGTTGTTGTTTATTTGACATTATTGTTGTTTATTTGACGTCGTGGTTGTTGTTGTTTATTTGACGTTGTTGTTGTTGTTGTATTTGTTGTTGTTGTTATTGTTGTTGCTTATTTGACGTTGTTGTTATTGTTGTTGTTTATTTGACGTTGTTGTTGTTGTTGTTTATTTGACGTTGTTGTTGTCGTCGTTGTTGTTGTTTATTTGACGTTGTTGTTGTCGTTGTTTTTGTTGTTTATTTGACGTTGTTGTTATTTATTTGACGTTGTTGTTGTTATTGCTTATTTGACATTGTTGTTGTTGTTTATTTGACGTTGTTGTTGTTGTTGTTGTTGTTTATTTGACGTTTTTGTTGTTGTTGTTTATTTGATGTTGTTTTAGTTGTTTTTGTTTATTTGACGTTGTTGTTGTTTTTTATTTGACGTTGTTGTTGTTGACATTGTTGTTGTTGTTTATTTGACGTTGTTGTTGTTTTTGTTTATTTGACGTAGTTGTTGTTATTGACGTTGTTGTTGTTGTTGTTGTTTATTTGACGTTTTTGTTGTTGTTGATGTTGTTGTTATTGTTGTTGTTTTTTATTTGATGTTGTTGTTGTTGTTATTGTTGTTGTTGTTTATTTGACGTTGTTGTTGTTGTTGTTTATTTGACGTTGTTGTTGTTGTTGTTGTTTATTTGACGTTGTTGTTGTTGTTTATTTGACGTTGTTGTTGTTGTTGTTTATTTGACATTGTTGTTGTTGTTATTTATTCGACGTTGTTGTTGTTGTTATTATTTATTTGACGTTGCTGTTGTTGTTGTTTATTTGACGTTGTTGTTGTTGTTGACATGTTGTTGTTGTTGTTGTTTATTTTTCGTTGTTGTTGTTGTTGTTTATTTGACGTAGTTGTTGTTATTGACGGTTTTGTTGTTGTTGTTTATTTGACATTTTTGTTGTTGTTGTTGTTTTTTATTTGACGTTGTTGTTGTTGTTTAATTGACGTTGTTGTTGTTGTTGTTTATTTGACGTTGTTGTTGTTGTTGTTGTTTATTTGACGTTGTTGTTGTTGTTTATTTGACGTTGTTGTTGTTGTTATTTATTTGACGTTGTTGTTGTTGTTGTTGTTGTTGTTGTTGTTGTTATTGTTTATTTGACGTTGTTGTTGTTGTTGTTGTTGTTTATTTGATGTTGTTATTTTATTTATTTAACGTTGTTGTTGTTGTTGTTGTTGTTTATTTGACGTTGTTGTTGTTGTTTTTTATTTGACGTTGGTGTTTATTTGACGTTGTTGTTGTTTATATGACGTTGTTGTTGTTGTTTATTTGACGTTGTTGTTGTTGTTATTTGAAGTTGTTGTTGTTGTTGTATTTGTTGTTGTTGTTGTTGTTGTTTATTTGACGTTGTTGTTGTTGTTGTTTATTTGACGTTATTGTTGTTGTTTATTTGACGTTGTTATTGTTGTTGTTGTTGACGTTGTTGTTGTTGTTGCTATTTATTTGACGTTGTTGTTGTTGTTGTTTATTTGACATTGTTGTTGTTTATTTTACGTCGTGGTTGTTGTTGTTTATTTGACGTTGTTGTTGTTGTTGTTGTATTTGTTGTTGTTGTTATTGTTGTTGCTTATTTGACGTTGTTGTTATTGTTGTTGTTTATTTGACGTTGTTATTTTATTTATTTAACGTTGTTGTTGTTGTTGTTGTTGTTTATTTGACGTTGTTGTTGTTGTTTTTTATTTGACGTTGGTGTTTATTTGACGTTGTTGTTGTTTATATGACGTTGTTATTGTTGTTTATTTGACGTTGTTGTTGTTGTTATTTGAAGTTGTTGTTGTTGTTGTATTTGTTGTTGTTGTTGTTGTAGTTTATTTGACGTTGTTGTTGTTGTTGTTTATTTGACGTTATTGTTGTTGTTTATTTGACGTTGTTATTGTTGTTGTTGTTGTTGACGTTGTTGTTGTTGTTGCTATTTATTTGACGTTGTTGTTGTTGTTGTTTATTTGACATTGTTGTTGTTTATTTGACGTCGTGGTTGTTGTTGTTTATTTGACGTTGTTGTTGCTGTTGTTGTATTTGTTGTTGTTGTTATTGTTGTTGCTTATTTGACGTTGTTGTTATTGTTGTTGTTTATTTGACGTTGTTGTTGTTGTTGTTTATTTGACGTTGTTGTTGTCATTGTTGTTGTTGTTTATTTGACGTTGTTGTTGTCATTGTTTTTGTTGTTTATTTGACGTTGTCGTTATTTATTTGACGTTGTTGTTGTTTATTTGACGTTTTTGTTGTTGACGTTGTTGTTGTTATTGCTTATTTGACATTGTTGTTGTTGTTTATTTGACGTTGTTGTTGTTGTTGTTTATTTGACGTTGTTGTTGTTGTTGTTTATTTGATGTTGTTTTAGTTGTTGTTGTTTATTTGACGTTGTTGTTATTTTTTATTTGAGATTGTTGTTGTTGACATTGTTGTTGTTGTTGTTGTTTATTTGACGTTGTTGTTGTTTTTGTTTATTTGACGTAGTTGTTGTTATTGACGTTGTTGTTGTTGTTGTTTATTTGACGTTTTTGTTGTTGTTGATGTTGTTGTTATTGTTGTTGTTTTTTATTTGACGTTGTTGTTGTTGTTTATTTGACGTTGTTGTTGTTGTTATTGTTGTTGATGTTGTTTATTTGACGTTGTTGTTGTTGTTGTTTATTTGACGTTGATGTTGTTGTTTATTTGACGTTGTTGTTGTTGTTTATTTGACGTTGTTGTTGTTGTTATTTATTTGACGTTGTTGTTGTTGTTATTGTTTATTTGACGTTGTTGTTGTTGTTTATTTGACGTTGTTGTTGTTGTTGTTTATTTGACGTTGTTGTTGTTGTTGTTATTTAACGTTGTTGTTGTTGTTATTGTTTATTTGACGCTGTTGTTGTTGTTGTTGTTTATTTGACGTTGTTGTTGTTGTTGACGTTGTTGTTGTTGTTGTTGTTTATTTGACGTTTTTGTTGTTGTTTATTTGACGTTGTTAATGTTGTTGACATTGTTGTTGTTGTTTTTGTTGTTTATTTGACGTTGTTGTTGTTGTTGTTGTTTTTGTTGTTGTTATTGTTGGTGTTGTTGTTATTTATTTGACGTTGTTGTTATTGTTATTGTTTATTTGACGTTGTTGTTGTTGTTGTTTATTTGACGTTGTTGTTGGTTGCTGTTTATTTGACGTTGTTGTTGTTGTTGTTATTTATTTGACGTTGTTGCTGTTGTTTATTTGACATTGTTGTTGTTGTTGTTGACGTTGTTGTTGTTGTTGTTTATTTGATGTTGTTGTTTATTTGATGTTGTTTTAGTTGTTGTTCTTTATTTGACGTTGTTGTAGTTTTTTATTTGACGTTGTTGTTATTGACACTGTTGTTGTTGTTGTTGTTTATTTGACGTTGTTGTTGTTGTTTATTTGACGTAGTTGTTGTTATTGACGTTGTTGTTGTTGTTGTTGTTGTTGTTTATTTGACGTTGTTGTTATTGACGTTGTTATTGTTGTTGTTTATTTGACGTTGTTATTGTTGTTTATTTGACGTTGTTTTTGTTATTTGACGTTGTTGTTGTTGTATTTGTTGTTATTGTTGTTGCTTATTTGACGTTGTTGTTATTGTTGCTATTTATTTGACGTTGTTGTTGTTGTTGTTGTTGTTGTTTATTTGACGTTGTTGTTGTTGTTGTTTATTTGACGTTGTTGTTGTTGTTTATTTGACTTTGTTGTTGTTGTTGTTGTATTTGTTGTTGTTGTTATTGTTGTTGCGTATTTGACGTTGTTGTTATTGTTGTTGTTTATTTGACGTTGTTGTTGTTGTTGTGTTATTCATTTGACGTTGTTGTTGTTGTTTATTTGACGTTGTTGTTGTTGTTGTTGTTGTTCTTTATTTGACGTTGTTGTTGTCGTTGTTTTTGATGTTTATTTGACGTTGTTGTTGTTATTTAATTGACGTTGTTGTTGTTGTTGTTGTTTATTTGACGTTGTTGTTGACGTTGTTGTTGTTGTTGTTTATTTGCATTGTTGTTGTTGTTGTTTATTTGACGTTGTTGTTGTTGTTGACGTTGTTGTTGTTGTTGTTGTTTATTTGATGTTGTTGTTGTTGTTGACATAGTTGGTGTTGTTTATTTGACTTTGTTGTTGTTGACGTTATTGTTGTTGTTGTATTATTCATTTGACGTTGTTGTTGTTGTTTATTTGACGTTGTTGTTGTTGTTGTTGTTGTTCTTCATTTGACGTTGTTGTTGTCATTGTTTTTGTTGTTTATTTGACGTTGTTGTTATTTAATTGACGTTGTTGTTGTTGTTGTTGTTGTTTATTTGACGTTGTTGTTGACGTTGTTGTTGTTGTTTATTTGACATTGTTGTTGTTGTTGTTGTTTATTTGACGTTGTTATTGTTAACGTTGTTGTTTTTATTTATTTGATGTTGTTGTTGTTGTTGTTGTTGACATAGTTGGTGTTGTTTATTTGACGTTGTTGTTGTTGACGTTGTTGTTTATTTGACGTTGTTGTTTATTTGACGTTGTTGTTGTTGTTGTTGTTATTGTTGACGTTGTTGTTGTTGTTGTTTATTGGACGTTGTTATTGTTGTTGTTTATTTGACATTGTTGTTGTTGTTGTTGTTTATTTGACGTTGTTGTTATTGTTGTTGTTGTTTATTTGACGTTGTTGTTGTTTATTTGACGTTGTTGTTGTTGTTGTTTATTTGACGTTGGTGTTTATTTGACGTTGTTGTTGTTTATTTGACGTTGTTGTTGTTGTATCTTTGACGTTGTTGTTGTTTATTGAAGTTGTTGTTGTTGTTGTATTTGTTGTTGTTGTTGTTGTTGTTTATTTGACGTTGTTGTTGTTGTTGTTTATTTGACGTTATTGTTGTTGTTTATTTGACGTTGTTATTGTTGTTGTTGTTGTTTATTTGACGTTGTTGTTGTTGACGTTGTTGTTGTTGTAGTTTATTTGACGTTGTTGTTGTTGTTATTTATTTGACGTTGTTAATGTTGTTGACATTGTTGTTGTTGTTTTTGTTATTTATTTGACGTTGTTGTGGTTGTTTTTGTTGTTGTTATTGTTGGTGTTGTTGTTGTTTATTTGGCGTTGTTGTTCTTATTTATTTGACGTTGTTGTTGTTGTTGTTGTTTATTTGACAGTGTTGTTGTTGTTGTTTATTTGACGTTGTTGTTGTTGTTGTTGTTTATTTGACGTTGTTGTTGTTGTTTATTTGACATTGTTGTTGTTGTTGTTGACGTTGTTGTTGTTGTTGTTTATTTGACGTTGTTTTCGTTGTTGTTGTTGTTTATTTGATGTTGTTGTTGTTGACATTGTTGTTGTTGTTGTTTATTTTTCGTTGTTGTTGTTGTTGTTTATTTGACGTTGTTGTTGTTGTTGTTTATTTGACATTTTTGTTGTTGTTGTTGTTTTTTAATTGATGTTGTTGTTGTTGTTTATTTGACGTTGTTGTTGTTGTGGTTTATTTGACGTTGTTGTTGTTGTTGTTTATTTGACGTTGTTGTTGTTGTTGTTTATTTGACGTTGTTGTTGTTGTTATTTATTTGACGTTGTTGTTGTTATTGTTTATTTGACGTTGTTGTTGTTGTTGTTGTTTATTTGACATTGTTATTTTATTTATTTAACGTTGTTTTTGTTATTTGACGTTGTTGTTGTTGTATTTGTTGTTGTTGTTGCTTATTTGACGTTGTTGTTATTTTTGCTATTTTTTTGACGTTGTTGTTGTTGTTGTTTATTTGACATTGTTGTTGTTTATTTGACGTCGTGGTTGTTGTTGTTTATTTGACGTTGTTATTGTTATTGTTGTTGTTGTATTTGTTGTTGTTGTTATTGTTGTTTCTTATTTGACGTTGTTGTTATTGTTGTTGTTTATTTGACGTTGTTGTTATTGTTGTTTATTCGACGTTGTTGTTGTCGTTGTTGTTGTTGTTTATTTGACGTTGTTGTTGTCGTTGTTTTTGTTTTTTATTTGACGTTGTTGTTATTTATTTGACGTTGTTGTTGTTTATTTGACGTTTTTGTTGTTGACGATGTTGTTGTTATTACTTATTTGACATTGTTGTTGTTGTTTATTTGACATTGTTGTTGTTATTGTTGTTGTTGTATTTGTTGTTGTTGTTATTGTTGTTGCTTATTTGACGTTGTTGTTATTGTTGTTGTTTATTTGACGTTGTTGTTAATTTTGTTTATTCGACGTTGTTGTTGTCGTTGTTGTTGTTGTTTATTTGACGTTGTTGTTGTCATTGTTTTTGTTGTTTATTTGACGTTGTTGTTATTTATTTGACGTTGTTGTTGTTTATTTGACGTTTTTGTTGTTGACGTTGTTGACGTTGTTGCTTATTTGACATTGTTGTTGTTGTTTATTTGACGTTGTTGTTGTTGTTTATTTGACGTTGTTGTTGTTGTTGTTTATTTGATGTTGTTTTAGTTGTTGTTGTTTATTTGACGTTGTTGTTGTTTTTTATTTGACGTTGTTGTTGTTGACATTGTTGTTGTTGTTTATTTGACGTTGTTGTTGTTTTTGTTTATTTGACGTAGTTGTTGTTATTGACGTTGTTGTTGTTGTTTATTTGACGTTTTTGTTGTTGTTGATGTTGTTGTTATTGTTGTTGTTTTTTATTTGACGTTGTTGTTGTTGTTTATTTGACGTTCTTGTTGTTGTTATTGTTGTTGTTGTTGTTTATTTGACGTTGTTGTTGTTGTTGTTGTTTATTTGACGTTGTTGTTGTTGTTTATTTGACGTTGTTGTTGTTGTTGTTTATTTGACGTTGTTGTTGTTGTTATTTATTTGACGTTGTGGTTGTTGTTATTGTTTATTTGACGCTGTGGTTGTTGTTGTTGTTGTTTATTTGACGTTGTTGTTGTTGTTGACGTTGTTGTTGTTGTTGTTGTTTATTTGACGTTGTTGTTGTTGTTTATTTGACGTTGTTAATGTTGTTGACATTGTTGTTGTTGTTTTTGTTGTTTATTTGACGTTGTTGTTGTTGTTTATTTGACGTTGTTAATGTTGTTGACATTGTTGTTGTTGTTTTTGTTGTTTATTTGACGTTGTTGTTGTTGTTGTTTTTGTTGTTGTTATTGTTGGTGTTGGTGTTATTTATTTGACGTTGTTCTTGTTGTTGTTGTTTATTTGACATTGTTGTTGTTGTTGTTTATTTGACGTTGTTGTTGGTTGTTGTTTATTTGACGTTGTTGTTGTTGTTGTTATTTATTTGACATTGTTGCTGTTGTTTATTTGACATTGTTGTTGTTGTTGACGTTGTTATTGTTAGTGTTGTTGTTTATTTGACGTTGTTGTTGTTATTGTTGTTGTTTATTTGACGTTGTTGTTGTTTATTTGATGTTGTTTTAGTTGTTGTTGTTTATTTGATGTTGTTTCAGTTGTTGTTGTTTATTTGACGTTGTTGTTGTTTTTTATTTGACGTTATTGTTATTGACACTGTTGTTGTTGTTGTTTATTTGACGTTGTTGTTGTTGTTTATTTGACGTAGTTGTTGTTATTGACGTTGTTGTTGTTGTTTATTTGACGTTTTTGTTGTTGTTGATGTTGTTGTTTATTTGACGTTGTTTTTGTTTATTTGACGTTGTTGTTGTTGTTGTTTATTTGATGTTGTTTTAGTTATTGTTGTTTATTTGATGTTGTTGCTGTTTTTTATTTGACGTTGTTGTTATTGACATTTTTGTTGTTGTTGTTTATTTGACGTTGTTGTTTTTGTTGTTTATTTGACGTAGTTGTTGTTATTGACGTTGTTGTTGTTGTTTATTTGACGTTGTTGTTGTTGATGTTGTTTATTTGATGTTGTTGTTGTTGTTGTTGTTGTTTTTTATTTGACGTTGTTGTTGTTGTTTATTTGACGTTGTTGTTGTTATTGGTGTTGTTGTTGTTGTTGTTATTTATTTGACGTTGTTGTTGTTGTTGTTTATTTGACGTTGTTGTGATTGTTTCTTTGACGTTGTTGTTGTTATTTATTTGACGTTGTTGTTGTTGTTATATATTTGACGTTATTATTGTTGTTGTTATTGTTTATTTGACGTTGTTGTTGTTGTTGTTTATTTGATGTTTTTATTGTTGTTGATGTTGTTGTTATTGTTGTTGTTATTGTTGTTGTTTTTTATTTGACGTTGTTGTTGTTGTTTATTTGACGTTCTTGTTGTTGTTATTGTTGTTGTTGTTGTTGTTGTTTATTTGACGTTGTTGTTGTTGTTTATTTGACGTTGCTGTTGTTGTTTATTTGACGTTGTTGTTGTTGTTGTTTATTTGACGTTGTTGTTATTGTTGTTGTTATTTATTTGACGTTGTTAATGTTATTGTTTATTTGACGTTGTTGTTGTTGTTGTTGTTTATTTGACGTTGTTGTTGTTGTTGACGTTGTTGTTGTTGTTGTTGTTTATTTGACGTTGTTGTTGTTGTTGACGTTGTTGTTGTTGTTGTTATTTATTTGACGTTGTTGTTGTTGTTGTTGTTGTTTATTTGACGTTGTTAATGTTGTTGACATTGTTGTTGTTGTTTTTGTTGTTTATTTGACGTTGTTGTTGTTGTTGTTTTTGTTATTGTTATTGTTGGTGTTGTTGGTGTTTATTTGACGTTGTTGTTGTTGTTGTTTATTTGACGTTGTTGTTGTTGTTGACGTTGTTGTTGTTGTTGTTTATTTGACGTTGTTTTCGTTGTTGTTGTTGTTTATTTGATGTTGTTGTTGTTGACATTGTTGTTGTTGTTTATTTTTCGTTGTTGTTGTTGTTGTTTATTTGACGTAGTTGTTGTTATTGACGTTGTTGTTGTTGTTGTTTATTTGACATTTTTGTTGTTGTTGTTTTTTATTTGATGTTGTTGTTGTTGTTGTTTATTTGACGTTGTTGTTGTTGTGGTTTATTTGACGTTGTTGTTGTTGTTGTTTATTTGACGTTGTTGTTGTTGTTGTTTATTTGACGTTGTTGTTGTTGTTATTTATTTGACGTTGTTGTTATTGTTTATTTGACGTTGTTGTTGTTGTTGTTTATTTGACATTGTTGTTGTTGTATTTGTTGTTGTTGTTGCTTATTTGACGTTGTTGTTATTGTTGCTATTTTTTTGACGTTGTTGTTGTTGTTGTTGTTTATTTGACATTGTTGTTGTTTATTTGACGTCGTGGTTGTTGTTGTTTATTTGACGTTGTTGTTGTTATTGTTGTTGTTGTATTTGTTGTTGTTGTTATTGTTGTTTCTTATTTGACGTTGTTGTTATTGTTGTTGTTTATTTGACGTTGTTGTTATTGTTGTTTATTCGACGTTGTTGTTGTCGTTGTTGTTGTTGTTTATTTGACGTTGTTGTTGTCGTTGTTTTTGTTGTTTATTTGACGTTGTTGTTATTTATTTGACGTTGTTGTTGTTTATTTGACGTTTTTGTTGTTGACGTTGTTGTTGTTATTGCTTATTTGACATTGTTGTTGTTGTTTATTTGACGTTGTTGTTGTTGTTGTTTATTTGACGTTGTTGTTGTTGTTGTTGTTTATTTGATGTTGTTTTAGTTGTTGTTGTTTATTTGACGTTGTTGTTGTTTTTTATTTGATGTTGTTGTTGTTGACATTGTTGTTGTTGTTTATTTGACGTTGTTGTTGTTTTTGTTTATTTGACGTAGTTGTTGTTGTTGTTGTTTATTTGACGTTTTTGTTGTTGTTGATGTTGTTGTTACTGTTGTTGTTATTGTTGTTGTTTTTTATTTGACGTTGTTGTTGTTGTTTATTTGACGTTCTTGTTGTTGTTATTGTTGTTGTTGTTGTTTATTTGACGTTGTTGTTGTTGTTGTTGTTTATTTGACGTTGTTGTTGTTGTTTATTTGACGTTGTTGTTGTTGTTTATTTGACGTTGTTGTTGTTGTTATTTATTTGACGTTGTGGTTGTTGTTATTGTTTATTTGACGTTGTTGTTGTTGTTGTTGTTGTTGTTGTTGTTTATTTGACGTTGTTGTTGTTGTTGACGTTGTTGTTGTTGTTGTTATTTGACGTTGTTAATGTTGTTGACATTGTTGTTGTTGTTTTTGTTGTTTATTTGACGTTGTTGTTGTTGTTGTTGTTTTTGTTGTGGTTATTGTTGGTGTTATTGTTATTTATTTGACGTTGTTCTTGTTGTTGTTGTTTATTTGACATTGTTGTTGTTGTTGTTTATTTGACGTTGTTGTTGGTTGTTGTTTATTTGACGTTGTGGTTGTTGTTGTTATTTATTTGACGTTGTTGCTGTTGTTTATTTGACATTGTTGTTGTTGTTGACGTTGTTGTTGTTATTGTTGTTGTTTATTTAACGTTGTTGTTGTTTATTTGATGTTGTTTTAGTTGTTGTTGTTTATTTGATGTTGTTTTAGTTGTTGTTGTTTATTTGACGTTGTTGTTGTTTTTTATTTGACATTATTGTTATTGACACTGTTGTTGTTGTTGTTATTTATTTGACGTTGTTGTTGTTGTTTATTTGACGTAGTTGTTGTTATTGACGTTGTTGTTGTTGTTTATTTGACGTTTTTGTTGTTGTTGATGTTGTTGTTTATTTGACGTTGTTGTTGTTTATTTGACGTTGTTGTTGTTGTTGTTGTTTATTTGATGTTGTTTTAGTTGTTGTTGTTTATTTGATGTTGTTGTTGTTTTTTATTTGACGTTGTTGTTGTTGACATTGTTGTTGTTGTTGTTTATTTGACGTTGTTGTTTTTGTTGTTTATTTGACGTAGTTGTTGTTATTGACGTTGTTGTTGTTGTTTATTTGACGTTGTTGTTGTTGTTGTTTATTTGACGTTGTTGTTGTTGTTGTTTTTTATTTGACGTTGTTGTTGTTGTTGTTTATTTGACGTTGTTGTTGTTATTGGTGTTGTTGTTGTTGTTGTTATTTATTTGACGTTGTTGTTGTTGTTTATTTGACGTTGTTGTGATTGTTTCTTTGACGTTGTTGTTGTTATTTATTTGACGTTGTTGTTGTTGTTATTTATTTGACGTTGTTATTATTGTTGTTATTGTTTATTTGACGTTGTTGTTGTTGTTGTTTATTTGACGTTTTTATTGTTGTTGATGTTGTTGTTATTGTTGTTGTTATTGTTGTTGTTTTTTATTTGACGTTGTTGTTGTTGTTTATTTGACGTTCTTGTTGTTGTTATTGTTGTTGTTGTTGTTGTTTATTTGACGTTGTTGTTGTTGTTGTTTATTTGACGTTCTTGTTGTTGTTATTTATTTGACGTTGTTGTTGTTATTGTTTATTTGACGTTGTTGTTGTTGTTGTTGTTGTTGTTGTTTATTTGACGTTGTTGTTGTTGTTGACGTTGTTGTTGTTGTTGTTGTTTATTTGACGTTGTTGTTGTTGTTGTTTATTTGACGTTGTTAATGTTGTTGACATTGTTGTTGTTGTTTTTGTTGTTTATTTGACGTTGTTGTTGTTGTTGTTGTTTTTGTTATTGTTATTGTTGGTGTTGTTGTTGTTTTTGTTATTGTTATTGTTGGTGTTGTTGTTATTTATTTGACGTTGTTGTTGTTGTTGTTTATTTGACATTGTTGTTGTTGTTGTTGTTTATTTGACGTTGTTGTTGGTTGTTGTTTATTTGACGTTGTTGTTGTTGTTGTTATTTATTTGACGTTGTTGCTGTTGTTTATTTGACATTGTTGTTGTTGTTGTTGTTTGTAACACCCCTTCTAATTTCCCCAAATAATAGGCAAGCATTAAAATCAGAGAAAATAAATTGCACGGAAGGGATGTCACAACACACTTCACATTCCAAAATTTTAAAGAAAAACGGACAGGGTACGTTTGTAAATTTAAGCATATCAACACAAAACAAACATACATAAATGTTTAACTTCTTTCTCTCGTGCAAACGCAACGGTGTTTCAATATTTAACTTCATCTCCATTCATGGAGGAATCAAAACATAATTCAAGGCATCAAGCCATGATAATTCACATAAAGCATATGTTATCAAGTCTCACATACACAAAATAATATATACAAAGTAAGGATTATATACATCATAATCCGAATACAAAATAGACGAGTTCGACACTAAATATACCCCCCTCCAGGTGTTACTACCAGAGCATCGACTCGATTCTAATCAAAATAAAACAGATTGCAATCCAATGCATCCGCTAACTAGCGCCTCGCGCTACCATCCTCGGTACCTGAACAATGCCATCAAAAGCATTTTCAAACAGAAGGGTAAGAATTCCAATAATCATATAACATGTAATTAAGGTAAAGCAATGGCAATAAATAAAGCAATACATAATGATCATGTTCATTTTATCACCTATGGTATCCTTACTCAAGGAATCCATTTCCAACGCATTAACCATGTAAACCGATTATCCGAATACTCACATCCTTGACACATAACCATAATTCAAACAACAACAACATTGGCACATAATCAAACACATCAACACACATACATAACATGCACAATTATGCATGTGACTCACAACACGACTCAACGTATGCGAATGCGGTACCGACTCGTGGACCCAAGGTTCCACCACCTATGTTTCCCTTCCGGATCAAGGTCACTACGTCTTTTCCCACAATAGGGTCACCGTCTAGATATTGTGGACCCAATTTTCCACCACCTATGTTTCCCTTCCGGATCAAGGTCACTACGTCTATTCCCACACTAGAGTCACCGTCTATAAAATCATGTGAACCCACAGTTTCACCGTCTCTGTTTCAAGACCAACCATGCCATGCAATGTACAATATAACCAATGCATGCAATTAAGATTCACAATAATCTTAACATACACATACCATCAAATCCAACCAATGGAACATCAACTATTGTACATGCATGCATACATATAATTTAACAATCACAACGTCAAGTAAAATGTATACAAACAAGTTACTTACTCAACCAAAACATAAACCATCAACTATCAAACAATTCCAAATCGGAAAGTATATTTCAACATAAAGTCATCATCAATGAACCGGCATTACTCTCAATGTTACTCATCGCGATCGAGTCACCGGAATGTAACTCGAACGCTTAAATTCGGGATTAAACTCAATTTATTTCATTTCGTACTAAAATCGGGTTGATTCTTAAAAAGTCGAAATTTCGCAAAACGAACTTCACTACGTTAATCTACGCGTCGAATTATGCTAGCACGTCAATTTTCGGTAAATTCAGAGCAACATACTCCGTCACCGAAATTGCCGAAATCGGGAAATCGGAATATAATCGGGTTCCAAATTAAATCGGCTAACTTATGTCATATAAGTATTTATTTAATATAAATATTTAATATAATAAATTAAAAAAACAAAAAAAACAAAACAAAACATAATTTAATATATTTCTAAACTTAGTTTTTTTCCATACAGTAAGTTTAGTTTTCTAAGCTTACTGCTACTTTTTGTTATAAACTTCATTCTACATGCTAGCTTAATTTCTAACTACACTTACTGCTATTTTACTTCTATATTTCTCCAACTTCTTGTAAATCAACCCCTTTTTCCTCATTTATCATTATGCATTGGTATTGAATTTAACGGCATATACTCAAACAGTGAATCTAAACCGCCAATCCAATGACATTCCCAGTCAAAGATTAAAATAGCCATCTCCTTACATAACCTCTCCTAGTTTTTATATTCATGATAAAATAAGCCTAATTATAAATGTTGACACCATAACATTGTTGTTAACAATACGATGCTACTTATGTTCATTTGGCATGTTTATACATTGAACCGTCGTCTATGAACCAACGTTTTCAATAGCTGAATGCCGTTTCACCATTGCAAATAACAGGTATCTTAAAATATGGCCAAAACAAATACCCTAAACCCCTAATTTATTCCAAAATCAAAACTATAAAATTACACACTAAATAATTTGTGGAAGTCAAACCCTTACCTCTAGTGTTGATTTTCTTGGAACAAGATGATGATTTTGTAGAACAAACCCTAGCCTTCTCCTTCTCTTCTCTTCTTCTTCTCTCTTTTCTTTCTTCTTTCTCCTCTTACCAACTACTCTTACTAACTCCACTTTTCTATTTTATAAAACTATCCTTCTACTACTAACTTTCCTCCCTCTATCTTTCTAAAATTATAATTTGGCCCCAATAATTATTTAATTCAAATTATAATATATAACTCTATTAAAACAATATTACACTAAATAATATTTATTCTATATAAACCTAATCATGCCAATTAATCAAACAAAGTCAAATATTACTACACACCAAATTAATATTATTCAAAATAATATTTCGACAAAATAAATATTTTTATTTCATATTACCCAATTAATATTTTAATCGATATCAATTGAATATATTTCTCAAAATAGATATAATTTAATAGTTTTGGAAAATAATTAATGAAATAACATTTAAATATAAACAGCGTGTTACAACTCTCCCCCACTTAAAAGATTTTCGACCTCGAAAATTACCTCTAAACGAACAATTCGGGATAGGAATCCCGCATCCGACTTTCAAGCTCCCACGTCACATTACCATTCGCCGAACCACCCCATGCAACTTTAACCAAAGCAATCTCTCTTCCTCTTAGTTGTTTCACCTTTCTATCTTCAATCCTCACCGGTAAAACCTCAACCGTCAAATTGTCTCTTACTTCCAAATCATCCGCTTGAATAACATGAGACGGATCCGCAATATACTTTCGTAATTGCGAAACGTGAAACACATCATGCAAATTTGAAAGTGATGGCGGCAATGCAATCCGATAAGCCATAATTCCAATCCGCTCTGAAATCTGATAAGGACCAATAAACCGAGGTGTTAACTTCCGCGATTTAAGCGCCCTTCCAACACCCGTAGTTGGATTCACCTTCAAAAACACATGTTCATCCTTCTTGAACTCAAGAGGTTTCCTCCTCTTGTCATAGTAACTCTTTTGGCGATTCTGAGACACTTTCATCTTCTCTCTTATCAATTTGATCTTATCCGTAGCCTCTTGAACCAATTCCGGACCAACTATAGCACTTTCCCCCGTCTCGTACCAACACAAAGGTGTCCTGCACCGTCTTCCATACAATGCCTCAAAAGGAGCCATGCCAATGCTAGAATGAAAACTATTATTATAAGTAAACTCAATCAAAGGCAAATGACTCTCCCATGAACCTCCTTGATCCAAAACACAAGCACGCAACAAATCCTCAAGTGACTGAATTGTTCTCTCCGTTTGACCATCCGTCTGGGGATGATAAGCGGAACTCAATCTCAGCTTAGTACCCAAGGCTGTTTGTAAACCTTCCCAAAATCTTGAAGTGAAACGCGGATCTCTATCTGAAACAATACATGTAGGAATACCATGTAAACAAACAATCCGTTCCACATACAACTGAGCAAGCTTCTCCATAGTGTAATCCATCCTAATCGGAATAAAGTGTGCAGATTTAGTCAATCTATCCACTATGACCCAAATAGCCTCATGGTTACTCGGAGTCCTCGGCAAACTAGAAACAAAATCCATCGAGATACTATCCCACTTCCACTCGGGAATAGACAACGGTTGCAACAAACCCGAAGGCTTCTGATGTTCAATCTTAGACTTTTGGCAAACCAAACAAGCATACACAAACTCAGCAATTTCTTTCTTCATACAAGGCCACCAAAACAGCTTCTTTAAATCTTGATACATCTTCTTAGCACCAGGGTGAATACTTAACCCACTTCTATGACCTTCCTCAAGAATCCTCTTTTTCACATCCCCCACATCGGGAACGCAAACTCTATCATGACATCTCAAAATTCCATTCTCATCAATTCTGAACTCTCCACCTTGACCTTGATTCACCAAAGTAAACTTGTCAACCAAAACCAAATCTGACTTTTGCCCATCTCTAATCTCTTCCAAGACACCACTAGTAAGCTTCATCATACCAAGCTTCACGCCAAAATAAGTCTCTTCACACACCAAACTCAAATCTCGAAATTGCTCCAACAATTCCCATTCTTTAACCATCAACATAGACATGTGTAAAGACTTCCTGCTCAAAGCATCTGCAACCACGTTTGCCTTACCAGGATGGTAATTCAAACTGAAGTCATAATCTTTAAGAAACTCTAGCCACCTTCTTTGCCTCATATTCAACTCTTTTTGATCAAACAAATATTTCAAACTCTTATGATCGCTAAAGACGTCGAATCTCGACCCAAATAAATAATGCCTCCAAATCTTTAACACAAAAACCACCGCTGCCAACTCCAAGTCATGAGTTGGATAATTCCTCTCATGCACCTTGAGTTGCCTCGAAGCATACGCCACAACCTGCCTATTTTGCATTAACACACCTCCTAAACCCATCAAAGAAGCATCACAATAGACCGTAAATGGTTCAGATGGTTTAGGCAAAATCAAAACTGGCGCAGTTGTCAACCTTCTCTTCAACTCTTGGAAACTATCTTCACACTGCGGAGTCCACACGAACGCTTGACTCTTCCTAGTCAATTGTGTCAACGGTAAAGCTAGCTTTGAAAAGCCTTCAATGAACTTACGGTAATAACCCGCTAAACCAAGAAAGCTTCGAATCTCAAAAACTGACTTTGGAGATTCCCATTCTGACACGGCTTCTATCTTCGAAGGATCCACAACAATACCTCCACGAGATATCACGTGACCAAGGAAACTCACTTGTTCTAACCAGAATTCACACTTCGAAAGTTTAGCAAACAAATGATTTTCCTTCAGAATTGACAAAACAATTCTCAAGTGTTCGGCATGCTCTGCTTCACTCTTGGAATAAATCAAAATGTCATCGATGAACACCACCACAAACTTATCCAGAAACTCATGAAAGATTCTGTTCATATACTCCATGAACACACCAGGTGCATTCGTAACACCAAAAGGCATCACCGAATACTCATAGTGTCCATAACGAGTTCTGAACGCAGTTTTCTGAATATCACCCGCTTTCACGCGAATCTGATGATAGCCTGACCTCAAGTCAATCTTGCTAAACACACACGCACCCACCAGCTGATCCATTAAATCATCAATCCTTGGCAAAGGATACTTGTTCTTAATGGTCACTTTGTTTAGCTTCCTATAATCTACACAAAGTCTCATTGTTCCTTCTTTCTTCTTCACAAGTAAAACTGGAGCACCCCACGGACTCACACTAGGACGAATGAACCTTTTGTCAAGCAACTCTTCCAGCTGACTCTTCAGTTCCACTAGTTCCGACGGTGACATCCTATAAGGAGCCATCGAAACAGGACTAGTACCAGGAATTAAGTCGATGGAAAACTCTACCTCACGCTCAGGAGGTAAATCCGTAATCTCTTCAGGAAGCACTTCAGGAAATTCGCATACCACAGGATAATCCTTTCTTACTCTACCATCTTCCAAAACCATACTCGCCATAAGCATAAACAACCCATCTCCATTCTTCACACTCTTCTCAACTTGCTGTGTAGACAAGAAAACCACACCATCTTTCTCGGACTCGAGAAAAAGAACAGCCTTAGCAAAACAGTTGATATAGACATGGTTGGCTTTCAACCAGTCCATACCCAGAATCACATCTATCTGATGCAAAGGAAGACACACGAGATCAACTTCGAAATCTCTTCCGCACATGCGCAAAGGACACTTCAAACAAACAACTGAAGTAGAAACTGAACCCATTGCAGGTGTATCTACCTCCATACTTCGATCCAAAGTAGACAAGACAAGGCCCAATCTCTTGGCCCAATCTAAAGCAACAAACGAATGCGTCGCACCCGTATCAATAATAGCAACCAAAGACACATTAGAGATAAAGCATGTACCTCTGATTAGACGTTCCTCAGCAGAAGTCTCTGCTCCAGATAAAGCGAATACTTTTCCAACTTCTTTCTTTGGCTTTGGACATTTGGTACTTATGTGGCCTCGCTCACCACAATTAAAGCAAGTTACACTCACACCAACTCTACAATCCACCGCTTTGTGACCCACCCTGTCACACTTGAAACACTTAACTATCCCCTGGCGACATTCCATAGCACGATGTCCCTCTTTACCACATTTAAAACATTTGATTGGAGTAGTCACTCCCCCACTCGGACTCTTTCCACTACTTATTGGTCTCTTTCCTCTTCCATCATAAGGCTTAGGACGCATCTGTCCCTTACCTCTTTTCTCACTCAAGCTCTTGTAATAAGCAGTGCTATCCCGACTGTCTTCGTCGTAGATACGACTCTTATTAACCAACTCAGAGAATCTTGTAATCTGCTGATACCCAACCGCCTTCTTTATGTCCGGCCTCAAACCATTAACAAACTTAAGGCACTTCGACCTCTCAGCATTAACAGTGTTGTAGTGAGGACAGTATTTGATCAAATCTTGAAATTTAGCCGCATAGTCAGCTACCGAACCACTACCTTGTTTCAATTCCAAGAATTCAACTTCCTTTTTACCACGAACATCCTCCGGAAAATAATTCTCCAAGAATGCATCTCGGAAAATTTCCCAAGTCACCACAACATGCTCCTCCTCATACCTCTGACTAGCATTGATCCACCAGTCTTCGGCCTCTTTAATCAGCATGTGTGTTCCGAATTGCACTTTCTGAGCGTCGGTGCAATTCATCACACGAAAGATTTTCTCAATTGCTTTTAACCATTCTTGAGCTTCCACCGGAGCATGCTCTCCCTTGAAAGTAGGCGGGTTGTTCTTTTGGAACTTCCCGAGAGCACGGAAAGCATCTTCAGTACCATCATGTGGCGTTTGAGTCGTTTGCGGCATCTGATTTATTGACCCCGCAAGCAACCTCAATGCCTCAGCTAAAGCATCATCATTCCTTCTACCAGCCATCTTCTCTCTCTACAACACAAAGTATTGATCGTGTTAGCCACACAATCAAATACAAGGGATTAACAAAATAAGACCTGACAACTGACCGACCATGCTCTGATACCACTATTGTAACACCCCTTCTAATTTCCCCAAATAATAGGCAAGCATTAAAATCAGAGAAAATAAATTGCACGGAAGGGATGTCACAACACACTTCACATTCCAAAATTTTAAAGAAAAACGGACAGGGTACGTTTGTAAATTTAAGCATATCAACACAAAACAAACATACATAAATGTTTAACTTCTTTCTCTCGTGCAAACGCAACGGAGTTTCAATATTTAACTTCATCTCCATTCATGGAGGAATCAAAACATAATTCAAGGCATCAAGCCATGATAATTCACATAAAGCATATGTTATCAAGTCTCACATACACAAAATAATATATACAAAGTAAGGATTATATACATCATAATCCGAATACAAAATAGATGAGTTCGACACTAAATATACCCCCCTCCAGGTGTTACTACCAGAGCATCGACTCGATTCTAATCAAAATAAAACAGATTGCAATCCAATGCATCCGCTAACTAGCGCCTCGCGCTACCATCCTCGGTACCTGAACAATGCCATCAAAAGCATTTTCAAACAGAAGGGTAAGAATTCCAATAATCATATAACATGTAATTAAGGTAAAGCAATGGCAATAAATAAAGCAATACATAATGATCATGTTCATTTTATCACCTATGGTATCCTTACTCAAGGAATCCATTTCCAACGCATTAACCATGTAAACCGATTATCCGAATACTCACATCCTTGACACATAACCATAATTCAAACAACAACAACATTGGCACATAATCAAACACATCAACACACATACATAACATGCACAATTATGCATGTGACTCACAACACGACTCAACGTATGCGAATGCGGTACCGACTCGTGGACCCAAGGTTCCACCACCTATGTTTCCCTTCCGGATCAAGGTCACTACGTCTTTTCCCACAATAGGGTCACCGTCTAGATATTGTGGACCCAATTTTCCACCACCTATGTTTCCCTTCCGGATCAAGGTCACTACGTCTATTCCCACACTAGGGTCACCGTCTATAAAATCATGTGAACCCACAGTTTCACCGTCTCTGTTTCAAGACCAACCATGCCATGCAATGTACAATATAACCAATGCATGCAATTAAGATTCACAATAATCTTAACATACACATACCATCAAATCCAACCAATGGAACATCAACTATTGTACATGCATGCATACATATAATTTAACAATCACAACGTCAAGTAAAATGTATACAAACAAGTTACTTACTCAACCAAAACATAAACCATCAACTATCAAACAATTCCAAATCGGAAAGTATATTTCAACATAAAGTCATCATCAATGAACCGGCATTACTCTCAATGTTACTCATCGCGATCGAGTCACCGGAATGTAACTCGAACGCTTAAATTCGGGATTAAACTCAATTTATTTCATTTCGTACTAAAATCGGGTTGATTCTTAAAAAGTCGAAATTTCGCAAAACGAACTTCACTACGTTAATCTACGCGTCGAATTATGCTAGCACGTCAATTTTCGGTAAATTCAGAGCAACATACTCCGTCACCGAAATTGCCGAAATCGGGAAATCGGAATATAATCGGGTTCCAAATTAAATCGGCTAACTTATGTCATATAAGTATTTATTTAATATAAATATTTAATATAATAAATTAAAAAAACAAAAAAAACAAAACAAAACATAATTTAATATATTTCTAAACTTAGTTTTTTTCCATACAGTAAGTTTAGTTTTCTAAGCTTACTGCTACTTTTTGTTATAAACTTCATTCTACATGCTAGCTTAATTTCTAACTACACTTACTGCTATTTTACTTCTATATTTCTCCAACTTCTTGTAAATCAACCCCTTTTTCCTCATTTATCATTATGCATTGGTATTGAATTTAACGGCATATACTCAAACAGTGAATCTAAACCGCCAATCCAATGACATTCCCAGTCAAAGATTAAAATAGCCATCTCCTTACATAACCTCTCCTAGTTTTTATATTCATGATAAAATAAGCCTAATTATAAATGTTGACACCATAACATTGTTGTTAACAATACGATGCTACTTATGTTCATTTGGCATGTTTATACATTGAACCGTCGTCTATGAACCAACGTTTTCAATAGCTGAATGCCGTTTCACCATTGCAAATAACAGGTATCTTAAAATATGGCCAAAACAAATACCCTAAACCCCTAATTTATTCCAAAATCAAAACTATAAAATTACACACTAAATAATTTGTGGAAGTCAAACCCTTACCTCTAGTGTTGATTTTCTTGGAACAAGATGATGATTTTGTAGAACAAACCCTAGCCTTCTCCTTCTCTTCTCTTCTTCTTCTCTCTTTTCTTTCTTCTTTCTCCTCTTACCAACTACTCTTACTAACTCCACTTTTCTATTTTATAAAACTATCCTTCTACTACTAACTTTCCTCCCTCTATCTTTCTAAAATTATAATTTGGCCCCAATAATTATTTAATTCAAATTATAATATATAACTCTATTAAAACAATATTACACTAAATAATATTTATTCTATATAAACCTAATCATGCCAATTAATCAAACAAAGTCAAATATTACTACACACCAAATTAATATTATTCAAAATAATATTTCGACAAAATAAATATTTTTATTTCATATTACCCAATTAATATTTTAATCGATATCAATTGAATATATTTCTCAAAATAGATATAATTTAATAGTTTTGGAAAATAATTAATGAAATAACATTTAAATATAAACAGCGTGTTACAACTCTCCCCCACTTAAAAGATTTTCGACCTCGAAAATTACCTCTAAACGAACAATTCGGGATAGGAATCCCGCATCCGACTTTCAAGCTCCCACGTCACATTACCATTCGCCGAACCACCCCATGCAACTTTAACCAAAGCAATCTCTCTTCCTCTTAGTTGTTTCACCTTTCTATCTTCAATCCTCACCGGTAAAACCTCAACCGTCAAATTGTCTCTTACTTCCAAATCATCCGCTTGAATAACATGAGACGGATCCGCAATATACTTTCGTAATTGCGAAACGTGAAACACATCATGCAAATTTGAAAGTGATGGCGGCAATGCAATCCGATAAGCCATAATTCCAATCCGCTCTGAAATCTGATAAGGACCAATAAACCGAGGTGTTAACTTCCGCGATTTAAGCGCCCTTCCAACACCCGTAGTTGGATTCACCTTCAAAAACACATGTTCATCCTTCTTGAACTCAAGAGGTTTCCTCCTCTTGTCATAGTAACTCTTTTGGCGATTCTGAGACACTTTCATCTTCTCTCTTATCAATTTGATCTTATCCGTAGCCTCTTGAACCAATTCCGGACCAACTATAGCACTTTCCCCCGTCTCGTACCAACACAAAGGTGTCCTGCACCGTCTTCCATACAATGCCTCAAAAGGAGCCATGCCAATGCTAGAATGAAAACTATTATTATAAGTAAACTCAATCAAAGGCAAATGACTCTCCCATGAACCTCCTTGATCCAAAACACAAGCACGCAACAAATCCTCAAGTGACTGAATTGTTCTCTCCGTTTGACCATCCGTCTGGGGATGATAAGCGGAACTCAATCTCAGCTTAGTACCCAAGGCTGTTTGTAAACCTTCCCAAAATCTTGAAGTGAAACGCGGATCTCTATCTGAAACAATACATGTAGGAATACCATGTAAACAAACAATCCGTTCCACATACAACTGAGCAAGCTTCTCCATAGTGTAATCCATCCTAATCGGAATAAAGTGTGCAGATTTAGTCAATCTATCCACTATGACCCAAATAGCCTCATGGTTACTCGGAGTCCTCGGCAAACTAGAAACAAAATCCATCGAGATACTATCCCACTTCCACTCGGGAATAGACAACGGTTGCAACAAACCCGAAGGCTTCTGATGTTCAATCTTAGACTTTTGGCAAACCAAACAAGCATACACAAACTCAGCAATTTCTTTCTTCATACAAGGCCACCAAAACAGCTTCTTTAAATCTTGATACATCTTCTTAGCACCAGGGTGAATACTTAACCCACTTCTATGACCTTCCTCAAGAATCCTCTTTTTCACATCCCCCACATCGGGAACGCAAACTCTATCATGACATCTCAAAATTCCATTCTCATCAATTCTGAACTCTCCACCTTGACCTTGATTCACCAAAGTAAACTTGTCAACCAAAACCAAATCTGACTTTTGCCCATCTCTAATCTCTTCCAAGACACCACTAGTAAGCTTCATCATACCAAGCTTCACGCCAAAATAAGTCTCTTCACACACCAAACTCAAATCTCGAAATTGCTCCAACAATTCCCATTCTTTAACCATCAACATAGACATGTGTAAAGACTTCCTGCTCAAAGCATCTGCAACCACGTTTGCCTTACCAGGATGGTAATTCAAACTGAAGTCATAATCTTTAAGAAACTCTAGCCACCTTCTTTGCCTCATATTCAACTCTTTTTGATCAAACAAATATTTCAAACTCTTATGATCGCTAAAGACGTCGAATCTCGACCCAAATAAATAATGCCTCCAAATCTTTAACACAAAAACCACCGCTGCCAACTCCAAGTCATGAGTTGGATAATTCCTCTCATGCACCTTGAGTTGCCTCGAAGCATACGCCACAACCTGCCTATTTTGCATTAACACACCTCCTAAACCCATCAAAGAAGCATCGCAATAGACCGTAAACGGTTCAGATGGTTTAGGCAAAATCAAAATTGGCGCAGTTGTCAACCTTCTCTTCAACTCTTGGAAACTATCTTCACACTGCGGAGTCCACACGAACGCTTGACTCTTCCTAGTCAATTGTGTCAACGGTAAAGCTAGCTTTGAAAAGCCTTCAATGAACTTACGGTAATAACCCGCTAAACCAAGAAAGCTTCGAATCTCAAAAACTGACTTTGGAGATTCCCATTCTGACACGGCTTCTATCTTCGAAGGATCCACAGCAATACCTCCACGAGATATCACGTGACCAAGGAAACTCACTTGTTCTAACCAGAATTCACACTTCGAAAGTTTAGCAAACAAATGATTTTCCTTCAGAATTGACAAAACAATTCTCAAGTGTTCGGCATGCTCTGCTTCACTCTTGGAATAAATCAAAATGTCATCGATGAACACCACCACAAACTTATCCAGAAACTCATGAAAGATTCTGTTCATATACTCCATGAACACACCAGGTGCATTCGTAACACCAAAAGGCATCACCGAATACTCATAGTGTCCATAACGAGTTCTGAACGCAGTTTTCTGAATATCACCCGCTTTCACGCGAATCTGATGATAGCCTGACCTCAAGTCAATCTTGCTAAACACACACGCACCCACCAGCTGATCCATTAAATCATCAATCCTTGGCAAAGGATACTTGTTCTTAATGGTCACTTTGTTTAGCTTCCTATAATCTACACAAAGTCTCATTGTTCCTTCTTTCTTCTTCACAAGTAAAACTGGAGCACCCCACGGACTCACACTAGGACGAATGAACCTTTTGTCAAGCAACTCTTCCAGCTGACTCTTCAGTTCCACTAGTTCCGACGGTGACATCCTATAAGGAGCCATCGAAACAGGACTAGTACCAGGAATTAAGTCGATGGAAAACTCTACCTCACGCTCAGGAGGTAAATCCGTAATCTCTTCAGGAAGCACTTCAGGAAATTCGCATACCACAGGATAATCCTTTCTTACTCTACCATCTTCCAAAACCATACTCGCCATAAGCATAAACAACCCATCTCCATTCTTCACACTCTTCTCAACTTGCTGTGTAGACAAGAAAACCACACCATCTTTCTCGGACTCGAGAAAAAGAACAGCCTTAGCAAAACAGTTGATATAGACATGGTTGGCTTTCAACCAGTCCATACCCAGAATCACATCTATCTGATGCAAAGGAAGACACACGAGATCAACTTCGAAATCTCTTCCGCACATGCGCAAAGGACACTTCAAACAAACAACTGAAGTAGAAACTGAACCCATTGCAGGTGTATCTACCTCCATACTTCGATCCAAAGTAGACAAGACAAGGCCCAATCTCTTGGCCCAATCTAAAGCAACAAACGAATGCGTCGCACCAGTATCAATAATAGCAACCAAAGACACATTAGAGATAAAGCATGTACCTCTGATTAGACGTTCCTCAGCAGAAGTCTCTGCTCCAGATAAAGCGAATACTTTTCCAACTTCTTTCTTTGGCTTTGGACATTTGGTACTTATGTGGCCTCGCTCACCACAATTAAAGCAAGTTACACTCACACCAACTCTACAATCCACCGCTTTGTGACCCACCCTGTCACACTTGAAACACTTAACTATCCCCTGGCGACATTCCATAGCACGATGTCCCTCTTTACCACATTTAAAACATTTGATTGGAGTAGTCACTCCCCCACTCGGACTCTTTCCACTACTTATTGGTCTCTTTCCTCTTCCATCATAAGGCTTAGGACGCATCTGTCCCTTACCTCTTTTCTCACTCAAGCTCTTGTAATAAGCAGTGCTATCCCGACTGTCTTCGTCGTAGATACGACTCTTATTAACCAACTCAGAGAATCTTGTAATCTGCTGATACCCAACCGCCTTCTTTATGTCCGGCCTCAAACCATTAACAAACTTAAGGCACTTCGACCTCTCAGCATTAACAGTGTTGTAGTGAGGACAGTATTTGATCAAATCTTGAAATTTAGCCGCATAGTCAGCTACCGAACCACTACCTTGTTTCAATTCCAAGAATTCAACTTCCTTTTTACCACGAACATCCTCCGGAAAATAATTCTCCAAGAATGCATCTCGGAAAATTTCCCAAGTCACCACAACATGCTCCTCCTCATACCTCTGACTAGCATTGATCCACCAGTCTTCGGCCTCTTTAATCAGCATGTGTGTTCCGAATTGCACTTTCTGAGCGTCGGTGCAATTCATCACACGAAAGATTTTCTCAATTGCTTTTAACCATTCTTGAGCTTCCACCGGAGCATGCTCTCCCTTGAAAGTAGGCGGGTTGTTCTTTTGGAACTTCCCGAGAGCACGGAAAGCATCTTCAGTACCATCATGTGGCGTTTGAGTCGTTTGCGGCATCTGATTTATTGACCCCGCAAGCAACCTCAATGCCTCAGCTAAAGCATCATCATTCCTTCTACCAGCCATCTTCTCTCTCTACAACACAAAGTATTGATCGTGTTAGCCACACAATCAAATACAAGGGATTAACAAAATAAGACCTGACAACTGACCGACCATGCTCTGATACCACTATTGTAACACCCCTTCTAATTTCCCCAAATAATAGGCAAGCATTAAAATCAGAGAAAATAAATTGCACGGAAGGGATGTCACAACACACTTCACATTCCAAAATTTTAAAGAAAAACGGACAGGGTACGTTTGTAAATTTAAGCATATCAACACAAAACAAACATACATAAATGTTTAACTTCTTTCTCTCGTGCAAACGCAACGGAGTTTCAATATTTAACTTCATCTCCATTCATGGAGGAATCAAAACATAATTCAAGGCATCAAGCCATGATAATTCACATAAAGCATATGTTATCAAGTCTCACATACACAAAATAATATATACAAAGTAAGGATTATATACATCATAATCCGAATACAAAATAGATGAGTTCGACACTAAATATACCCCCCTCCAGGTGTTACTACCAGAGCATCGACTCGATTCTAATCAAAATAAAACAGATTGCAATCCAATGCATCCGCTAACTAGCGCCTCGCGCTACCATCCTCGGTACCTGAACAATGCCATCAAAAGCATTTTCAAACAGAAGGGTAAGAATTCCAATAATCATATAACATGTAATTAAGGTAAAGCAATGGCAATAAATAAAGCAATACATAATGATCATGTTCATTTTATCACCTATGGTATCCTTACTCAAGGAATCCATTTCCAACGCATTAACCATGTAAACCGATTATCCGAATACTCACATCCTTGACACATAACCATAATTCAAACAACAACAACATTGGCACATAATCAAACACATCAACACACATACATAACATGCACAATTATGCATGTGACTCACAACACGACTCAACGTATGCGAATGCGGTACCGACTCGTGGACCCAAGGTTCCACCACCTATGTTTCCCTTCCGGATCAAGGTCACTACGTCTTTTCCCACAATAGGGTCACCGTCTAGATATTGTGGACCCAATTTTCCACCACCTATGTTTCCCTTCCGGATCAAGGTCACTACGTCTATTCCCACACTAGGGTCACCGTCTATAAAATCATGTGAACCCACAGTTTCACCGTCTCTGTTTCAAGACCAACCATGCCATGCAATGTACAATATAACCAATGCATGCAATTAAGATTCACAATAATCTTAACATACACATACCATCAAATCCAACCAATGGAACATCAACTATTGTACATGCATGCATACATATAATTTAACAATCACAACGTCAAGTAAAATGTATACAAACAAGTTACTTACTCAACCAAAACATAAACCATCAACTATCAAACAATTCCAAATCGGAAAGTATATTTCAACATAAAGTCATCATCAATGAACCGGCATTACTCTCAATGTTACTCATCGCGATCGAGTCACCGGAATGTAACTCGAACGCTTAAATTCGGGATTAAACTCAATTTATTTCATTTCGTACTAAAATCGGGTTGATTTTTAAAAAGTCGAAATTTCGCAAAACGAACTTCACTACGTTAATCTACGCGTCGAATTATGCTAGCACGTCAATTTTCGGTAAATTCAGAGCAACTTACTCCGTCACCGAAATTGCCGAAATCGGGAAATCGGAATATAATCGGGTTCCAAATTAAATCGGCTAACTTATGTCATATAAGTATTTATTTAATATAAATATTTAATATAATAAATTAAAAAAAAAAAAAAAAACAAAACATAATTTAATATATTTCTAAACTTAGTTTTTTTCCATACAGTAAGTTTAGTTTTCTAAGCTTACTGCTACTTTTTGTTATAAACTTCATTCTACATGCTAGCTTAATTTCTAACTACACTTACTGCTATTTTACTTCTATATTTCTCCAACTTCTTGTAAATCAACCCCTTTTTCCTCATTTATCATTATGCATTGGTATTGAATTTAACGGCATATACTCAAACAGTGAATCTAAACCGCCAATCCAATGACATTCCCAGTCAAAGATTAAAATAGCCATCTCCTTACATAACCTCTCCTAGTTTTTATATTCATGATAAAATAAGCCTAATTATAAATGTTGACACCATAACATTGTTGTTAACAATACGATGCTACTTATGTTCATTTGGCATGTTTATACATTGAACCGTCGTCTATGAACCAACGTTTTCAATAGCTGAATGCCGTTTCACCATTGCAAATAACAGGTATCTTAAAATATGGCCAAAACAAATACCCTAAACCCCTAATTTATTCCAAAATCAAAACTATAAAATTACACACTAAATAATTTGTGGAAGTCAAACCCTTACCTCTAGTGTTGATTTTCTTGGAACAAGATGATGATTTTGTAGAACAAACCCTAGCCTTCTCCTTCTCTTCTCTTCTTCTTCTCTCTTTTCTTTCTTCTTTCTCCTCTTACCAACTACTCTTACTAACTCCACTTTTCTATTTTATAAAACTATCCTTCTACTACTAACTTTCCTCCCTCTATCTTTCTAAAATTATAATTTGGCCCCAATAATTATTTAATTCAAATTATAATATATAACTCTATTAAAACAATATTACACTAAATAATATTTATTCTATATAAACCTAATCATGCCAATTAATCAAACAAAGTCAAATATTACTACACACCAAATTAATATTATTCAAAATAATATTTCGACAAAATAAATATTTTTATTTCATATTACCCAATTAATATTTTAATCGATATCAATTGAATATATTTCTCAAAATAGATATAATTTAATAGTTTTGGAAAATAATTAATGAAATAACATTTAAATATAAACAGCGTGTTACAACTCTCCCCCACTTAAAAGATTTTCGACCTCGAAAATTACCTCTAAACGAACAATTCGGGATAGGAATCCCGCATCCGACTTTCAAGCTCCCACGTCACATTACCATTCGCCGAACCACCCCATGCAACTTTAACCAAAGCAATCTCTCTTCCTCTTAGTTGTTTCACCTTTCTATCTTCAATCCTCACCGGTAAAACCTCAACCGTCAAATTGTCTCTTACTTCCAAATCATCCGCTTGAATAACATGAGACGGATCCGCAATATACTTTCGTAATTGCGAAACGTGAAACACATCATGCAAATTTGAAAGTGATGGCGGCAATGCAATCCGATAAGCCATAATTCCAATCCGCTCTGAAATCTGATAAGGACCAATAAACCGAGGTGTTAACTTCCGCGATTTAAGCGCCCTTCCAACACCCGTAGTTGGATTCACCTTCAAAAACACATGTTCATCCTTCTTGAACTCAAGAGGTTTCCTCCTCTTGTCATAGTAACTCTTTTGGCGATTCTGAGACACTTTCATCTTCTCTCTTATCAATTTGATCTTATCCGTAGCCTCTTGAACCAATTCCGGACCAACTATAGCACTTTCCCCCGTCTCGTACCAACACAAAGGTGTCCTGCACCGTCTTCCATACAATGCCTCAAAAGGAGCCATGCCAATGCTAGAATGAAAACTATTATTATAAGTAAACTCAATCAAAGGCAAATGACTCTCCCATGAACCTCCTTGATCCAAAACACAAGCACGCAACAAATCCTCAAGTGACTGAATTGTTCTCTCCGTTTGACCATCCGTCTGGGGATGATAAGCGGAACTCAATCTCATCTTAGTACCCAAGGCTGTTTGTAAACCTTCCCAAAATCTTGAAGTGAAACGCGGATCTCTATCTGAAACAATACATGTAGGAATACCATGTAAACAAACAATCCGTTCCACATACAACTGAGCAAGCTTCTCCATAGTGTAATCCATCCTAATCGGAATAAAGTGTGCAGATTTAGTCAATCTATCCACTATGACCCAAATAGCCTCATGGTTACTCGGAGTCCTCGGCAAACTAGAAACAAAATCCATCGAGATACTATCCCACTTCCACTCGGGAATAGACAACGGTTGCAACAAACCCGAAGGCTTCTGATGTTCAATCTTAGACTTTTGGCAAACCAAACAAGCATACACAAACTCAGCAATTTCTTTCTTCATACAAGGCCACCAAAACAGCTTCTTTAAATCTTGATACATCTTCTTAGCACCAGGGTGAATACTTAACCCACTTCTATGACCTTCCTCAAGAATCCTCTTTTTCACATCCCCCACATCGGGAACGCAAACTCTATCATGACATCTCAAAATTCCATTCTCATCAATTCTGAACTCTCCACCTTGACCTTCCTCAAGAATCTGTGTTGTTGTTGTTTATTTGACATTGTTGTTGTTGTTGTTGTTTATTTGACGTTGTTGTTGGTTGTTGTTTATTTGACGTTGTTGTTGTTGTGTTATTCATTTGACGTTGTTGTTGTTGTTCTTTATTTGACGTTGTTGTTGTTGTTCTTTATTTGACGTTGTTGTCGTCGTTGTTTTTGTTGTTTATTTGATGTTGGTGTTGCTATTTAATTGACGTTGTTGTTGTTGTTATTTATTTGACGTTGTTGTTTACGTTGTTCTTGTTGTTTATTTGTCATTGTTGTTGTTGTTTATTTGACGTTGTTGTTGTTTCTTGACGTTGTTGTTGTTGTTTATTTGACGTTGTTGTTGTTGTTGTTATTTATTTGACGTTGTTGCTGTTGTTTATTTGACATTGTTGTTGTTGTTGTTGACGTTGTTGTTGTTATTGTTGTTGTTTATTTGACGTTGTTGTTGTTTATTTGATGTTGTTTTAGTTGTTGTTGTTTATTTGACGTTGTTGTTTTTTTTTATTTGACGTTATTGTTATTGACACTGTTGTTGTTGTTGTTTATTTGACGTTGTTGTTGTTGTTTATTTGATGTAGTTGTTGTTATTGACGTTGTTGTTGTTGTTGTTTATTTGACGTTTTTGTTGTTGTTGATGTTATTGTTGTTGTTGTTTTTTATTTGACATTGTTGTTGTTTATTTTACGTTGTTGTTGTTGTTGTTTATTTGATGTTGTTTTAGTTGTTGTTGTTAATTTGATGTTGTTGTTGTTTTTTATTTGACGTTGTTGTTGTTGACATTGTTGTTGTTGTTGTTTATTTGACGTTGTTGTTGTTGTTGTTTATTTGACGTAGTTGTTGTTATTGACGTTGTTGTGGTTGTTTATTTGACGTTGTTGTTGTTGTTGTTTATTTGACGTTGTTGTTGTTGTTGTTTTTTATTTGACGTTGTTGTTGTTGTTTATTTGACGTTGTTGTTGTTATTGTTGTTGTTGTTTATTTGACGTTGTTGTTGTTGTTGTTTCTTTGACGTTGTTGTTGTTATTTATTTGACGTTGTTGTTGTTGTTATTTAATTGCATTGTTATTGTTGTTGTTATTTTTTATTTGACGTTGTTGTTGTTGTTGTTGTTTATTTGACGTTTTTGTTGTTGATGTTGTTGTTATTGTTGTTGTTTTTTATTTGACGTTGTTGTTGTTGTTTATTTGACGTTCTTGTTGTTGTTATTGTTGTTGTTGTTGTTGTTGTTTATTTGACGTTGTTGTTGTTGTTGTTTATTTGACGTTGTTGTTGTTGTTTATTTGATGTTGTTGTTGTTGTTGTTGTTTATTTGACGTTGTTGTTGTTGTTGTTGTTGTTGTTGTTGTTTATTTGACGTTGTTGTTGTTTATTTGACGTTGTTGTTGTTGTTTATTTGACGTAGTTGTTGTTATTGACGTTGTTGTTGTTGTTGTTGTTGTTGTTTATTTGACGTTGTTGTTATTGACGTTGTTATTGTTGTTGTTTATTTGACGTTGTTATTGTTGTTTATTTGACGTTGTTTTTGTTATTTGACGTTGTTGTTGTTGTATTTGTTGTTGTTGTTGTTGCTTATTTGACGTTGTTGTTATTGTTGCTATTTATTTGACGTTGTGGTTGTTGTTGTTGTATTTGTTGTTGTTGTTATTGTTGTTGCGTATTTGACGTTGTTGTTATTGTTGTTGTTTATTTGACGTTGTTGTTGTTGTTGTTCTTTATTTGACGTTGTTGTTGTCGTTGTTTTTTATAATTATTTGACGTTGTTGTTGTTATTTAATTGACGTTGTTGTTGTTGTTTATTTGACATTGTTGTTGACGTTGTTGTTGTTGTTTATTTGCATTGTTATTGTTGTTTATTTGGCATTGTTGTTGTTGTTGACGTTGTTGTTGTTGTTGTTTATTTGATGTTGTTGTTGTTGACATAGTTGGTGTTGTTTATTTGACTTTGTTGTTGTTGACGTTATTGTTGTTGTTGTGTTATTCATTTGACGTTGTTGTTGTTGTTGTTTATTTGACGTTGTTGTTGTTGTTGTTCTTCATTTGACGTTGTTGTTGTTGTTGTTTATTTGACGTAGTTGTTGTTATTGACGTTGTTGTTGTTGTTGTTTATTTGACGTTTTTGTTGTTGTTGAAGTTATTGTTGTTGTTGTTTTTTATTTGACATTGTTGTTGTTTATTTTACGTTGTTGTTGTTGTTGTTGTTGTTTATTTGATGTTGTTTTAGTTGTTGTTGTTTATTTGATGTTGTTGTTGTTTTTTATTTGACGTTGTTGTTGTTGACATTGTTGTTGTTGTTGCTGTTTATTTGACGTTGTTGTTGTTGTTGTTTATTTGACGTAGTTGTTGTTATTGACGTTGTTGTGGTTGTTTATTTGACGTTGTTGTTGTTGTTGTTTATTTGACGTTGTTGTTGTTGTTGTTTTTTATTTGACGTTGTTGTTGTTGTTTATTTGACGTTGTTGTTGTTATTGTTGTTGTTGTTGTTGTTGTTTATTTGACGTTGTTGTTGTTTATTTGACGTTGTTGTTGTTGTTGTTGTTGTTGTTGTTTATTTGACGTTGTTGTTGTTGTTGTTTCTTTGACGTTGTTGTTGTTATTTATTTGACGTTGTTGTTGTTGTTATTTAATTGACGTTGTTATTGTTGTTGTTATTGTTTATTTGACGTTGTTGTTGTTGTTTATTTGACGTTTTTGTTGTTGTTGATGTTGTTGTTATTGTTGTTGTTTTTTATTTGACGTTGTTGTTGTTGTTTATTTGACGTTCTTGTTGTTGTTATTGTTGTTGTTGTTGTTGTTTATTTGACGTTGTTGTTGTTGTTTATTTGACGTTGTTGTTGTTGTTTATTTGATGTTGTTGTTGTTGTTGTTGTTGTTTATTTGACGTTGTTGTTGTTGTTGTTGTTGTTGTTGTTTATTTGACGTTGTTGTTGTTGTTTATTTGACGTTGTTGTTGTTGTTTATTTGACGTAGTTGTTGTTATTGACGTTGTTGTTGTTGTTGTTGTTTATTTGACGTTGTTGTTATTGACGTTGTTATTGTTGTTGTTTATTTGACGTTGTTATTGTTGTTTATTTGACGTTGTTTTTGTTATTTGACGTTGTTGTTATTGTATTTGTTGTTGTTGTTGTTGCTTATTTGACGTTGTTGTTATTGCTATTTATTTGACGTTGTGGTTGTTGTTGTTGTTTATTTGACGTTGTTGTTGTTGTTTATTTGACTTTGTTGTTGTTGTTGTATTTGTTGTTGTTGTTATTGTTGTTGCGTATTTGACGTTGTTGTTATTGTTGTTGTTTATTTGACGTTGTTGTTGTTGTTGTGTTATTCATTTGACGTTGTTGTTGTTGTTGTTGTTGTTGTTGTTTATTTGACGTTGTTGTTGTTGTTGTTGTTCTTTATTTGACGTTGTTGTTGTCATTGTTTTTGATGTTTATTTGACGTTGTTGTTGTTATTTAATTGACGTTGTTGTTGTTGTTTATTTGACGTTGTTGTTGACGTTGTTTTTGTTGTTTATTTGCATTGTTATTGTTGTTTATTTGGCGTTGTTGTTGTTGACGTTGTTGTTGTTGTTGTTTATTTGATGTTGTTCTTGTTGTTGACATAGTTGGTGTTGTTTATTTGACTTTGTTGTTGTTGACGTTATTGTTGTTGTTGTGTTATTCATTTGACGTTGTTGTTGTTGTTGTTGTTTATTTGACGTTGTTGTTGTTGTTGTTCTTCATTTGACGTTGTTGTTGTTGTTGTTGTTTTTGTTGTTTATTTGACGTTGTTGTTGTTATTTAATTGACGTTGTTGTTGTTGTTTATTTGACGTTGTTGTTGACGTTGTTGTTGTTGTTGTTTATTTGACATTGTTGTTGTTGTTGTTTATTTGACGTTGTTGTTGTTGTTGACGTTGTTGTTGTTGTTATTTATTTGATGTTGTTGTTGTTGTTGACATAGTTGGTGTTGTTTATTTGACGTTGTTGTTGTTGACGTTGTTCTTTATTTGAAGTTGTTGTTGTTGTTGTTGTTGTTGACGTTGTTGTTGTTGTTGTTTATTGGACGTTGTTATTGTTGTTGTTTATTTGACATTGTTGTTGTTGTTGTTGACGGTGTTGTTTTTCTTGTTTATTTGACATTGTTGTTGTTGTTGTTGTTGTTGTTGTTTATTTGACGTTGTTGTTGTTGTTGTTTATTTGACGTTGTTGTTGTTGTTGTTTATTTGACGTTGTTTTAGTTGTTGTTGTTTATTTGATGTTGTTGTTGTTTTTTATTTGACGTTGTTGTTGTTGACATTGTTGTTGTTGTTGTTGTTTATTTGACGTTGTTGTTGTTGTTGTTTATTTGACGTAGTTGTTGTTATTGACGTTGTTGTGGTTGTTTATTTGACGTTGTTGTTGTTGTTGTTTATTTGACGTTGTTGTTGTTGTTGTTTTTTATTTGACGTTGTTGTTGTTGTTTATTTGTTGTTGTTGTTGTTATTGTTGTTGTTGTTGTTGTTGTTTATTTGACGTTGTTGTTGTTTATTTGACGTTGTTGTTGTTGTTTATTTGACGTTGTTGTTGTTGTTGTTTATTTGACGTTGTTGTTGTTGTTGTTTCTTTGACGTTGTTGTTGTTATTTATTTGACGTTGTTGTTGTTGTTGTTATTTATTTGACGTTGTTATTGTTGTTGTTATTGTTTATTTGACGTTGTTGTTGTTGTTATTTATTTGACGTTTTTGTTGTTGTTGATGTTGTTGTTATTGTTGTTGTTATTGTTGTTGTTTTTTATTTGACGTTGTTGTTGTTGTTTATTTGACGTTCTTGTTGTTGTTATTGTTGTTGTTGTTCTTGTTGTTTATTTGACGTTGTTGTTGTTGTTGTTTATTTGACGTTGTTGTTGTTGTTTATTTGACGTTGTTGTTGTTGTTGTTTATTTGACGTTGTTGTTGTTGTTGTTGTTGTTTATTTGACGTTGTTGTTGTTGTTTATTTGACGTAGTTGTTGTTATTGACGTTGTTGTTGTTGTTGTTGTTGTTTATTTGACGTTGTTGTTATTGACGTTGTTATTGTTGTTGTTTATTTGACGTTGTTATTGTTGTTTATTTGACGTTGTTTTTGTTATTTGACGTTGTTGTTGTTGTATTTGTTGTTGTTGTTGTTGCTTATTTGATGTTGTTGTTATTGTTGCTATTTATTTGACGTTGTTGTTGTTGTTGTTTATTTGACGTTGTTGTTGTTGTTTATTTGACGTTATTGTTGTTGTTTATTTGACTTTGTTGTTGTTGTATTTGTTGTTGTTGTTATTGTTGTTGCGTATTTGACGTTGTTGTTATTGTTGTTGTTTATTTGACGTTGTTGTTGTTGTTGTGTTATTCATTTGACGTTGTTGTTGTTGTTGTTGTTGTTTAGTTGACGTTGTTGTTGTTGTTGTTGTTCTTTATTTGACGTTGTTGTTGTCGTTGTTTTTGATGTTTATTTGACGTTGTTGTTGTTATTTAATTGACGTTGTTGTTGTTGTTGTTTATTTGACGTTGTTGTTGACGTTGTTGTTGTTGTTGTTTATTTGCATTGTTGTTGTTGTTGTTTATTTGACGTTGTTGTTGTTGTTGACGTTGTTGTTGTTGTTGTTTATTTGATGTTGTTGTTGTTGTTGTTTATTTGACGTTGTTGTTGTTGTTGACGTTGTTATTTTTGTTGTTTATTTGACGTTGTTAATGTTGTTGACATTGTTGTTGTTGTTGTTGTTTTTGTTGTTTATTTGACGTTGTTGTTGTTATTGTTGTTTTTGTTCTTGTTATTGTTGGTGTTGTTGTTGTTTATTTGACGTTGTTGTTGTTGTTGTTGTTTATTTGACATTGTTGTTGTTGTTGTTTATTTGACGTTGTTGTTGTTGTTGTGTTATTCATTTGACGTTGTTGTTGTTGTTCTTTATTTGACGTTGTTGTTATTGTTCTTTATTTGACGTTGTTGTTGTCGTTGTTTTTGTTGTTTATTTGATGTTGGTGTTGCTATTTAATTGACGTTGTTGTTGTTGTTGTTTATTTGACGTTGTTGTTTACGTTGTTGTTGTTGTTTATTTGACATTGTTGTTGTTGTTTATTTGACGTTGTTGTTGTTTCTTGACGTTGTTGTTGTTGTTTATTTGACGTTGTTGTTGTTGTTGTTATTTATTTGACGTTGTTGCTGTTATTTATTTGACATTGTTGTTGTTGTTGTTGACGTTGTTGTTGTTATTGTTGTTGTTTATTTGACGTTGTTGTTGTTTATTTGATGTTGTTTTAGTTGTTGTTGTTTATTTGACATTGTTGTTGTTTTTTATTTGACGTTATTGTTATTGACACTATTGTTGTTGTTGTTTATTTGACGTTGTTGTTGTTGTTTATTTGACGTAGTTGTTGTTATTAATGTTGTTGTTGTTGTTGTTTATTTGACGTTTTTGTTGTTGTTGATGTTATTGTTGTTGTTGTTTTTTATTTGACATTGTTGTTGTTTATTTTACGTTGTTCTTGTTGTTGTTGTTTATTTGATGTTGTTTTAGTTGTTGTTGTTTATTTGATGTTGTTGTTGTTTTTTATTTGACGTTGTTGTTGTTGACATTGTTGTTGTTGTTGTTGTTGTTTATTTGACGTTGTTGTTGTTGTTGTTTATTTGACGTAGTTGTTGTTATTGACGTTGTTGTGGTTGTTTATTTGACATTGTTGTTGTTGTTGTTTATTTGATGTTGTTGTTGTTGTTGTTTTTTATTTGACGTTGTTGTTGTTGTTTATTTGACGTTGTTGTTGTTATTGTTGTTGTTGTTGTTGTTGTTGTTTATTTGACGTTGTTGTTGTTTATTTGACGTTGTTGTTGTTGTTTATTTGACGTTGTTGTTGTTGTTGTTGTTGTTTATTTGACGTTGTTGTTGTTGTTGTTTCTTTGACGTTGTTGTTGTTATTTATTTGACGTTGTTGTTGTTGTTATTTAATTGATGTTGTTATTGTTGTTGTTATTGTTTATTTGACGTTGTTGTTGTTGTTGTTTATTTGACGTTGTTGTTGTTGTTGTTTATTTGACGTTGTTGTTGTTATTGACGTTGTTGTTGTTGTTGTTGTTTATTTGACGTTGTTGTTATTGACGTTGTTATTGTTGTTGTTTATTTGACGTTGTTATTGTTGTTTATTTGACGTTGTTTTTGTTATTTGACGTTGTTGTTGTTGTATTTGTTGTTGTTGTTGTTGCTTATTTGACGTTGTTGTTATTGTTTCTATTTATTTGATGTTGTGGTTGTTGTTGTTGTTTATTTGACGTTGTTGTTGTTGTTTATTTGACTTTGTTGTTGGTGTTGTATGTGTTGTTGTTGTTATTGTTGTTGCGTATTTGACGTTGTTGTTATTGTTGTTGTTTATTTGACGTTGTTGTTGTTGTTGTTCTTTATTTGACGTTGTTGTTGTCATTGTTTTTTATGTTTATTTGACGTTGTTGTTGTTATTTAATTGACGTTGTTGTTGTTGTTTATTTGACGTTGTTGTTGACGTTGTTGTTGTTGTTTATTTGCATTGTTGTTGTTGTTGTTTATTTGACGTTGTTGTTGTTGTTGTTGACGTTGTTGTTGTTGTTGTTTATTTGATGTTGTTGTTGTTGTTGTTTATTTGACGTTGTTGTTGTTGTTGACGTTGTTGTTTTTGTTGTTTATTTGACGTTGTTAATGTTGTTGACATTGTTGTTGTTGTTTTTGTTGTTTATTTGACGTTGTTGTTGTTGTTGTTGTTTTTGTTCTTGTTATTGTTGGTGTTGTTGTTGTTTATTTGACGTTGTTGATGTTGTTGTTTATTTGACATTGTTGTTGTTGTTGTTGTTTATTTGACGTTGTTGTTGGTTGTTGTTTATTTGACGTTGTTGTTGTTGTTGTGTTATTCATTTGACGTTGTTGTTGTTGTTCTTTATTTGACGTTGTTGTTATTGTTCTTTATTTGACGTTATTGTTGTCGTTGTTTTTGTTGTTTATTTGATGTTGGTGTTGCTATTTAATTGACGTTGTTGCTGTTGTTTATTTGACATTGTTGTTGTTGTTTATTTGACATTGTTGTTGTTGTTTATTTGACGTTGTTGTTGTTTCTTGACGTTGTTGTTGTTGTTTATTTGACGTTGTTGTTGTTGTTGTTATTTATTTGACGTTGTTGCTGTTATTTATTTGACATTGTTGTTGTTGTTGTTGACGTTGTTGTTGTTATTGTTGTTGTTTATTTGACGTTGTTGTTGTTTATTTGATGTTATTTTAGTTGTTGTTGTTTATTTGACGTTGTTGTTGTTGTTTATTTGACGTTCTTGTTGTTGTTATTGTTGTTGTTGTTGTTGTTTATTTGACGTTGTTGTTGTTGTTTATTTGACGTTGTTGTTGTTGTTTATTTGATGTTGTTGTTGTTGTTGTTGTTTATTTGACGTTGTTGTTGTTGTTGTTGTTGTTGTTGTTTATTTGACGTTGTTGTTGTTGTTTATTTGACGTTGTTGTTGTTGTTTATTTGACGTAGTTGTTGTTATTGACGTTGTTGTTGTTGTTGTTGTTTATTTGACGTTGTTGTTATTGACGTTGTTATTGTTGTTGTTTATTTGACGTTGTTATTGTTGTTTATTTGACGTTGTTTTTGTTATTTGACGTTGTTGTTATTGTATTTGTTGTTGTTGTTGTTGCTTATTTGACGTTGTTGTTATTGCTATTTATTTGACGTTGTGGTTGTTGTTGTTGTTTATTTGACGTTGTTGTTGTTGTTTATTTGACTTTGTTGTTGTTGTTGTATTTGTTGTTGTTGTTATTGTTGTTGCGTATTTGACGTTGTTGTTATTGTTGTTGTTTATTTGACGTTGTTGTTGTTGTTGTGTTATTCATTTGACGTTGTTGTTGTTGTTGTTGTTGTTTATTTGACGTTGTTGTTGTTGTTGTTGTTCTTTATTTGACGTTGTTGTTGTCATTGTTTTTGATGTTTATTTGACGTTGTTGTTGTTATTTAATTGACGTTGTTGTTGTTGTTTATTTGACGTTGTTGTTGACGTTGTTGTTGTTGTTTATTTGCATTGTTATTGTTGTTTATTTGGCGTTGTTGTTGTTGACGTTGTTGTTGTTGTTGTTTATTTGATGTTGTTCTTGTTGTTGACATAGTTGGTGTTGTTTATTTGACTTTGTTGTTGTTGACGTTATTGTTGTTGTTGTGTTATTCATTTGACGTTGTTGTTGTTGTTGTTGTTTATTTGACGTTGTTGTTGTTGTTCTTCATTTGACGTTGTTGTTGTTGTTGTTTTTGTTGTTTATTTGACGTTGTTGTTGTTATTTAATTGACGTTGTTGTTGTTTATTTGACGTTGTTGTTGACGTTGTTGTTGTTGTTGTTTATTTGACATTGTTGTTGTTGTTGTTTATTTGACGTTGTTGTTGTTGTTGACGTTGTTGTTGTTGTTATTTATTTGATGTTGTTGTTGTTGTGGACATAGTTGGTGTTGTTTATTTGATGTTGTTGTTGTTGACGTTGTTCTTTATTTGAAGTTGTTGTTGTTGTTGTTGTTGTTGACGTTGTTGTTGTTGTTGTTGTTTATTGGACGTTGTTATTGTTGTTGTTTATTTGACATTGTTGTTGTTGTTGTTGACGGTGTTATTTTTCTTGTTTATTTGACATTGTTGTTGTTGTTGTTGTTGTTTATTTGACGTTGTTGTTGTTGTTGTTTATTTGACGTTGTTGTTGTTGTTGTTTATTTGACGTTGTTTTAGTTGTTGTTGTTTATTTGATGTTGTTGTTGTTTTTTATTTGACGTTGTTGTTGTTGACATTGTTGTTGTTGTTGTTGTTTATTTGACGTTGTTGTTGTTGTTGTTTATTTGACGTAGTTGTTGTTATTGACGTTGTTGTGGTTGTTTATTTGACGTTGTTGTTGTTGTTGTTTATTTGACGTTGTTGTTGTTGTTGTTTTTTATTTGACGTTGTTGTTGTTGTTTATTTGTTGTTGTTGTTGTTATTGTTGTTGTTGTTGTTGTTTATTTGACGTTGTTGTTGTTTATTTGACGTTGTTGTTGTTGTTTATTTGACGTTGTTGTTGTTGTTGTTTATTTGACGTTGTTGTTGTTGTTGTTTCTTTGACGTTGTTGTTGTTATTTATTTGACGTTGTTGTTGTTGTTGTTATTTATTTGACGTTGTTATTGTTGTTGTTATTGTTTATTTGACGTTGTTGTTGTTGTTATTTATTTGACGTTTTTGTTGTTGTTGATGTTGTTTTTATTGTTGTTGTTATTGTTGTTGTTTTTTATTTGACGTTGTTGTTGTTGTTTATTTGACGTTCTTGTTGTTGTTATTGTTGTTGTTGTTCTTGTTGTTTATTTGACGTTGTTGTTGTTGTTGTTTATTTGACGTTGTTGTTGTTGTTTATTTGACGTTGTTGTTGTTGTTGTTGTTTATTTGACGTTGTTGTTGTTGTTGTTGTTGTTTATTTGACGTTGTTGTTGTTTATTTGACGTTGTTGTTGTTGTTTATTTGACGTAGTTGTTGTTATTGACGTTGTTGTTGTTGTTGTTGTTGTTTATTTGACGTTGTTGTTATTGACGTTGTTATTGTTGTTGTTTATTTGACGTTGTTATTGTTGTTTATTTGACGTTGTTTTTGTTATTTGACGTTGTTGTTGTTGTATTTGTTGTTGTTGTTGTTGCTTATTTGACGTTGTTGTTGTTGTTGTTTATTTGACGTTGTTGTTGTTGTTTATTTGACGTTATTGTTGTTGTTTATTTGACTTTGTTGTTGTTGTATTTGTTGTTGTTGTTATTGTTGTTGCGTATTTGACGTTGTTGTTATTGTTGTTGTTTATTTGACATTGTTGTTGTTGTTGTGTTATTCATTTGACGTTGTTGTTGTTGTTGTTGTTGTTGTTTAGTTGACGTTGTTGTTGTTGTTGTTGTTCTTTATTTGACGTTGTTGTTGTCGTTGTTTTTGATGTTTATTTGACGTTGTTGTTGTTATTTAATTGACGTTGTTGTTATTGTTGTTTATTTGACGTTGTTGTTGACGTTGTTGTTGTTGTTTATTTGCATTGTTGTTGTTGTTGTTTATTTGACGTTGTTGTTGTTGTTGACGTTGTTGTTGTTGTTGTTTATTTGATGTTGTTGTTGTTCTTGTTTATTTGACGTTGTTGTTGTTGTTGACGTTGTTATTTTTGTTGTTTATTTGACGTTGTTAATGTTGTTGACATTGTTGTTGTTGTTGTTGTTTTTGTTGTTTATTTGACGTTGTTGTTGTTGTTGTTTTTGTTCTTGTTATTGTTGGTGTTGTTGTTGTTTATTTGACGTTGTTGTTGTTGTTGTTTATTTGACATTGTTGTTGTTGTTGTTTATTTGACGTTGTTGTTGTTGTTGTGTTATTCATTTGACGTTGTTGTTGTTGTTCTTTATTTGACGTTGTTGTTATTGTTCTTTATTTGACGTTGTTGTTGTCGTTGTTTTTGTTGTTTATTTGATGTTGGTGTTGCTATTTAATTGACGTTGTTGTTGTTGTTGTTTATTTGACGTTGTTGTTTACGTTGTTGTTGTTGTTTATTTGACATTGTTGTTGTTGTTTATTTGACGTTGTTGTTGTTTCTTGACGTTGTTGTTGTTGTTTATTTGACGTTGTTGTTGTTGTTGTTATTTATTTGACGTTGTTGCTGTTATTTATTTGACATTTTTGTTGTTGTTGTTGACGTTGTTGTTGTTATTGTTGTTGTTTATTTGACGTTGTTGTTGTTTATTTGATGTTGTTTTAGTTGTTGTTGTTTATTTGACATTGTTGTTGTTTTTTATTTGACGTTATTGTTATTGACACTGTTGTTGTTGTTGTTTATTTGACGTTGTTGTTGTTGTTTATTTGACGTAGTTGTTGTTATTAACGTTGTTGTTGTTGTTGTTTATTTGACGTTTTTGTTGTTGTTGATGTTATTGTTGTTGTTGTTTTTTATTTGACATTGTTGTTGTTTATTTTACGTTGTTCTTGTTGTTGTTGTTTATTTGATGTTGTTTTAGTTGTTGTTGTTTATTTGATGTTGTTGTTGTTTTTTATTTGACGTTGTTGTTGTTGACATTGTTGTTGTTGTTGTTGTTGTTTATTTGACGTTGTTGTTGTTGTTGTTTATTTGACGTAGTTGTTGTTATTGACGTTGTTGTGGTTGTTTATTTGACATTGTTGTTGTTGTTGTTTATTTGATGTTGTTGTTGTTGTTGTTTTTTATTTGACGTTGTTGTTGTTGTTTATTTGACGTTGTTGTTGTTATTGTTGTTGTTGTTGTTGTTGTTGTTTATTTGACGTTGTTGTTGTTTATTTGACGTTGTTGTTGTTGTTTATTTGACGTTGTTGTTGTTGTTGTTGTTGTTGTTGTTTATTTGACGTTGTTGTTGTTGTTGTTTCTTTGACGTTGTTGTTGTTATTTATTTGACGTTGTTGTTGTTGTTATTTAATTGATGTTGTTATTGTTGTTGTTATTGTTTATTTGACGTTGTTGTTGTTGTTGTTTATTTGACGTTGTTGTTGTTGTTGTTTATTTGACGTTGTTGTTGTTATTGACGTTGTTGTTGTTGTTGTTGTTTATTTGACGTTGTTGTTATTAACGTTGTTATTGTTGTTGTTTATTTGACGTTGTTATTGTTGTTTATTTGACGTTGTTTTTGTTATTTGACGTTGTTGTTGTTGTATTTGTTGTTGTTGTTGTTGCTTATTTGACGTTGTTGTTATTGTTTCTATTTATTTGATGTTGTGGTTGTTGTTGTTGTTTATTTGACGTTGTTGTTGTTGTTTATTTGACTTTGTTGTTGGTGTTGTATGTGTTGTTGTTGTTATTGTTGTTGCGTATTTGACGTTGTTGTTATTGTTGTTGTTTATTTGACGTTGTTGTTGTTGTTGTTCTTTATTTGACGTTGTTGTTGTCGTTGTTTTTTATGTTTATTTGACGTTGTTGTTGTTATTTAATTGACGTTGTTGTTGTTGTTTATTTGACGTTGTTGTTGACGTTGTTGTTGTTGTTTATTTGCATTGTTGTTGTTGTTGTTTATTTGACGTTGTTGTTGTTGTTGTTGACGTTGTTGTTGTTGTTGTTTATTTGATGTTGTTGTTGTTGTTGTTTATTTGACGTTGTTGTTGTTGTTGACGTTGTTGTTTTTGTTGTTTATTTGACGTTGTTAATGTTGTTGACATTGTTGTTGTTGTTTTTGTTGTTTATTTGACGTTGTTGTTGTTGTTGTTGTTGTTTTTGTTCTTGTTATTGTTGGTGTTGTTGTTGTTTATTTGACGTTGTTGTTGTTGTTGTTTATTTGACATTGTTGTTGTTGTTGTTGTTTATTTGACGTTGTTGTTGGTTGTTGTTTATTTGACGTTGTTGTTGTTGTTGTGTTATTCATTTGACGTTGTTGTTGTTGTTCTTTATTTGACGTTGTTGTTATTGTTCTTTATTTGACGTTATTGTTGTCGTTGTTTTTGTTGTTTATTTGATGTTGGTGTTGCTATTTAATTGACGTTGTTGTTGTTGTTGTTGTTTATTTGACGTTGTTGTTTACGTTGTTGTTGTTGTTTATTTGACATTGTTGTTGTTGTTTATTTGACGTTGTTGTTGTTTCTTGACGTTGTTGTTGTTGTTTATTTGACGTTGTTGTTGTTGTTGTTATTTATTTGACGTTGTTGCTGTTATTTATTTGACATTGTTGTTGTTGTTGTTGACGTTGTTGTTGTTATTGTTGTTGTTTATTTGACGTTGTTGTTGTTTATTTGATGTTATTTTAGTTGTTGTTGTTTATTTGACGTTGTTGTTGTTTTTTATTTGACGTTATTGTTATTGACACTGTTGTTGTTGTTGTTTATTTGACGTTGTTGTTGTTGTTTATTTGACGTAGTTGTTGTTATTGACGTTGTTGTTGTTGTTGTTTATTTGACGTTTTTGTTGTTGTTGATGTTATTGTTGTTGTTGTTTTTTATTTGACATTGTTGTTGTTTATTTTACGTTGTTGTTGTTGTTGTTGCTTATTTGATGTTGTTTTAGTTGTTGTTGTTTATTTGATGTTGTTGTTGTTTTTTATTTGACGTTGTTGTTGTTGACATTGTTGTTGTTGTTGTTGTTTATTTGACGTTGTTGTTGTTGTTGTTTATTTGACGTAGTTGTTGTTATTGACGTTGTTGTGGTTGTTTATTTGACGTTGTTGTTGTTGTTGTTTATTTGATGTTGTTGTTGTTGTTGTTTTTTATTTGACGTTGTTGTTGTTGTTTATTTGACGTTGTTGTTGTTATTGTTGTTGTTGTTGTTGTTGTTTATTTGACGTTGTTGTTGTTTATTTGACGTTGTTGTTGTTGTTTATTTGACGTTCTTGTTGTTGTTATTGTTGTTGTTGTTGTTGTTTATTTGACGTTGTTGTTGTTGTTTATTTGACGTTGTTGTTGTTGTTTATTTGATGTTGTTGTTGTTGTTGTTGTTGTTTATTTGACGTTGTTGTTGTTGTTGTTGTTGTTGTTTATTTGACGTTGTTGTTGTTTATTTGACGTTGTTGTTGTTGTTTATTTGACGTAGTTGTTGTTATTGACGTTGTTGTTGTTGTTGTTGTTTATTTGACGTTGTTGTTATTGACGTTGTTATTGTTCTTGTTTATTTGACGTTGTTATTGTTGTTTATTTGACGTTGTTTTTGTTATTTGACGTTGTTGTTGTTGTATTTGTTGTTGTTGTTGTTGCTTATTTGACGTTGTTGTTATTGTTGCTATTTATTTGACGTTATGGTTGTTGTTGTTGTATTTGTTGTTGTTGTTATTGTTGTTGCGTATTTGACGTTGTTGTTATTGTTGTTGTTTATTTGACGTTGTTGTTGTTGTTGTGTTATTCATTTGACGCTGTTGTTGTTGTTGTTGTTTATTTGACGTTGTTGTTGTTGTTGTTCTTTATTTGACGTTGTTGTTGTCGTTGTTTTTGATGTTTATTTGACGTTGTTGTTGTTATTTAATTGACGTTGTTGTTGTTGTTTATTTGACGTTGTTGTTGACGTTGTTGTTGTTGTTTATTTGCATTGTTATTGTTGTTTATTTGGCGTTGTTGTTGTTGTTGTTGACGTTGTTGTTGTTGTTGTTTATTTGATGTTGTTGTTGTTGTTGACATAGTTGGTGTTGTTTATTTGACTTTGTTGTTGTTGACGTTATTGTTGTTGTTGTGTTATTCATTTGACGTTGTTGTTGTTGTTGTTGTTTATTTGACGTTGTTGTTGTTGTTGTTCTTCATTTGACGTTGTTGTTGTTGTTTATTTGACGTAGTTGTTGTTATTGACGTTGTTGTTGTTGTTGTTTATTTGACGTTTTTGTTGTTGTTGAAGTTATTGTTGTTGTTGTTTTTTATTTGACATTGTTGTTGTTTATTTTACGTTGTTGTTGTTGTTGTTGTTGTTTATTTGATGTTGTTTTAGTTGTTGTTGTTTATTTGATGTTGTTGTTGTTTTTTATTTGACGTTGTTGTTGTTGACATTGTTGTTGTTGTTGTTGTTTATTTGACGTTGTTGTTGTTGTTGTTTATTTGACGTAGTTGTTGTTATTGACGTTGTTGTGGTTGTTTATTTGACGTTGTTGTGGTTGTTGTTTATTTGACGTTGTTGTTGTTGTTGTTTTTTATTTGACGTTGTTGTTGTTTATTTGACGTTGTTGTTGTTATTGTTGTTGTTGTTGTTGTTGTTTATTTGACGTTGTTGTTGTTTATTTGACGTTGTTGTTGTTTATTTGACGTTGTTGTTGTTGTTGTTGTTGTTGTTTATTTGACGTTGTTGTTGTTGTTGTTTCTTTGACGTTGTTGTTGTTATTTATTTGACGTTGTCGTTGTTATTTAATTGACGTTGTTATTGTTGTTGTTATTGTTTATTTGACGTTGTTGTTGTTGTTTATTTGACGTTTTTGTTGTTGTTGATGTTGTTGTTATTGTTGTTGTTTTTTATTTGACGTTGTTGTTGTTGTTTATTTGACGTTCTTGTTGTTGTTATTGTTGTTGTTGTTGTTGTTTATTTGACGTTGTTGTTGTTGTTGTTTATTTGACGTTGTTGTTGTTGTTTATTTAATGTTGTTGTTGTTGTTGTTGTTTATTTGACGTTGTTGTTGTTGTTGTTGTTGTTGTTGTTGTTGTTGTTTATTTGACGTTGTTGTTGTTTATTTGACGTTGTTGTTGTTGTTTATTTGACGTAGTTGTTGTTATTGACGTTGTTGTTGTTGTTGTTGTTTATTTGACGTTCTTGTTATTGACGTTGTTATTGTTGTTGTTTATTTGACGTTGTTATTGTTGTTTATTTGACGTTGTTTTTGTTATTTGACGTTGTTGTTGTTGTATTTGTTGTTGTTGTTGTTGCTTATTTGACGTTGTTGTTATTGCTATTTATTTGACGTTGTGGTTGTTGTTGTTGTTTATTTGACGTTGTTGTTGTTTATTTGACTTTGTTGTTGTTTTTGTATTTGTTGTTGTTGTTATTGTTGTTGCGTATTTGACGTTGTTGTTATTGTTGTTGTTTATTTGACGTTGTTGTTGTTGTTGTGTTATTCATTTGACGTTGTTGTTGTTGTTGTTGTTTATTTGACGTTGTTGTTGTTGTTGTTGTTCTTTATTTGACGTTGTTGTTGTCGTTGTTTTTGATGTTTATTTGACGTTGTTGTTGTTATTTAATTGACGTTGTTGTTGTTGTTTATTTGACGTTGTTGTTGACGTTGTTGTTGTTGTTTATTTGCATTGTTATTGTTGTTTATTTGGCATTGTTGTTGTTGTTGACGTTGTTGTTGTTGTTGTTGTTTATTTGATGTTGTTGTTGTTGTTGACATAGTTGGTGTTGTTTATTTGACTTTGTTGTTGTTGACGTTATTGTTGTTGTTGTGTTATTCATTTGACGTTGTTGTTGTTGTTGTTGTTGTTTATTTGACGTTGTTGTTGTTGTTGTTCTTCATTTGACGTTGTTGTTGTCGTTGTTTTTGTTGTTTATTTGACGTTGTTGTTGTTATTTAATTGACGTTGTTGTTGTTTATTTGACGTTGTTGTTGACGTTGTTGTTGTTGTTGTTTATTTGACATTGTTGTTGTTGTTTATTTGACGTTGTTGTTGTTGTTGACGTTGTTGTTGTTGTTATTTATTTGATGTTGTTGTTGTTGTTGACATAGTTGGTGTTGTTTATTTGACGTTGTTGTTGTTGACGTTGTTCTTTATTTGAAGTTGTTGTTGTTGTTGTTGTTGTTGACGTTGTTGTTGTTGTTTATTGGACGTTGTTATTGTTGTTGTTTATTTGACATTCTTGTTGTTGTTGTTGACGGTGTTGTTTTTCTTGTTTATTTGACATTGTTGTTGTTGTTGTTGTTGTTTATTTGACGTTGTTGTTGTTGTTGTTTATTTGACGTTGTTGTTGTTGTTGTTGTTTATTTGACGTTGTTTTAGTTGTTGTTGTTTATTTGATGTTGTTGTTGTTTTTTATTTGACGTTGTTGTTGTTGACATTGTTGTTGTTGTTGTTGTTTATTTGACGTTGTTGTTGTTGTTGTTTATTTGACGTAGTTGTTGTTATTGACGTTGTTGTGGTTGTTTATTTGACGTTGTTGTTGTTGTTGTTTATTTGACGTTGTTGTTGTTGTTGTTTTTTATTTGACGTTGTTGTTGTTGTTTATTTGTTGTTGTTGTTGTTATTGTTGTTGTTGTTGTTGTTTATTTGACGTTGTTGTTGTTTATTTGACGTTGTTGTTGTTGTTTATTTGACGTTGTTGTTGTTTATTTGACGTTGTTGTTGTTGTTGTTTCTTTGACGTTGTTGTTGTTATTTATTTGACGTTGTTGTTGTTGTTATTTATTTGACGTTGTTATTGTTGTTGTTATTGTTTATTTGACGTTGTTGTTGTTGTTATTTATTTGACGTTTTTGTTGTTGTTGATGTTGTTGTTATTGTTGTTGTTTTTTATTTGACGTTGTTGTTGTTGTTGTTTATTTGACGTTCTTGTTGTTGTTATTGTTGTTGTTGTTGTTGTTTATTTGACGTTGTTGTTGTTGTTGTTGTTGTTGTTTATTTGACGTTGTTGTTGTTGTTGTTGTTTATTTGACGTTGTTGTTGTTGTTGTTGTTTATTTGACGTTGTTGTTGTTTATTTGACGTTGTTGTTGTTGTTTATTTGACGTAGTTGTTTTTATTGACGTTGTTGTTGTTATTGTTGTTGTTTATTTGACGTTGTTGTTATTGACGTTGTTATTGTTGTTGTTTATTTGACGTTGTTATTGTTGTTTATTTGACGTTGTTTTTGTTATTTGACGTTGTTGTTGTTGTATTTGTTGTTGTTGTTGTTGCTTATTTGACGTTGTTGTTATTGTTGCTATTTATTTGACGTTGTTGTTGTTGTTGTTTATTTGACGTTGTTGTTGTTGTTTATTTGACGTTATTGTTGTTGTTTATTTGACTTTGTTGTTGTTGTATTTGTTGTTGTTGTATTTGTTGTTGTTGTTATTGTTGTTGCGTATTTGACGTTGTTGTTATTGTTGTTGTTTATTTGACGTTTTTGTTGTTGTTGTGTTATTTATTTGACGTTGTTGTTGTTGTTGTTGTTGTTGTTTAGTTGACGTTGTTGTTGTTGTTGTTGTTCTTTATTTGACGTTGTTGTTGTCGTTGTTTTTGATGTTTATTTGACGTTGTTGTTGTTATTTAATTGACGTTGTTGTTGTTGTTGTTTATTTGACGTTGTTGTTGACGTTGTTGTTGTTGTTTATTTGCATTGTTGTTGTTGTTGTTTATTTGACGTTGTTGTTGTTGTTGACGTTGTTGTTGTTGTTGTTTATTTGATGTTGTTGTTGTTGTTGTTTATTTGACGTTGTTGTTGTTGTTGACGTTGTTGTTTTTGTTGTTTATTTGACGTTGTTAATGTTGTTGACATTGTTGTTGTTGTTTTTGTTGTTTATTTGACGTTGTTGTTGTTGTTGTTGTTGTTTTTGTTCTTGTTATTGTTGGTGTTGTTGTTGTTTATTTGACGTTGTTGTTGTTGTTGTTGTTTATTTGACATTGTTGTTGTTGTTGTTTATTTGACGTTGTTGTTGGTTGTTGTTTATTTGACGTTGTTGTTGTTGTTGTGTTATTCATTTGACGTTGTTGTTGTTGTTCTTTATTTGACGTTGTTGTTATTGTTCTTTATTTGACGTTGTTGTTGTCGTTGTTTTTGTTGTTTATTTGATGTTGGTGTTGCTATTTAATTGACGTTGTTGTTGTTGTTGTTTATTTGACGTTGTTGTTTACGTTGTTGTTGTTGTTTATTTGACATTGTTGTTGTTATTTATTTGACGTTGTTGTTGTTTCTTGACGTTGTTGTTGTTGTTTATTTGACGTTGTTGTTGTTGTTGTTATTTATTTGACGTTGTTGCTGTTATTTATTTGACATTGTTGTTGTTGTTGTTGACGTTGTTATTGTTATTGTTGTTGTTTATTTGACGTTGTTGTTGTTTATTTGATGTTGTTTTAGTTGTTGTTGTTTATTTGACGTTGTTGTTGTTTTTTATTTGACGTTATTATTATTGACACTGTTGTTGTTGTTTATTATTTGACGTTGTTGTTGTTGTTTATTTGACGTAGTTGTTGTTATTGACGTTGTTGTTGTTGTTGTTTATTTGACGTTTTTGTTGTTGTTGATGTTATTGTTGTTGTTGTTTTTTATTTGACATTGTTGTTGTTTATTTTACGTTGTTGTTGTTGTTGTTGTTGTTGTTTATTTGATGTTGTTTTAGTTGTTGTTGTTTATTTGATGTTGTTGTTGTTTTTTATTTGACGTTGTTGTTGTTGACATTGTTGTTGTTGTTGTTGTTGTTTATTTGACGTTGTTGTTGTTGTTGTTTATTTGACGTAGTTGTTGTTATTGACGTTGTTGTGGTTGTTTATTTGACGTTGTTGTTGTTGTTGTTGTTTATTTGATGTTGTTGTTGTTGTTGTTTTTTATTTGACGTTGTTGTTGTTGTTTATTTGACGTTGTTGTTGTTATTGTTGTTGTTGTTGTTGTTGTTGTTTATTTGACGTTGTTGTTGTTTATTTGACGTTGTTGTTGTTGTTTATTTGACGTTGTTGTTGTTGTTGTTTTTTATTTGACGTTGTTGTTGTTGTTGTTTCTTTGACGTTGTTGTTGTTATTTATTTGACGTTGTTGTTGTTGTTATTTAATTGATGTTGTTATTGTTGTTGTTATTGTTTATTTGACGTTGTTGTTGTTGTTGTTTATTTGACGTTTTTGTTTTTGTTGATGTTGTTGTTATTGTTGTTGTTTTTTATTTGACGTTGTTGTTGTTGTTTATTTGACGTTCTTGTTGTTGTTATTGTTGTTGTTGTTGTTTATTTGACGTTGTTGTTGTTGTTGTTGTTGTTTATTTGACGTTGTTGTTGTTGTTGTTTATTTGATGTTGTTGTTGTTGTTGTTGTTGTTTATTTGACGTTGTTGTTGTTGTTGTTGTTGTTTATTTGACGTTGTTGTTGTTATTGACGTTGTTGTTGTTGTTGTTTATTTGACGTTGTTGTTATTGACGTTGTTATTGTTGTTGTTTATTTGACGTTGTTATTGTTGTTTATTTGACGTTGTTTTTGTTATTTGACGTTGTTGTTGTTGTATTTGTTGTTGTTGTTGTTGCTTATTTGACGTTGTTGTTATTGTTGCTATTTATTTGATGTTGTGGTTGTTGTTGTTGTTTATTTGACGTTGTTGTTGTTGTTTATTTGACTTTGTTGTTGGTGTTGTATTTGTTGTTGTTGTTATTGTTGTTGCGTATTTGACGTTGTTGTTATTGTTGTTGTTTATTTGACGTTGTTGTTGTTGTTGTTCTTTATTTGACGTTGTTGTTGTCGTTGTTTTTTATGTTTATTTGACGTTGTTGTTGTTATTTAATTGACGTTGTTGTTGTTGTTTATTTGACGTTGTTGTTGACGTTGTTGTTGTTGTTTATTTGACGTAGTTGTTGTTATTGACGTTGTTGTTGTTGTTGTTGTTTATTTGACGTTCTTGTTATTGACGTTGTTATTGTTGTTGTTTATTTGACGTTGTTATTGTTGTTTATTTGACGTTGTTTTTGTTATTTGACGTTGTTGTTGTTGTATTTGTTGTTGTTGTTGTTGCTTATTTGACGTTGTTGTTATTGCTATTTATTTGACGTTGTGGTTGTTGTTGTTGTTTATTTGACGTTGTTGTTGTTTATTTGACTTTGTTGTTGTTTTTGTATTTGTTGTTGTTGTTATTGTTGTTGCGTATTTGACGTTGTTGTTATTGTTGTTGTTTATTTGACGTTGTTGTTGTTGTTGTGTTATTCATTTGACGTTGTTGTTGTTGTTGTTGTTTATTTGACGTTGTTGTTGTTGTTGTTGTTCTTTATTTGACGTTGTTGTTGTCGTTGTTTTTGATGTTTATTTGACGTTGTTGTTGTTATTTAATTGACGTTGTTGTTGTTGTTTATTTGACGTTGTTGTTGACGTTGTTGTTGTTGTTTATTTGCATTGTTATTGTTGTTTATTTGGCATTGTTGTTGTTGTTGACGTTGTTGTTGTTGTTGTTGTTTATTTGATGTTGTTGTTGTTGTTGACATAGTTGGTGTTGTTTATTTGACTTTGTTGTTGTTGACGTTATTGTTGTTGTTGTGTTATTCATTTGACGTTGTTGTTGTTGTTGTTGTTGTTTATTTGACGTTGTTGTTGTTGTTGTTCTTCATTTGACGTTGTTGTTGTCGTTGTTTTTGTTGTTTATTTGACGTTGTTGTTGTTATTTAATTGACGTTGTTGTTGTTTATTTGACGTTGTTGTTGACGTTGTTGTTGTTGTTGTTTATTTGACATTGTTGTTGTTGTTTATTTGACGTTGTTGTTGTTGTTGACGTTGTTGTTGTTGTTATTTATTTGATGTTGTTGTTGTTGTTGACATAGTTGGTGTTGTTTATTTGACGTTGTTGTTGTTGACGTTGTTCTTTATTTGAAGTTGTTGTTGTTGTTGTTGTTGTTGACGTTGTTGTTGTTGTTTATTGGACGTTGTTATTGTTGTTGTTTATTTGACATTCTTGTTGTTGTTGTTGACGGTGTTGTTTTTCTTGTTTATTTGACATTGTTGTTGTTGTTGTTGTTGTTTATTTGACGTTGTTGTTGTTGTTGTTTATTTGACGTTGTTGTTGTTGTTGTTGTTTATTTGACGTTGTTTTAGTTGTTGTTGTTTATTTGATGTTGTTGTTGTTTTTTATTTGACGTTGTTGTTGTTGACATTGTTGTTGTTGTTGTTGTTTATTTGACGTTGTTGTTGTTGTTGTTTATTTGACGTAGTTGTTGTTATTGACGTTGTTGTGGTTGTTTATTTGACGTTGTTGTTGTTGTTGTTTATTTGACGTTGTTGTTGTTGTTGTTTTTTATTTGACGTTGTTGTTGTTGTTTATTTGTTGTTGTTGTTGTTATTGTTGTTGTTGTTGTTGTTTATTTGACGTTGTTGTTGTTTATTTGACGTTGTTGTTGTTGTTTATTTGACGTTGTTGTTGTTTATTTGACGTTGTTGTTGTTGTTGTTTCTTTGACGTTGTTGTTGTTATTTATTTGACGTTGTTGTTGTTGTTATTTATTTGACGTTGTTATTGTTGTTGTTATTGTTTATTTGACGTTGTTGTTGTTGTTATTTATTTGACGTTTTTGTTGTTGTTGATGTTGTTGTTATTGTTGTTGTTATTGTTGTTGTTTTTTATTTGACGTTGTTGTTGTTGTTGTTTATTTGACGTTCTTGTTGTTGTTATTGTTGTTGTTGTTGTTGTTTATTTGACGTTGTTGTTGTTGTTGTTGTTGTTTATTTAACGTTGTTGTTGTTGTTGTTGTTTATTTGACGTTGTTGTTGTTGTTGTTGTTTATTTGACGTTGTTGTTGTTTATTTGACGTTGTTGTTGTTGTTTATTTGACGTAGTTGTTTTTATTGACGTTGTTGTTGTTATTGTTGTTGTTTATTTGACGTTGTTGTTATTGACGTTGTTATTGTTGTTGTTTATTTGACGTTGTTATTGTTGTTTATTTGACGTTGTTTTTGTTATTTGACGTTGTTGTTGTTGTATTTGTTGTTGTTGTTGTTGCTTATTTGACGTTGTTGTTATTGTTGCTATTTATTTGACGTTGTTGTTGTTGTTGTTTATTTGACGTTGTTGTTGTTGTTTATTTGACGTTATTGTTGTTGTTTATTTGACTTTGTTGTTGTTGTATTTGTTGTTGTTGTATTTGCTGTTGTTGTTATTGTTGTTGCGTATTTGACGTTGTTGTTATTGTTGTTGTTTATTTGACGTTTTTGTTGTTGTTGTGTTATTTATTTGACGTTGTTGTTGTTGTTGTTGTTGTTGTTTAGTTGACGTTGTTGTTGTTGTTGTTGTTCTTTATTTGACGTTGTTGTTGTCGTTGTTTTTGATGTTTATTTGACGTTGTTGTTGTTATTTAATTGACGTTGTTGTTGTTGTTGTTTATTTGACGTTGTTGTTGACGTTGTTGTTGTTGTTTATTTGCATTGTTGTTGTTGTTGTTTATTTGACGTTGTTGTTGTTGTTGACGTTGTTGTTGTTGTTGTTTATTTGATGTTGTTGTTGTTGTTGTTTATTTGACGTTGTTGTTGTTGTTGACGTTGTTGTTTTTGTTGTTTATTTGACGTTGTTAATGTTGTTGACATTGTTGTTGTTGTTTTTGTTGTTTATTTGACGTTGTTGTTGTTGTTGTTGTTGTTTTTGTTCTTGTTATTGTTGGTGTTGTTGTTGTTTATTTGACGTTGTTGTTGTTGTTGTTTATTTGACATTGTTGTTGTTGTTGTTTATTTGACGTTGTTGTTGGTTGTTGTTTATTTGACGTTGTTGTTGTTGTTGTGTTATTCATTTGACGTTGTTGTTGTTGTTCTTTATTTGACGTTGTTGTTATTGTTCTTTATTTGACGTTGTTGTTGTCGTTGTTTTTGTTGTTTATTTGATGTTGGTGTTGCTATTTAATTGACGTTGTTGTTGTTGTTGTTTATTTGACGTTGTTGTTTACGTTGTTGTTGTTGTTTATTTGACATTGTTGTTGTTGTTTATTTGACGTTGTTGTTGTTTCTTGACGTTGTTGTTGTTGTTTATTTGACGTTGTTGTTGTTGTTGTTATTTATTTGACGTTGTTGCTGTTATTTATTTGACATTGTTGTTGTTGTTGTTGACGTTGTTATTGTTATTGTTGTTGTTTATTTGACGTTGTTGTTGTTTATTTGATGTTGTTTTAGTTGTTGTTGTTTATTTGACGTTGTTGTTGTTTTTTATTTGACGTTATTATTATTGACACTGTTGTTGTTGTTTATTATTTGACGTTGTTGTTGTTGTTTATTTGACGTAGTTGTTGTTATTGACGTTGTTGTTGTTGTTGTTTATTTGACGTTTTTGTTGTTGTTGATGTTATTGTTGTTGTTGTTTTTTATTTGACATTGTTGTTGTTTATTTTACGTTGTTGTTGTTGTTGTTGTTGTTGTTTATTTGATGTTGTTTTAGTTGTTGTTGTTTATTTGATGTTGTTGTTGTTTTTTATTTGACGTTGTTGTTGTTGACATTGTTGTTGTTGTTGTTGTTGTTTATTTGACGTTGTTGTTGTTGTTGTTTATTTGACGTAGTTGTTGTTATTGACGTTGTTGTGGTTGTTTATTTGACGTTGTTGTTGTTGTTGTTGTTTATTTGATGTTGTTGTTGTTGTTGTTTTTTATTTGACGTTGTTGTTGTTGTTGTTTATTTGACGTTGTTGTTGTTATTGTTGTTGTTGTTGTTGTTGTTGTTTATTTGACGTTGTTGTTGTTTATTTGACGTTGTTGTTGTTGTTTATTTGACGTTGTTGTTGTTGTTGTTTTTTATTTGACGTTGTTGTTGTTGTTGTTTCTTTGACGTTGTTGTTGTTATTTATTTGACGTTGTTGTTGTTGTTATTTAATTGATGTTGTTATTGTTGTTGTTATTGTTTATTTGACGTTGTTGTTGTTGTTGTTTATTTGACGTTTTTGTTTTTGTTGATGTTGTTGTTATTGTTGTTGTTTTTTATTTGACGTTGTTGTTGTTGTTTATTTGACGTTCTTGTTGTTGTTATTGTTGTTGTTGTTGTTTATTTGACGTTGTTGTTGTTGTTGTTGTTTATTTGACGTTGTTGTTGTTGTTGTTTATTTGATGTTGTTGTTGTTGTTGTTGTTGTTTATTTGACGTTGTTGTTGTTGTTGTTGTTGTTTATTTGACGTTGTTGTTGTTATTGACGTTGTTGTTGTTGTTGTTTATTTGACGTTGTTGTTATTGACGTTGTTATTGTTGTTGTTTATTTGACGTTGTTATTGTTGTTTATTTGACGTTGTTTTTGTTATTTGACGTTGTTGTTGTTGTATTTGTTGTTGTTGTTGTTGCTTATTTGACGTTGTTGTTATTGTTGCTATTTATTTGATGTTGTGGTTGTTGTTGTTGTTTATTTGACGTTGTTGTTGTTGTTTATTTGACTTTGTTGTTGGTGTTGTATTTGTTGTTGTTGTTATTGTTGTTGCGTATTTGACGTTGTTGTTATTGTTGTTGTTTATTTGACGTTGTTGTTGTTGTTGTTCTTTATTTGACGTTGTTGTTGTCGTTGTTTTTTATGTTTATTTGACGTTGTTGTTGTTATTTAATTGACGTTGTTGTTGTTGTTTATTTGACGTTGTTGTTGACGTTGTTGTTGTTGTTTATTTGCATTGTTGTTGTTGTTGTTTATTTGACGTTGTTGTTGTTGTTGACGTTGTTGTTGTTGTTGTTTATTTGATGTTGTTGTTGTTGTTGTTTATTTGACGTTGTTGTTGTTGTTGTTGACGTTGTTGTTTTTGTTGTTTATTTGACGTTGTTAATGTTGTTGACATTGTTGTTGTTGTTTTTGTTGTTTATTTGACGTTGTTGTTGTTGTTGTTGTTTTTGTTCTTGTTATTGTTGGTGTTGTTGTTGTTTATTTGACGTTGTTGTTGTTGTTGTTTATTTGACATTGTTGTTGTTGTTGTTTATTTGACGTTGTTGTTGGTTGTTGTTTATTTGACGTTGTTGTTGTTGTTGTGTTATTCATTTGACGTTGTTGTTGTTGTTCTTTATTTGACGTTGTTGTTATTGTTCTTTATTTGACGTTGTTGTTGTCGTTGTTTTTGTTGTTTATTTGATGTTGGTGTTGCTATTTAATTGACGTTGTTGTTGTTGTTGTTTATTTGACGTTGTTGTTTACGTTGTTGTTGTTGTTTATTTGACATTGTTGTTGTTGTTTATTTGACGTTGTTGTTGTTTCTTGACGTTGTTGTTGTTGTTGTTTATTTGACGTTGTTGTTGTTGTTGTTATTTATTTGACGTTGTTGCTGTTATTTATTTGACATTGTTGTTGTTGTTGTTGACGTTGTTGTTGTTATTGTTGTTGTTTATTTGACGTTGTTGTTGTTTATTTGATGTTGTTTTAGTTGTTGTTGTTTATTTGACGTTGTTGTTGTTTTTTATTTGACGTTATTGTTATTGACACTGTTGTTGTTGTTGTTTATTTGACGTTGTTGTTGTTTATTTGACGTAGTTGTTGTTATTGACGTTGTTGTTGTTGTTGTTTATTTGACGTTTTTGTTGTTGTTGATGTTATTGTTGTTGTTGTTTTTTATTTGACATTGTTGTTGTTTATTTTACGTTGTTGTTGTTGTTGTTGTTGTTGTTTATTTGATGTTGTTTTAGTTGTTGTTGTTTATTTGATGTTGTTGTTGTTTTTTATTTGACGTTGTTGTTGTTGACATTGTTGTTGTTGTTGTTGTTGTTTATTTGACGTTGTTGTTGTTGTTGTTTATTTGACGTAGTTGTTGTTATTGACGTTGTTGTGGTTGTTTATTTGACGTTGTTGTTGTTGTTGTTTATTTGATGTTGTTGTTGTTGTTGTTTTTTATTTGACGTTGTTGTTGTTGTTTATTTGACGTTGTTGTTGTTATTGTTGTTGTTGTTGTTGTTGTTGTTTATTTGACGTTGTTGTTGTTGTTTATTTGACGTTGTTGTTGTTGTTGTTGTTGTTGTTTATTTGACGTTGTTGTTGTTGTTGTTTCTTTGACGTTGTTGTTGTTATTTATTTGACGTTGTTGTTGTTGTTATTTAATTGATGTTGTTATTGTTGTTGTTATTGTTTATTTGACGTTGTTGTTGTTGTTGTTTATTTGACGTTTTTGTTGTTGTTGATGTTGTTGTTATTGTTGTTGTTTTTTATTTGACGTTGTTGTTGTTGTTTATTTGACGTTCTTGTTGTTGTTATTGTTGTTGTTGTTGTTGTTTATTTGACGTTGTTGTTGTTGTTGTTTATTTGACGTTGTTGTTGTTGTTGTTGTTTATTTGATGTTGTTGTTGTTGTTGTTGTTTATTTGACGTTGTTGTTGTTGTTGTTGTTGTTTATTTGACGTTGTTGTTGTTATTGACGTTGTTGTTGTTATTGACGTTGTTGTTGTTGTTGTTGTTGTTTATTTGACGTTGTTGTTATTGACGTTGTTATTGTTGTTGTTTATTTGACGTTGTTATTGTTGTTTATTTGACGTTGTTTTTGTTGTTGTTGTATTTGTTGTTGTTGTTGTTGCTTATTTGACGTTGTTGTTATTGTTGCTATTTATTTGATGTTGTGGTTGTTGTTGTTGTTTATTTGACGTTGTTGTTGTTGTTTATTTGACTTTGTTGTTGGTGTTGTATTTGTTGTTGTTGTTATTGTTGTTGCGTATTTGACGTTGTTGTTATTGTTGTTGTTTATTTGACGTTGTTGTTGTTGTTGTTGTTCTTTATTTGACGTTGTTGTTGTCGTTGTTTTTGATGTTTATTTGACGTTGTTGTTGTTATTTAATTGACGTTGTTGTTGTTGTTTATTTGACGTTGTTGTTGACGTTGTTGTTGTTGTTTATTTGCATTGTTATTGTTGTTTATTTGGCATTGTTGTTGTTGTTGACGTTGCTGTTGTTGTTGTTGTTGACATAGTTGGTGTTGTTTATTTGACTTTGTTGTTGTTGACGTTATTGTTGTTGTTGTGTTATTCATTTGACGTTGTTGTTGTTGTTGTTGTTTATTTGACGTTGTTGTTGTTGTTGTTCTTCATTTGACGTTGTTGTTGTCGTTGTATTTGTTGTTTATTTGACGTTGTTGTTATTTAATTGACGTTGTTGTTGTTTATTTGACATTGTTGTTGACGTTGTTGTTGTTTTTTATTTGACATTGTTGTTGTTGTTGTTTATTTGACGTTGTTGTTGTTGTTGACGTTGTTGTTGTTGTTATTTATTTGATGTTGTTGTTGTTGTTGTTGACATAGTTGGTGTTGTTTATTTGACGTTGTTGTTGTTGACGTTGTTCTTAATTTGACGTTGTTGTTGTTGTTGTTGTTGTTGACGTTGTTGTTGTTGTTGTTTATTGGACGTTGTTATTGTTGTTGTTTATTTGACATTGTTGTTGTTGTTGTTGACGGTGTTGATGTTGTTGTTTATTTGACATTGTTGTTGTTGTTGTTTATTTGACGTTGTTGTTGTTGTTTATTTGACGTTGTTGTTGTTGTTGTTTATTTGACGTTGGTGTTTATTTGACGTTGTTGTTGTTTATTTGACGTTGTTGTTGTTGTTTATTTGACGTTGTTGTTGTTTATTGAAGTTGTTGTTGTTGTTGTATTTGTTGTTGTTGTTGTTGTTGTTGTTTATTTGACGTTATTGTTGTTGTTTATTTGACGTTGTTATTGTTGTTGTTTATTTGACGTTTTTGTTGTTGTTGATGTTGTTGTTGTTGTTTTTTATTTGACGTTGTTGTTGTTTATTTGACGTTGTTGTTGTTTATTTGATGTTGTTTTAGTTGTTGTTGTTTATTTGATGTTGTTGTTGTTTTTTATTTGACGTTGTTGTTGTTGACATTGTTGTTGTTGTTGTTGTTTATTTGACGTTGTTGTTGTTGTTGTTGTTTATTTGACGTAGTTGTTGTTATTGACGTTGTTGTGGTTGTTTATTTGACGTTGTTGTTGTTGTTGTTTATTTGACGTTGTTGTTGTTGTTGTTTTTTATTTGACGTTGTTGTTGTTGTTTATTTGACGTTGTTGTTGTTATTGTTGTTGTTGTTGTTGTTGTTGTTGTTGTTTATTTGACGTTGTTGTTGTTTATTTGACGTTGTTGTTGTTGTTTATTTGACGTTGTTGTTGTTGTTGTTGTTGTTTATTTGACGTTGTTGTTGTTGTTTCTTTGACGTTGTTGTTGTTATTTATTTGAAGTTGTTGTTGTTGTTATTTATTTGACGTTGTTATTGTTGTTGTTATTGTTTATTTGACGTAGTTGTTGTTGTTGTTTATTTGACGTTTTTGTTGTTGTTGATGTTGACGGTGTTGTTGTTGTTGTTTATTTGACATTGTTGTTGTTGTTGTTGTTTATTTGACGTTGTTGTTGTTGTTTATTTGACGTTGTTGTTGTTGTTGTTTATTTGACGTTGGTGTTTATTTGACGTTGTTGTTGTTTATTTGACGTTGTTGTTGTTGTTTATTTGATGTTGTTGTTGTTTATTGAAGTTGTTGTTGTTGTTGTATTTGTTGTTGTTGTTGTTGTTGTTGTTGTTTATTTGACGTTGTTGGTGTTGTTGATGTTTATTTGACGTTATTGTTGGTGTTTATTTGACGTTGTTATTGTTGTTGTTGTTGTTTATTTGACGTTGTTGTTGTTGACGTTGTTGTTGTTGTAGTTTATTTGACGTTGTTGTTGTTGTTATTTATTTGACGTTGTTAATGTTGTTGACATTGCTGTTGTTGTTTTTGTTATTTATTTGACGTTGTTATTGTTGTTGTTGTTGTTTTTGTTGTTGTTATTGTTGGTGTTGTTGTTGTTTATTTGGCGTTGTTGTTGTTATGTATTTGACGTTGTTGTTGTTGTTGTTTATTTGACGTTGTTGATGTTGTTGTTGTTTATTTGACGTTGTTGTTGTTGTTGTTGTTGTTTATTTGACGTTGTTGTTGTTGTTGTTTATTTGACATTGTTGTTGTTGTTGACGTTGTTGTTGTTGTTGTTTATTTGACATTGTTTTCGTTGTTGTTGTTGTTTATTTGATGTTGTTATTGTTGACATTGTTGTTGTTGTTGTTGTTTATTTTTCGTTGTTGTTGTTGTTGTTTATTTGACGTAGTTGTTGTTATTGACGTTGTTGTTGTTGTTGTTGTTTATTTGACATTTTTGTTGTTGTTATTGTTTTTTATTTGACGTTGTTGTTGTTGTTATTGTTGTGTATTTGACGTTGTTGTTGTTGTGGTTTATTTGACGTTGTTGTTGTTGTTGTTTATTTGACGTTGTTGTTGTTGTTGTTTATTTGACGTTGTTGTTGTTGTTATTTATTTGACGTTATTGTTGTTGTTGTTGTTATTGTTTATTTGACGTTGTTGTTGTTGTTGTTGTTTATTGGACATTGTTATTTTATTTATTTAACGTTGTTTTTGTTATTTGACGTTGTTGTTGTTGTATTTGTTGTTGTTGTTGCTTATTTGACGTTGTTGTTATTGTTGCTATTTTTTTGATGTTGTTGTTGTTGTTGTTTATTTGACATTGTTGTTGTTTATTTGACGTCGTGGTTGTTGTTGTTTATTTGACGTTGTTGTTGTTATTGTTGTTGTTGTATTTGTTGTTGTTGTTATTGTTGTTTCTTATTTGACGTTGTTGTTATTGTTGTTGTTTATTTGACGTTGTTGTTATTGTTGTTTATTCGACGTTGTTGTTGTCGTTGTTGTTGTTGTTTATTTGACGTTGTTGTTGTCATTGTTTTTGTTGTTTATTTGACGTTGTTGTTATTTATTTGACGTTGTTGTTGTTTGTTTGACGTTTTTGTTGTTGACGTTGTTGTTGTTATTGCTTATTTGACATTGTTGTTGTTGTTTATTTGACGTTGTTGTTGTTGTTGTTTATTTGACGTTGTTGTTGTTGTTGTTTATTTGATGTTGTTTTAGTTGTTGTTGTTTATTTGACGTTGTTGTTGTTTTTTATTTGACGTTGTTGTTGACATTGTTGTTGTTGTTTATTTGACGTTGTTGTTGTTTTTGTTTATTTGACGTAGTTGTTGTTATTGACGTTGTTGTTGTTGTTTATTTGACGTTTTTGTTGTTGTTGATGTTGTTGTTATTGTTGTTGTTATTGTTGTTGTTTTTTATTTGACGTTGTTGTTGTTGTTTATTTGACGTTCTTGTTGTTGTTATTGTTGTTGTTGTTGTTTATTTGACGTTGTTGTTGTTGTTGTTTATTTGACGTTGTTGTTGTTGTTATTTATTTGACGTTGTGGTTGTTGTTATTGTTTATTTGACGTTGTTATTGTTGTTGTTGTTGTTTATTTGACGTTGTTGTTGTTGTTGACGTTGTTGTTGTTGTTGTTTGTTTGACGTTGTTGTTGTTGTTTATTTGACGTTGTTAATGTTGTTGACATTGTTGTTGTTGTTTTTGTTGTTTATTTGACGTTGTTGTTGTTGTTATTTATTTGACGTTGTGGTTGTTGTTATTGTTTATTTGACGTTGTTATTGTTGTTGTTGTTGTTTATTTGACGTTGTTGTTGTTGTTGACGTTGTTGTTGTTGTTGTTTATTTGACGTTGTTGTTGTTGTTTATTTGACGTTGTTAATGTTGTTGACATTGTTGTTGTTGTTTTTGTTGTTTATTTGACGTTGTTGTTGTTGTTGTTGTTTTTGTTGTTGTTATTGTTGGTGTTGTTGTTATTTATTTGACGTTGTTGTTGTTGTTGTTTATTTCACATTGTTGTTGTTGTTGTTTATTTGACGTTGTTGTTGGTTGTTGTTTATTTGACGTTGTTGTTGTTGTTATTTATTTGACATTGTTGCTGTTGTTTATTTGACATTGTTGTTGTTGTTGACGTTGTTGTTGTTATTGTTGTTGTTTATTTGACGTTGTTGTTGTTTATTTGATGTTGTTTTAGTTGTTGTTGTTTATTTGATGATGTTTTAGTTGTTGTTGTTTATTTGACGTTGTTGTTGTTTTTTATTTTACGTTATTGTTATTGACACTGTTGTTGTTGTTGTTTATTTGACGTTGTTGTTGTTGTTTATTTGACGTAGTTGTTGTTATTGACGTTGTTGTTGTTGTTGTTGTTTATTTGACGTTTTTGTTGTTGTTGATGTTGTTGTTTATTTGACGTTGTTGTTGTTTATTTGACGTTGTTGTTGTTGTTGTTGTTTATTTGACGTTGTTGTTGTTGTTTATTTGATGTTGTTTTAGTTGTTGTTGTTTATTTGATGTCGTTGTTGTTTTTTATTTGCATTGTTGTTGTTGACATTGTTGTTGTTGTTGTTTATTTGATGTTGTTGTTTTTGTTGTTTATTTGACGTAGTTGTTGTTATTGACGTTGTTGTTGTTGTTTATTTGACGTTGTTGTTGTTGTTGTTGTTTATTTGATGTTGTTGTTGTTGTTGTTTTTTATTTGACGTTGTTGTTGTTGTTTATTTGACGTTGTTGTTGTTATTGGTGTTGTTGTTATTTATTTGACGTTGTTGTTGTTGTTGTTTATTTGACGTTGTTGTGATTGTTTCTTTGACGTTGTTGTTGTTATTTATTTGACGTTGTAGTTGTTGTTATTTATTTGACGTTGTTATTGTTGTTGTTATTGTTTATTTGACGTTGTTGTTGTTGTTGTTGTTTATTTGACGTTTGTGTTGTTGTTGATGTTGTTGTTATTGTTGTTGTTGTTATTGTTGTTGTTTTTTATTTGACGTTGTTGTTGTTGTTTATTTGACGCTCTTGTTGTTGTTATTGTTGTTGTTGTTGTTGTTTATTTGACGTTGTTGTTGTTGTTGTTGTTTATTTGACGTTGTTGTTGTTGTTTATTTGACATTGTTGTTGTTGTTGTTTATTTGACGTTGTTGTTGTTGTTATTTATTTGACGTTGTGGTTGTTGTTATTGTTATTGTTTATTTGACGTTGTTGTTGTTGTTGTTTATTTGACGTTGTTTTTGTTGTTGTTTATTTGACGTTGTTGTTGTTGTTGTTGACGTTGTTGTTGTTGTTGTTTATTTGACGTTGTTGTTGTTGTTTATTTGACGTTGTTAATGTTGTTGACATTGTTGTTGTTGTTTTTGTTGTTTATTTGACGTTGTTGTTGTTGTTGTTTTTGTTGTTGTTATTGTTGGTGTTGTTGTTATTTATTTGACGTTGTTCTTGTTGTTGTTGTTTATTTGACATTGTTGTTGTTTATTTGACGTTGTTGTTGGTTGTTGTTTATTTGACGTTGTTCTTGTTGTTATTTATTTGACGTTGTTGCTGTTGTTTATTTGACATTGCTGTTGTTGTTGACATTGTTGTTGTTATTGTTGTTGTTTATTTGACGTTGTTGTTGTTTATTTGATGTTGTTTTAGTTGTTGTTGTTTATTTGATGTTGTTTTAGTTGTTGTTGTTTATTTGACGTTGTTGTTGTTTTTTATTTGACGTTATTGTTATTGACATTGTTGTTGTTGTTGTTTATTTGACGTTGTTGTTGTTGTTTATTTGACGTAGTTGTTGTTATTGACGTTGTTGTTGTTGTTGTTATTTATTTGACGTTTTTGTTGTTGTTGATGTTGTTGTTTATTTGACGTTGTTGTTGTTTATTTGACGTTGTTGTTGTTGTTGTTTATTTGACGTTGTTGTTGTTGTTGTTGTTTATTTGATGTTTGTTTTAGTTGTTGTTGTTTATTTGATGTTGTTGTTGTTTTTTATTTGACGTTGTTGTTGTTGACATTGTTGTTGTTGTTGTTTATTTGACGTTGTTGTTTTTGTTGTTTATTTGACGTAGTTGTTGTTATTGACGTTGTTGTTGTTGTTTACCTGACGTTGTTGTTGTTGTTTTTTATTTGACGTTGTTGTTGTTGTTTATTTGACGTTGTTGCTGTTATTGGTGTTGTTGTTGTTGTTGTTATTGGTGTTGTTGTTGTTGTTGTTATTTATTTGACGTTGTTGTTGTTGTTGTTTATTTGACGTTGTTGTGATTGTTTCTTTGACGTTGTTGTTGTTATTTATTTGACGTTGTTGTTGTTGTTATTTATTTGACGTTGTTATTGTTGTTGTTATTGTTTATTTGACGTTGTTGTTGTTGTTGTTGTTTATTTGACGTTTTTGTTGTTGTTGATGTTGTTGTTATTGTTGTTGTTGTTTTTTATTTGACATTGTTGTTGTTGTTTATTTGACGTTCTTGTTGTTGTTATTGTTGTTGTTGTTTATTTGACGTTGTTGTTGTTATTTATTTGACATTGTTGTTGTTATTGTTTATTTGACGTTGTTGTTGTTGTTGTTGTTTATTCGACGTTGTTGTTGTTGTTGACGTTGTTGTTGTTGTTGTTGGTTATTTGACGTTGTTGTTGTTGTTGTTTATTTGACGTTGTTAATGTTGTTGACATTGTTGTTGTTGTTTTTGTTGTTTATTTGACGTTGTTGTTGTTGTTGTTGTTTTTGTTGTTGTGTATTGTTGGTGTTGTTATTATTTATTTGACGTTGTTGTTGTTGTTGTTGTTTATTTGACATTGTTGTTGTTGTTGTTTATTTGACGTTGTTGTTGGTTGTTGTTTATTTGACGTCGTTGTTGTTGTTGTTATTTATTTGACGTTGTTGTTGTTGTTTATTTGACATTGTTGTTCTTGTTGTTTTTGACGTTGTTGTTGTTATTGTTGTTGTTTATTTGACGTTGTTGTTGTTTATTTGATGTTGTTTTAGTTGTTGTTGTTTATTTGACGTTGTTGTTGTTTTTTATTTGACGTTATTGTTATTGACACTGTTGTTGTTGTTGTTTATTTGACGTAGTTGTTGTTATTGACGTTGTTGTTGTTGTTGTTTATTTGACGTTTTTGTTGTTGTTGATGTTATTGTTGTTGTTGTTTTTTATTTGACATTGTTGTTGTTTATTTTACGATGTTGTTGTTGTTTATTTGATGTTGTTTTAGTTGTTGTTATTTATTTGATGTTGTTGTTGTTTTTTATTTGACGTTGTTGTTGTTGACATTGTTGTTGTTGTTGTTGTTTATTTGACGTTGTTGTTGTTGTTGTTTATTTGACGTAGTTGTTGATATTGACGTTGTTGTGGTTGTTTATTTGACGTTGTTGTTGTTGTTGTTTATTTGACGTTGTTGTTGTTGTTTTTTATTTGACGTTGTTGTTGTTGTTTATTTGATGTTGTTGTTGTTGTTTTTTATTTGACGTTGTTGTTGTTGTTTATTTGACGTTGTTGTTGTTATTATTGTTGTTGTTGTTGTTGTTTATTTGACGTTGTTGTTGTTGTTTATTTGATGTTGTTGTTGTTGTTTATTTGACGTTGTTGTTGTTGTTGTTGTTTATTTGACGTTGTTGTTGTTGTTGTTTCTTTGACGTTGTTGTTGTTATTTATTTGACGTTGTTGTTGTTGTTATTTATTTGACGTTGTTATTGTTGTTGTTATTGTTTATTTGACGTTGTTGTTGTTGTTGTTTATTTGACGTTTTTGTTATTGTTGATGTTGTTGTTATTGTTGTTGTTATTGTTGTTGTTTTTTATTTGACGTTGTTGTTGTTGTTTATTTGACGTTCTTGTTGTTGTTATTGTTGTTGTTGTTGTTTATTTGACGTTGTTGTTGTTGTTGTTTATTTGACGTTGTTGTTGTTGTTTATTTGACGTTGTTGTTGTTGTTGTTGTTGTTGTTTATTTGACGTTGTTGTTGTTGTTATTTATTTGACGTTGTTGTTGTTGTTATTGTTTATTTGACGTTGTTGTTGTTGTTGTTTATTTGACGTTGTTGTTGTTGTTGACGTTGTTGTTGTTGTTGTTGTTGTTGTTGTTTATTTGACGTTGTTGTTGTTGTTTATTTGACGTTGTTAATGTTGTTGACATTGTTGTTGTTGTTTTTGTTGTTTATTTGACGTTGTTGTTGTTGTTGTTTTTGTTGTTGTTATTGTTGGTGTTGTTGTTATTTATTTGACGTTGTTGTTGTTGTTGTTGTTGTTTATTTGACATTGTTGTTGTTGTTGTTTATTTGACGTTGTTGTTGGTTGTTGTTTATTTGACGTTGTTGTTGTTGTTGTTATTTATATGACGTTGTTGCTGTTGTTTATTTGACATTGTTGTTGTTGTTGTTGTTGACGTTGTTGTTGTTATTGTTGTTGTTTATTTGACGTTGTTGTTGTTGTTTATTTGATGTTGTTTTAGTTGTTGTTGTTTATTTGACGTTGTTGTTGTTTTTTATTTGACGTTATTGTTATTGACACTGTTGTTGTTGTTGTTTATTTGACGTTGTTGTTGTTGTTTATTTGACGTAGTTGTTGTTATTGACGTTGTTGTTGTTGTTTATTTGACATTTTTGTTGTTGTTGATGTTGTTGTTGTTGTTGTTTTTTATTTGACGTTGTTGTTGTTTATTTGACGTTGTTGTTGTTGTTGTTTATTTGATGTTGTTTTAGTTGTTGTTGTTTATTTGATGTTGTTGTTGTTTTTTATTTGACGTTGTTGTTGTTGACATTGTTGTTGTTGTTGTTGTTTATTTGACGTTGTTGTTGTTGTTGTTGTTTATTTGACGTAGTTGTTGTTATTGACGTTGTTGTTGTTGTTTATTTGACGTTGTTGTTGTTGTTGTTGTTTATTTGACGTTGTTATTGTTGTTGTTTTTTATTTGACGTTGTTGTTGTTGTTTATTTGACGTTGTTGTTGTTGTTTATTTGACGTTGTTGTTGTTGTTGTTTATTTGACGTTGTTGTTGTTGTTGTTGTTGTTGTTGTTGTTTATTTGACGTTGTTGTTGTTGTTTATTTGACGTTGTTGTGATTGTTTCTTTGACGTTGTTGTTGTTATTTATTTGACGTTGTTGTTGTTGTTATTTATTTGACGTTGTTATTGTTGTTGTTATTGTTTATTTGACGTTGTTGTTGTTGTTGTTGTTGTTTATTTGACGTTTTTGTTGTTTTTAATGTTGTTGTTATTGTTGTTGTTATTGTTGTTGTTTTTTATTTGACGTTGTTGTTGTTGTTGTTAATTTGACGTTCTTGTTGTTGTTATTGTTGTTGTTGTTATTGTTTATTTGACGTTGTTGTTGTTGTTGTTTATTTGACATAGTTGTTGTTATTGACGTTGTTGTGGTTGTTTATTTGACGTTGTTGTTGTTGCTGTTTAATTGACGTTGTTGTTGTTGTTGTTTTTTATTTGACGTTGTTGTTGTTGTTTATTTGACGTTGTTGTTGTTATTGTTGTTGTTGTTGTTGTTGTTTATTTGACGTTGTTGTGGTTGTTTATTTGAAGTTGTTGTTGTTGTTTATTTGACGTTGTTGTTGTTGTTGTTTATTTGACGTTGTTGTTGTTGTTGTTTCTTTGATGTTGTTGTTGTTATTTATTTGACGTTGTTGTTGTTGTTATTTATTTGACGTTGTTATTGTTGTTGTTATTGTTTATTTGACGTTGTTGTTGTTGTTGTTTATTTGACGTTTTTGTTGTTGTTGATGTTGTTGTTATTGTTGTTGTTATTGTTGTTGTTTTTTATTTGACGTTCTTGTTGTTGTTATTGTTTTTGTTGTTGTTGTTTATTTGACGTTGTTGTTGTTGTTGTTGTTTATTTGACGTTGTTGTTGTTGTTGTTGTTGTTGTTGTTGTTTATTTTCCGTTGTTGTTGTTGTTATTTATTTTCCGTTGTTGTTGTTGTTATTGTTTATTTGACGTTGTTGTTGTTGTTGTTTATTTGACGTTGTTGTTGTTGTTGACGTTGTTGTTGTTGTTCTTGTTTATTTGACGTTGTTGTTGTTGTTGTTTATTTGACGTTGTTAATGTTGTTGACATTGTTGTTGTTGTTTTTGTTGTTTATTTGACGTTGTTGTTGTTGTTGTTGTTTTTGTTGTTGTTATTGTTGGTGTTGTTGTTATTTATTTGACGTTGTTGTTGTTGTTGTTGTTGTTGTTGTTGTTTATTTGACATTGTTGTTCTTCTTGTTGTTTATTTGACGTTGTTGTTGGTTGTTGTTTATTTGACGTTGTTGTTGTTTATTTGATGTTGTTTTAGTTGTTGTTGTTTATTTGACGTTGTTTTTGTTTTTTATTTGACGTTATTGTTATTGACACTGTTGTTGTTGTTGTTTATTTGACGTAGTTGTTGTTATTGACGTTGTTGTTGTTGTTGTTTATTTGACGTTTTTGTTGTTGTTGATGTTATTGTTGTTGTTGTTTTTTATTTGACATTGTTGTTGTTTATTTTATGTTGTTGTTGTTGTTTATTTGATGTTGTTTTAGTTGTTGTTGTTTATTTGATGTTGTTGTTGTTTTTTATTTGACGTTGTTGTTGTTGACATTGTCGTTGTTGTTGTTGTTGTTGTTTATTTGACGTTGTTGTTGTTGTTGTTTATTTGACGTAGTTGTTGTTATTGACGTTGTTGTGGTTGTTTATTTGACGTTGTTGTTGTTGTTTATTTGACGTTGTTGTTGTTGTTGTTTTTTATTTGACGTTGTTGTTGTTGTTTATTTGACGTTGTTGTTGTTATTGTTGTTGTTGTTGTTGTTGTTTATTTGACGTTGTTGTTGTTGTTTATTTGAAGTTGTTGTTGTTGTTTATTTGACGTTGTTGTTGTTGTTGTTTATTTGATGTTGTTGTTGTTGTTGTTTCTTTGATGTTGTTGTTGTTATTTATTTGACGTTGTTGTTGTTGTTATTTATTTGACGTTGTTATTGTTGTTGTTATTGTTTATTTGACGTTGTTGTTGTTGTTGTTTATTTGACGTTTTTGTTGTTGTTGATGTTGTTGTTATTGTTGTTGTTATTGTTGTTGTTTTTTATTTGACGTTGTTGTTGTTGTTTATTTGACATTCTTGTTGTTGATATTGTTTTTGTTGTTGTTGTTTATTTGACGTTGTTGTTGTTGTTGTTGTTTATTTGACGTTGTTGTTGTTGTTGTTGTTGTTTATTTGACGTTGTTGTTGTTGTTATTTATTTTCCGTTGTTGTTGTTGTTATTGTTTATTTGACGTTGTTGTTGTTGTTGTTTATTTGACGTTGTTGTTGTTGTTGACGTTGTTGTTGTTGTTGTTGTTTATTTGACGTTGTTGTTGTTGTTGTTTATTTGACGTTGTTAATGTCGTTGACATTGTTGTTGTTGTTTTTGTTGTTTATTTGACGTTGTTGTTGTTGTTGTTGTTTTTGTTGTTGTTATTGTTGGTGTTGTTGTTATTTATTTGACGTTGTTGTTGTTGTTGTTGTTGTTTATTTTACATTGTTGTTCTTCTTGTTGTTTATTTGACGTTGTTGTTGGTTGTTGTTTATTTGACGTTGTTGTTGTTGTTGTTATTTATTTGACGTTGTTGCTGTTGTTTATTTGACATTGTTGTTGTTGTTGTTGACGTTGTTGTTGTTATTGTTGTTGTTTATTTGACGTTGTTGTTGTTTATTTGATGTTGTTTTAGTTGTTGTTGTTTATTTGACGTTGTTGTTGTTTTTTATTTGACGTTATTGTTATTGACACTGTTGTTGTTGTTGTTTATTTGACGTAGTTGTTGTTATTGACGTTGTTGTTGTTGTTGTTTATTTGACGTTTTTGTTGTTGTTGATGTTATTGTTGTTGTTGTTTTTTATTTGACATTGTTGTTGTTTATTTTATGTTGTTGTTGTTGTTTATTTGATGTTGTTTTAGTTGTTGTTGTTTATTTGATGTTGTTGTTGTTTTTTATTTGACGTTGTTGTTGTTGACATTGTCGTTGTTGTTGTTGTTGTTGTTTATTTGACGTTGTTGTTGTTGTTGTTTATTTGACGTAGTTGTTGTTATTGACGTTGTTGTGGTTGTTTATTTGACGTTGTTGTTGTTGTTGTTGTTGTTTATTTGACGTTGTTGTTGTTGTTGTTTTTTATTTGACGTTGTTGTTGTTGTTTATTTGACGTTGTTGTTGTTATTGTTGTTGTTGTTGTTGTTTATTTGACGTTGTTGTTGTTGTTTATTTGACGTTGTTGTTGTTGTTTATTTGACGTTGTTGTTGTTGTTTATTTGACGTTGTTGTTGTTGTTGTTGTTGTTGTTTATTTGACGTTGTTGTTGTTGTTGTTTCTTTGACGTTGTTGTTGTTATTTATTTGACGTTGTTGTTGTTGTTATTTATTTGACGTTGTTATTGTTGTTGTTATTGTTTATTTGACGTTGTTATTGTTGTTGTTTATTTGACGTTTTTGTTGTTGTTGATGTTGTTGTTATTGTTGTTGTTATTGTTGTTGTTTTTTATTTGACGTTGTTGTTGTTGTTTATTTGACGTTCTTGTTGTTGTTATTGTTGTTGTTGTTGTTGTTTATTTGACGTTGTTGTTGTTGTTGTTATTGTATATTTGACGTTGTTGTTGTTGTTTATTTGACGTTGTTGTTGTTGTTGTTGTTGTTTATTTGACGTTGTTGTTGTTGTTATTTATTTGACGTTGTTGTTGTTATTGTTTATTTGACGTTGTTGTTGTTGTTGTTTATTCGACGTTGTTGTTGTTGTTGACGTTGTTGTTGTTGTTGTTTATTTGACGTTGTTGTTGTTGTTGTTGTTTATTTGACGTTGTTAATGTTGTTGACATTGTTGTTGTTGTTTTTGTTGTTTATTTGACGTTGTTGTTGTTGTTGTTGTTATTTTTGTTGTTGTTATTGTTGGTGTTGTTGTTATTTATTTGACGTTGTTGTTATTGTTGTTGTTTATTTGACATTGTTGTTGTTGTTGTTGTTGTTTATTTGACGTTGTTGTTGGTTGTTGTTGGTTGTTGTTGGTTGTTGTTGGTTGTTGTTTATTTGACGTCGTTGTTGTTGTTGTTATTTATTTGACGTTGTTGTTGTTGTTGTTTATTTGACATTGTTGTTGTTGTTGTTTTTGACGTTGTTGTTGTTATTGTTGTTGTTTATTTGACGTTGTTGTTGTTTATTTGATGTTGTTTTAGTTGTTGTTGTTTATTTGACGTTGTTGTTGTTTTTTATTTGACGTTATTGTTATTGACACTGTTGTTGTTGTTGTTGTTTATTTGACGTTGTTGTTGTTATTATTGTTGTTGTTGTTGTTGTTGTTGTTTATTTGACGTTGTTGTTGTTGTTTATTTGATGTTGTTGTTGTTGTTTATTTGACGTTGTTGTTGTTGTTGTTGTTTATTTGACGTTGTTGTTGTTGTTGTTTCTTTGACGTTGTTGTTGTTATTTATTTGACGTTGTTGTTGTTGTTATTTATTTGACGTTGTTATTATTGTTGTTATTGTTTATTTGACGTTGTTGTTGTTGTTGTTTATTTGACGTTTTTGTTGTTGTTGATGTTGTTATTGTTGTTGTTTTTTATTTGACGTTGTTGTTGTTGTTTATTTGACGTTCTTGTTGTTGTTATTGTTGTTGTTGTTGTTTATTTGACGTTGTTGTTGTTGTTGTTTATTTGACGTTGTTGTTGTTGTTTATTTGACGTTGTTGTTGTTGTTTATTTGACGTTGTTAATATTGTTGACATTGTTGTTGTTGTTTTTGTTGTTTATTTGACGTTGTTGTTGTTGTTGTTGTTGTTTTTGTTGTTGTTATTGTTGGTGTTGTTGTTATTTATTTGACAGTGTTGTTGTTGTTGTTGTTGTTGTTGTTGTTTATTTGACATTGTTGTTGTTGTTGTTTATTTGACGTTGTTGTTGGTTGTTGTTTATTTGACGTTGTTGTTGTTGTTGTTATTTATATGACGTTGTTGCTGTTGTTTATTTGACATTGTTGTTGTTGTTGTTGTTGACGTTGTTGTTGTTATTGTTGTTGTTTATTTGACGTTGTTGTTGTTTATTTGATGTTGTTTTAGTTGTTGTTGTTTATTTGACGTTGTTGTTGTTTTTTATTTGACGTTATTGTTATTGACATTGTTGTTGTTGTTGTTTATTTGACGTTGTTGTTGTTGTTTATTTGACGTAGTTGTTGTTATTGACGTTGTTGTTGTTGTTGTTTATTTGACGTTTTTGTTGTTGTTGATGTTGTTGTTGTTGTATTTTATTTGACGTTGTTGTTGTTTATTTGACGTTGTTGTTGTTGTTGTTGTTTATTTGATGTTGTTTTAGTTGTTGTTGTTTTTTATTTGACGTTGTTGTTGTTGACATTGTTGTTGTTGTTGTTGTTGTTTATTTGACGTTGTTGTTGTTGTTGTTTATTTGACGTAGTTGTTGTTATTGACGTTGTTGTTGTTGTTTATTTGACGTTGTTGTTGTTGTTGTTGTTGTTTATTTGACGTTGTTGTTGTTGTTGTTTTTTATTTGACGTTGTTGTTGTTGTTTATTTGACGTTGTTGTTGTTGTTGTTGTTGTTGTTTATTTGACGTTGTTGTTGTTGTTTATTTGACGTTGTTGTGATTGTTTCTTTGACGTTGTTGTTGTTATTTATTTGACGTTGTTGTTGTTGTTATTTATTTGACGTTGTTATTGTTGTTGTTATTGTTTATTTGACGTTGTTGTTGTTGTTGTTGTTTATTTGACGTTTTTGTTGTTGTTAATGTTATTGTTATTGTTGTTGTTATTGTTGTTGTTTTTTATTTGACGTTGTTGTTGTTGTTGTTAATTTGACGTTCTTGTTATTGTTATTGTTGTTGTTGTTATTGTTTATTTGACGTTGTTGTTGTTGTTGTTTATTTGACGTAGTTGTTGTTATTGACGTTGTTGTGGTTGTTTATTTGACGTTGTTGTTGTTGTTGTTTATTTGACGTTGTTGTTGTTGTTGTTTTTTATTTGACGTTGTTGTTGTTGTTTATTTGACGTTGTTGTTGTTATTGTTGTTGTTGTTGTTTATTTGACGTTGTTGTTGTTGTTTATTTGAAGTTGTTGTTGTTGTTTATTTGACGTTGTTGTTGTTGTTGTTTATTTGACGTTGTTGTTGTTGTTGTTTCTTTGACGTTGTTGTTGTTATTTATTTGACGTTGTTGTTGTTGTTATTTATTTGACGTTGTTATTGTTGTTGTTATTATTTATTTGACGTTGTTGTTGTTGTTGTTTATTTGACGTTTTTGTTGTTGTTGATGTTGTTGTTATTGTTGTTGTTATTGTTGTTGTTTTTTATTTGACGTTGTTGTTGTTGTTTATTTGACGTTCTTGTTGTTGTTATTGTTTTTGTTGTTGTTGTTTATTTGACGTTGTTGTTGTTGTTGTTTATTTGATGTTGTTGTTGTTGTTGTTGTTGTTGTTGTTGTTGTTTATTTGACGTTGTTGTTGTTGTTATTTATTTGCCGTTGTTGTTGTTGTTATTGTTTATTTGACGTTGTTGTTGTTGTTGTTTATTTGACGTTGTTGTTGTTGTTGACGTTGTTGTTGTTGTTGTTGTTTATTTGACGTTGTTGTTGTTGTTTATTTGACGTTGTTAATGTTGTTGACATTGTTGTTGTTGTTTTTGTTGTTTATTTGACGTTGTTGTTGTTGTTGTTTTTGTTGTTGTTATTGTTGGTGTTGTTGTTATTTATTTGACGTTGTTGTTGTTGTTGTTGTTGTTGTTGTTGTTGTTTATTTGACATTGTTGTTCTTGTTGTTGTTTATTTGACGTTGTTGTTGGTTGTTGTTTATTTGACGTTGTTGTTGTTGTTGTTATTTATATGACGTTGTTGCTGTTGTTTATGTGACATTGTTGTTGTTGTTGTTGACGTTGTTGTTGTTATTGTTGTTGTTTATTTGACGTTGTTGTTGTTTATTTGATGTTGTTTTAGTTGTTGTTGTTTATTTGACGTTGTTGTTGTTTTTTATTTGACGTTATTGTTATTGACACTGTTGTTGTTGTTGTTTATTTGACGTTGTTGTTGTTGTTTATTTGACGTAGTTGTTGTTATTGACGTTGTTGTTGTTGTTGTTTATTTGACATTTTTGTTGTTGTTGATGTTGTTGTTGTTGTTGTTTTTTATTTGACGTTGTTGTTGTTTATTTGACGTTGTTGTTGTTGTTGTTGTTTATTTGATGTTGTTTTAGTTGTTGTTGTTTATTTGATGTTGTTGTTGTTTTTTATTTGACGTTGTTGTTGTTGACATTGTTGTTGTTGTTGTTGTTTATTTGACGTTGTTGTTGTTGTTGTTGTTTATTTGACGTAGTTGTTGTTATTGACGTTGTTGTTGTTGTTTATTTGACGTTGTTGTTGTTGTTGTTGTTTATTTGACGTTGTTATTGTTGTTGTTTTTTATTTGACGTTGTTGTTGTTGTTTATTTGACGTTGTTGTTGTTTATTTGACGTTGTTGTTGTTGTTGTTTATTTGACGTTGTTGTTGTTGTTGTTGTTGTTGTTTATTTGACGTTGTTGTTGTTGTTTATTTGACGTTGTTGTGATTGTTTCTTTGACGTTGTTGTTGTTATTTATTTGACGTTGTTGTTGTTGTTATTTATTTGACGTTGTTATTGTTGTTGTTATTGTTTATTTGACGTTGTTGTTGTTGTTGTTGTTATTTATTTGACGTTGTTATTGTTGTTGTTATTGTTGTTGTTATTGTTGTTGTTTTTATTTGACGTTGTTGTTGTTGTTGTTAATTTGACGTTCTTGTTGTTGTTATTGTTGTTGTTGTTATTGTTTATTTGACGTTGTTGTTGTTGTTGTTTATTTGACATAGTTGTTGTTATTGACGTTGTTGTGGTTGTTTATTTGACGTTGTTGTTGTTGTTGTTGTTTATTTGACGTTGTTGTTGTTGTTGTTTTTTATTTGACGTTGTTGTTGTTGTTTATTTGACGTTGTTGTTGTTATTGTTGTTGTTGTTGTTGTTTATTTGACGTTGTTGTTGTTGTTTATTTGAAGTTGTTGTTGTTGTTTATTTGACGTTGTTGTTGTTGTTGTTTATTTGACGTTGTTGTTGTTGTTGTTTCTTTGACGTTGTTGTTGTTATTTATTTGACGTTGTTGTTGTTGTTATTTATTTGACGTTGTTATTGTTGTTGTTATTGTTTATTTGACGTTGTTGTTGTTGTTGTTGTTTATTTGACGTTTTTGTTGTTGTTGATGTTGTTGTTATTGTTGTTGTTATTATTGTTGTTTTTTATTTGACGTTGTTGTTGTTGTTTATTTGACGTTCTTGTTGTTGTTATTGTTTTTGTTGTTGTTGTTTATTTGACGTTGTTGTTGTTGTTGTTTATTTGACGTTGTTGTTGTTGTTGTTGTTTATTTGACGTTGTTGTTGTTGTTATTTATTTTCCGTTGTTGTTGTTGTTATTGTTTATTTGACGTTGTTGTTGTTGTTGTTGTTTATTTGACGTTGTTGTTGTTGTTGACGTTGTTGTTGTTGTTCTTGTTTATTTGACGTTGTTGTTGTTGTTTATTTGACGTTGTTAATGTTGTTGACATTCTTGTTGTTGTTTTTGTTGTTTATTTGACGTTGTTGTTGTTGTTGTTTTTGTTGTTGTTATTGTTGGTGTTGTTGTTATTTATTTGACGTTGTTGTTGTTGTTGTTGTTGTTGTTTATTTGACATTGTTGTTCTTCTTGTTGTTTATTTGACGTTGTTGTTGGTTGTTGTTTATTTGACGTTGTTGTTGTTGTTGTTATTTATTTGACGTTGTTGCTGTTGTTTATTTGACATTGTTGTTGTTGTTGTTGTTGACGTTGTTGTTGTTATTGTTGTTGTTTATTTGACGTTGTTGTTGTTTATTTGATGTTGTTTTAGTTGTTGTTGTTTATTTGACGTTGTTGTTGTTTTTTATTTGACGTTATTGTTATTGACACTGTTGTTGTTGTTGTTTATTTGACGTAGTTGTTGTTATTGACGTTGTTGTTGTTGTTTATTTGACGTTTTTGTTGTTGTTGATGTTATTGTTGTTGTTGTTTTTTATTTGACATTGTTGTTGTTTATTTTATGTTGTTGTTGTTGTTTATTTGATGTTGTTTTAGTTGTTGTTGTTTATTTGATGTTGTTGTTGTTTTTTATTTGACGTTGTTGTTGTTGACATTGTCGTTGTTGTTGTTGTTGTTTATTTGACGTTGTTGTTGTTGTTGTTTATTTGACGTAGTTGTTGTTATTGACGTTGTTGTGGTTGTTTATTTGACGTTGTTGTTGTTGTTGTTGTTGTTGTTGTTTATTTGACGTTGTTGTTGTTGTTGTTTTTTATTTGACGTTGTTGTTGTTGTTTATTTGACGTTGTTGTTGTTATTGTTGTTGTTGTTGTTGTTGTTTATTTGACGTTGTTGTTGTTGTTTATTTGACGTTGTTGTTGTTGTTTATTTGACGTTGTTGTTGTTGTTGTTGTTGTTTATTTGACGTTGTTGTTGTTGTTGTTTCTTTGACGTTGTTGTTGTTATTTATTTGACGTTGTTGTTGTTGTTATTTATTTGACGTTGTTATTGTTGTTGTTATTGTTTATTTGACGTTGTTGTTGTTGTTGTTTATTTGACGTTTTTGTTGTTGTTGATGTTGTTGTTATTGTTGTTGTTATTGTTGTTGTTTTTTATTTGACGTTGTTGTTGTTGTTTATTTGACGTTCTTGTTGTTGTTATTGTTGTTGTTGTTGTTGTTTATTTGACGTTGTTGTTGTTGTTGTTGTTATTGTTTATTTGACGTTGTTGTTGTTGTTTATTTGACGTTGTTGTTGTTGTTGTTTATTTGACGTTGTTGTTGTTATTGTTTATTTGACGTTGTTGTTGTTGTTGTTTATTCGACGTTGTTGTTGTTGTTGACGTTGTTGTTGTTGTTGTTTATTTGACGTTGTTGTTGTTGTTGTTTATTTGACGTTGTTAATGTTGTTGACATTGTTGTTGTTGTTTTTGTTGTTTATTTGACGTTGTTGTTGTTGTTGTTGTTGTTTTTGTTGTTGTTATTATTGGTGTTGTTGTTATTTATTTGACGTTGTTGTTATTGTTGTTGTTTATTTGACATTGTTGTTGTTGTTGTTGTTGTTTATTTGACGTTGTTATTGGTTGTTGTTGGTTGTTGTTTATTTGACGTCGTTGTTGTTGTTGTTATTTATTTGACGTTGTTGTTGTTGTTTATTTGACATTGTTGTTGTTGTTGTTTTTGACGTTGTTGTTGTTATTGTTGTTGTTTATTTGACGTTGTTGTTGTTTTTTATTTGACGTTATTGTTATTGACACTGTTGTTGTTGTTGTTGTTTATTTGACGTTGTTGTTGTTATTATTGTTGTTGTTGTTGTTGTTGTTGTTTATTTGACGTTGTTGTTGTTGTTTATTTGATGTTGTTGTTGTTGTTTATTTGACGTTGTTGTTGTTGTTGTTGTTTAATTGACGTTGTTGTTGTTGTTGTTTCTTTGACGTTGTTGTTGTTATTTATTTGACGTTGTTGTTGTTGTTATTTATTTGACGTTGTTATTGTTGTTGTTATTGTTTATTTGACGTTGTTGTTGTTGTTGTTGTTTATTTGACGTTTTTGTTGTTGTTGATGTTGTTATTGTTGTTGTTATTGTTGTTGTTTTTTATTTGACGTTGTTGTTGTTGTTTATTTGACGTTCTTGTTGTTGTTATTGTTGTTGTTGTTGTTTATTTGACGTTGTTGTTGTTGTTGTTGTTTATTTGACGTTGTTGTTGTTGTTTATTTGACGTTGTTGTTGTTGTTTATTTGACGTTGTTAATGTTGTTGACATTGTTGTTGTTGTTTTTGTTGTTTATTTGACGTTGTTGTTGTTGTTGTTGTTGTTTTTGTTGTTGTTATTGTTGGTGTTGTTGTTATTTATTTGACGTTGTTGTTGTTGTTGTTGTTGTTGTTTATTTGACATTGTTGTTGTTGTTGTTTATTTGACGTTGTTGTTGGTTGTTGTTTATTTGACGTTGTTGTTGTTGTTGTTATTTATATGACGTTGTTGCTGTTGTTTATTTGACATTGTTGTTGTTGTTGTTGTTGTTGACGTTGTTGTTGTTATTGTTGTTGTTTATTTGACGTTGTTGTTGTTTATTTGATGTTGTTTTAGTTGTTGTTGTTTATTTTACGTTGTTGTTGTTTTTTATTTGACGTTATTGTTATTGACATTGTTGTTGTTGTTGTTTATTTGACGTTGTTGTTGTTGTTTATTTGACGTAGTTGTTGTTATTGACGTTGTTGTTGTTGTTGTTTATTTGACGTTTTTGTTGTTGTTGATGTTGTTGTTGTTGTTGTATTTTATTTGACGTTGTTGTTGTTTATTTGACGTTGTTGTTGTTGTTGTTGTTGTTTATTTGATGTTGTTTTAGTTGTTGTTGTTTATTTGATGTTGTTGTTGTTTTTTATTTGACGTTGTTGTTGTTGACATTGTTGTTGTTGTTGTTGTTTATTTGACGTTGTTGTTGTTGTTGTTGTTTATTTGACGTAGTTGTTGTTATTGACGTTGTTGTTGTTGTTTATTTGACGTTGTTGTTGTTGTTTATTTGACGTTGTTGTTGTTGTTGTTTTTTATTTGACGTTGTTGTTGTTGTTTATTTGACGTTGTTGTTGTTGTTGTTGTTGTTGTTTATTTGACGTTGTTGTTGTTGTTTATTTGACGTTGTTGTGATTGTTTCTTTGACGTTGTTGTTGTTATTTATTTGACATTGTTGTTGTTGTTATTTATTTGACGTTGTTATTGTTGTTGTTATTGTTTATTTGACGTTGTTGTTGTTGTTGTTGTTTATTTGACGTTTTTGTTGTTGTTAATGTTGTTGTTATTGTTGTTGTTATTGTTGTTGTTTTTTATTTGACGTTGTTGTTGTTGTTGTTAATTTGACGTTCTTGTTATTGTTATTGTTGTTGTTGTTATTGTTTATTTGACGTTGTTGTTGTTGTTGTTTATTTGACGTAGTTGTTGTTATTGACGTTGTTGTGGTTGTTTATTTGACGTTGTTGTCGTTGATGTTTATTTGACGTTGTTGTTGTTGTTGTTTTTTATTTGACGTTGTTGTTGTTGTTTGTTTGACGTTGTTGTTGTTATTGTTGTTGTTGTTGTTGTTGTTGTTTATTTGACGTTGTTGTTGTTGTTTATTTGAAGTTGTTGTTGTTGTTTATTTGACGTTGTTGTTGTTGTTGTTTATTTGACGTTGTTGTTGTTGTTGTTTCTTTGACGTTGTTGTTGTTATTTATTTGACGTTGTTGTTGTTGTTGTTATTTATTTGACGTTGTTATTGTTGTTGTTATTGTTTATTTGACGTTGTTGTTGTTGTTGTTTATTTGACGTTTTTGTTGTTGTTGATGTTGTTGTTATTGTTGTTGTTTTTTATTTGACGTTGTTGTTGTTGTTTATTTGACGTTCTTGTTGTTGTTATTGTTGTTGTTGTTGTTGTTTATTTGACGTTGTTGTTGTTGTTGTTATTGTTTATTTGACGTTGTTGTTGTTGTTTATTTGACGTTGTTGTTGTTGTTGTTTATTTGACGTTGTTGTTGTTATTGTTTATTTGACGTTGTTGTTGTTGTTGTTTATTCGACGTTGTTGTTGTTGTTGACGTTGTTGTTGTTGTTGTTTATTTGACGTTGTTGTTGTTGTTGTTTATTTGACGTTGTTAATGTTGTTGACATTGTTGTTGTTGTTTTTGTTGTTTATTTGACGTTGTTGTTGTTGTTGTTGTTTTTGTTGTTGTTATTGTTGGTGTTGTTGTTATTTATTTGACGTTGTTGTTATTGTTGTTGTTTATTTGACATTGTTGTTGTTGTTGGTTGTTGTTTATTTGACGTTGTTGTTGGTTGTTGTTTATTTGACGTCGTTGTTGTTGTTGTTATTTATTTGACGTTGTTGTTGTTGTTTATTTGACATTGTTGTTGTTGTTGTTTTTGACGTTGTTGTTGTTATTGTTGTTGTTTATTTGACGTTGTTGTTGTTTATTTGATGTTGTTTTAGTTGTTGTTGTTTATTTGACGTTGTTGTTGTTTTTTATTTGACGTTATTGTTATTGACACTGTTGTTGTTGTTGTTGTTTATTTGACGTTGTTGTTGTTATTATTGTTGTTGTTGTTGTTGTTGTTGTTTATTTGACGTTGTTGTTGTTGTTTATTTGATGTTGTTGTTGTTGTTTATTTGACGTTGTTGTTGTTGTTGTTGTTTATTTGACGTTGTTGTTGTTGTTGTTTCTTTGACGTTGTTGTTGTTATTTATTTGACGTTGTTGTTGTTGTTATTTATTTGACGTTGTTATTGTTGTTGTTATTGTTTATTTGACGTTGTTGTTGTTGTTGTTTATTTGACGTTTTTGTTGTTGTTGATGTTGTTATTGTTGTTGTTATTGTTGTTGTTTTTTATTTGACGTTGTTGTTGTTGTTTATTTGACGTTCTTGTTGTTGTTATTATTGTTGTTGTTGTTATTATTGTTGTTGTTGTTTATTTGACGTTGTTGTTGTTGTTGTTTATTTGACGTTGTTGTTGTTGTTTATTTGACGTTGTTGTTGTTGTTTATTTGACGTTGTTAATGTTGTTGACATTGTTGTTGTTGTTTTTGTTGTTTATTTGACGTTGTTGTTGTTGTTGTTTTTGTTGTTGTTATTGTTGGTGTTGTTGTTATTTATTTGACGTTGTTGTTGTTGTTGTTGTTGTTGTTGTTTATTTGACATTGTTGTTGTTGTTTATTTGACGTTGTTGTTGGTTGTTGTTTATTTGACGTTGTTGTTGTTGTTGTTATTTATATGACGTTGTTGCTGTTGTTTATTTGACATTGTTGTTGTTGTTGTTGTTGTTGACGTTGTTGTTGTTATTGTTGTTGTTTATTTGACGTTGTTGTTGTTTATTTGATGTTGTTTTAGTTGTTGTTGTTTATTTGACGTTGTTGTTGTTTTTTATTTGACGTTATTGTTATTGACATTGTTGTTGTTGTTGTTTATTTGACGTTGTTGTTGTTGTTTATTTGACGTAGTTGTTGTTATTGACGTTGTTGTTGTTGTTGTTTATTTGACGTTTTTGTTGTTGTTGATGTTGTTGTTGTTGTTGTATTTTATTTGACGTTGTTGTTGTTTATTTGACGTTGTTGTTTATTTGATGTTGTTTTAGTTGTTGTTGTTTATTTGATGTTGTTGTTGTTTTTTATTTGACGTTGTTGTTGTTGACATTGTTGTTGTTGTTGTTGTTTATTTGACGTTGTTGTTGTTGTTGTTTATTTGACGTAGTTGTTGTTATTGACGTTGTTGTTGTTGTTTATTTGACGTTGTTGTTGTTGTTGTTGTTTATTTGACGTTGTTGTTGTTGTTTTTTTTATTTGACGTTGTTGTTGTTGTTTATTTGACGTTGTTGTTGTTGTTGTTGTTGTTGTTGTTGTTTATTTGACGTTGTTGTTGTTGTTTATTTGACGTTGTTGTGATTGTTTCTTTGACGTTGTTGTTGTTATTTATTTGACGTTGTTGTTGTTGTTATTTATTTGACGTTGTTATTGTTGTTGTTATTGTTTATTTGACGTTGTTGTTGTTGTTGTTGTTTATTTGACGTTTTTGTTGTTGTTAATGTTGTTGTTATTGTTGTTGTTATTGTTGTTGTTTTTTATTTGACGTTGTTGTTGTTGTTGTTAATTTGACGTTCTTGTTATTGTTATTGTTGTTGTTGTTATTGTTTATTTGACGTTGTTGTTGTTGTTGTTTATTTGACGTAATTGTTGTTATTGACGTTGTTGTGGTTGTTTATTTGACGTTGTTGTTGTTGTTGTTTATTTGACGTTGTTGTTGTTGTTGTTTTTTATTTGACGTTGTTGTTGTTGTTTATTTGACGTTGTTGTTGTTATTGTTGTTGTTGTTGTTGTTGTTGTTTATTTGACGTTGTTGTTGTTGTTTATTTGAAGTTGTTGTTGTTGTTTATTTGACGTTGTTGTTGTTGTTGTTGTTTATTTGACGTTGTTGTTGTTGTTGTTTCTTTGACGTTGTTGTTGTTATTTATTTGACGTTCTTGTTGTTGTTATTTATTTGACGTTGTTATTGTTGTTGTTATTGTTTATTTGACGTTGTTGTTGTTGTTGTTTATTTGACGTTTTTGTTGTTGTTGATGTTGTTGTTATTGTTGTTGTTATTGTTGTTGTTTTTTATTTGACGTTGTTGTTGTTTATTTGACGTTCTTGTTGTTGTAATTGTTGTTGTTGTTGTTGTTTATTTGACGTTGTTGTTGTTGTTGTTTATTTGATGTTGTTGTTGTTGTTGTTGTTGTTGTTTATTTGACGTTGTTGTTGTTGTTATTTATTTGCCGTTGTTGTTGTTGTTGTTATTGTTTATTTGACGTTGTTGTTGTTGTTGTTTATTTGATGTTGTTGTTGTTGTTGACGTTGTTGTTGTTGTTGTTGTTTATTTGACGTTGTTGTTGTTGTTTATTTGACGTTGTTAATGTTGTTGACATTGTTGTTGTTGTTTTTGTTGTTTATTTGACATTGTTGTCGTTGTTGTTTTTGTTGTTGTTATTGTTGGTGTTGTTGTTATTTATTTGACGTTGTTGTTGTTGTTGTTGTTGTTTATTTGACATTGTTGTTCTTGTTATTGTTTATTTGACGTTGTTGTTGGTTGTTGTTTATTTGACGTTGTTGTTGTTGTTGTTATTTATTTGACGTTGTTGCTGTTGTTTATTTGACATTGTTGTTGTTGTTGTTGTTGACGTTGTTGTTGTTATTGTTGTTGTTTATTTGACGTTGTTGTTGTTTATTTGATGTTGTTTTAGTTGTTGTTGTTTATTTGACGTTGTTGTTGTTTTTTATTTGACGTTATTGTTATTGACACTGTTGTTGTTGTTGTTTATTTGACGTAGTTGTTGTTATTGACGTTGTTGTTGTTGTTGTTTATTTGACGTTTTTGTTGTTGTTGATGTTATTGTTGTTGTTGTTTTTTATTTGACATTGTTGTTGTTTATTTTATGTTGTTGTTGTTTATTTGATGTTGTTTTAGTTGTTGTTGTTTATTTGATGTTGTTGTTGTTTTTTATTTGACGTTGTTGTTGTTGACATTGTTGTTGTTGTTGTTGTTGTTTATTTGACGTTGTTGTTGTTGTTTATTTGACGTAGTTGTTGTTATTGACGTTGTTGTGGTTGTTTATTTGACGTTGTTGTTGTTGTTGTTTATTTGACGTTGTTGTTGTTGTTGTTTTTTATTTGACGTTGTTGTTGTTGTTGTTGTTTATTTGACGTTGTTGTTATTGTTGTTGTTGTTGTTGTTGTTTATTTGACGTTGTTGTTGTTGTTTATTTGACGTTGTTGTTGTTGTTTATTTGACGTTGTTGTTGTTGTTGTTGTTTATTTGACGTTGTTGTTGTTGTTGTTTCTTTGACGTTGTTGTTGTTATTTATTTGACGTTCTTGTTGTTGGTATTTATTTGACGTTGTTATTGTTGTTGTTATTGTTTATTTGACGTTGTTGTTGTTGTTGTTATTTATATGACGTTGTTGCTGTTGTTTATTTGACATTGTTGTTGTTGTTGTTGTTGACGTTGTTGTTGTTATTGTTGTTGTTTATTTGACGTTGTTGTTGTTTATTTGATGTTGTTTTAGTTGTTGTTGTTTATTTGACGTTGTTGTTGTTTTTTATTTGACGTTATTGTTATTGACATTGTTGTTGTTGTTGTTTATTTGACGTTGTTGTTGTTGTTTATTTGACGTAGTTGTTGTTATTGACGTTGTTGTTGTTGTTGTTTATTTGACGTTTTTGTTGTTGTTGATGTTGTTGTTGTTGTTGTATTTTATTTGACGTTGTTGTTGTTTATTTGACGTTGTTGTTTATTTGATGTTGTTTTAGTTGTTGTTGTTTATTTGATGTTGTTGTTGTTTTTTATTTGACGTTGTTGTTGTTGACATTGTTGTTGTTGTTGTTGTTTATTTGACGTTGTTGTTGTTGTTGTTTATTTGACGTAGTTGTTGTTATTGACGTTGTTGTTGTTGTTTATTTGACGTTGTTGTTGTTGTTGTTGTTTATTTGACGTTGTTGTTGTTGTTTTTTTTATTTGACGTTGTTGTTGTTGTTTATTTGACGTTGTTGTTGTTGTTGTTGTTGTTGTTGTTGTTTATTTGACGTTGTTGTTGTTGTTTATTTGACGTTGTTGTGATTGTTTCTTTGACGTTGTTGTTGTTATTTATTTGACGTTGTTGTTGTTGTTATTTATTTGACGTTGTTATTGTTGTTGTTATTGTTTATTTGACGTTGTTGTTGTTGTTGTTGTTTATTTGACGTTTTTGTTGTTGTTAATGTTGTTGTTATTGTTGTTGTTATTGTTGTTGTTTTTTATTTGACGTTGTTGTTGTTGTTGTTAATTTGACGTTCTTGTTATTGTTATTGTTGTTGTTGTTATTGTTTATTTGACGTTGTTGTTGTTGTTGTTGTTTATTTGACGTAATTGTTGTTATTGACGTTGTTGTGGTTGTTTATTTGATGTTGTTGTTGTTGTTGTTTATTTGACGTTGTTGTTGTTGTTGTTTTTTATTTGACGTTGTTGTTGTTGTTTATTTGACGTTGTTGTTGTTATTGTTGTTGTTGTTGTTGTTGTTGTTTATTTGACGTTGTTGTTGTTGTTTATTTGAAGTTGTTGTTGTTGTTTATTTGACGTTGTTGTTGTTGTTGTTGTTTATTTGACGTTGTTGTTGTTGTTGTTTCTTTGACGTTGTTGTTGTTATTTATTTGACGTTCTTGTTGTTGTTATTTATTTGACGTTGTTATTGTTGTTGTTATTGTTTATTTGACGTTGTTGTTGTTGTTGTTTATTTGACGTTTTTGTTGTTGTTGATGTTGTTGTTATTGTTGTTGTTATTGTTGTTGTTTTTTATTTGACGTTGTTGTTGTTTATTTGACGTTCTTGTTGTTGTAATTGTTGTTGTTGTTGTTGTTTATTTGACGTTGTTGTTGTTGTTGTTTATTTGATGTTGTTGTTGTTGTTGTTGTTGTTGTTTATTTGACGTTGTTGTTGTTGTTATTTATTTGCCGTTGTTGTTGTTGTTGTTATTGTTTATTTGACGTTGTTGTTGTTGTTGTTTATTTGATGTTGTTGTTGTTGTTGACGTTGTTGTTGTTGTTGTTGTTTATTTGACGTTGTTGTTGTTGTTTATTTGACGTTGTTAATGTTGTTGACATTGTTGTTGTTGTTTTTGTTGTTTATTTGACATTGTTGTCGTTGTTGTTTTTGTTGTTGTTATTGTTGGTGTTGTTGTTATTTATTTGACGTTGTTGTTGTTGTTGTTGTTTATTTGACATTGTTGTTCTTGTTATTGTTTATTTGACGTTGTTGTTGGTTGTTGTTTATTTGACGTTGTTGTTGTTGTTGTTATTTATTTGACGTTGTTGCTGTTGTTTATTTGACATTGTTGTTGTTGTTGTTGTTGACGTTGTTGTTGTTATTGTTGTTGTTTATTTGACGTTGTTGTTGTTTATTTGATGTTGTTTTAGTTGTTGTTGTTTATTTGACGTTGTTGTTGTTTTTTATTTGACGTTATTGTTATTGACACTGTTGTTGTTGTTGTTTATTTGACGTAGTTGTTGTTATTGACGTTGTTGTTGTTGTTGTTTATTTGACGTTTTTGTTGTTGTTGATGTTATTGTTGTTGTTGTTTTTTATTTGACATTGTTGTTGTTTATTTTATGTTGTTGTTGTTTATTTGATGTTGTTTTAGTTGTTGTTGTTTATTTGATGTTGTTGTTGTTTTTTATTTGACGTTGTTGTTGTTGACATTGTTGTTGTTGTTGTTGTTGTTTATTTGACGTTGTTGTTGTTGTTTATTTGACGTAGTTGTTGTTATTGACGTTGTTGTGGTTGTTTATTTGACGTTGTTGTTGTTGTTGTTTATTTGACGTTGTTGTTGTTGTTGTTTTTTATTTGACGTTGTTGTTGTTGTTGTTGTTTATTTGACGTTGTTGTTATTGTTGTTGTTGTTGTTGTTGTTTATTTGACGTTGTTGTTGTTGTTTATTTGACGTTGTTGTTGTTGTTTATTTGACGTTGTTGTTGTTGTTGTTGTTTATTTGACGTTGTTGTTGTTGTTGTTTCTTTGACGTTGTTGTTGTTATTTATTTGACGTTCTTGTTGTTGGTATTTATTTGACGTTGTTATTGTTGTTGTTATTGTTTATTTGACGTTGTTGTTGTTGTTGTTTATTTGACGTTTTTGTTGTTGTTGATGTTGTTGTTATTGTTGTTGTTATTGTTGTTGTTTTTTATTTGACGTTGTTGTTGTTGTTTATTTGACGTTCTTGTTGTTGTTATTGTTGTTGTTGTTGTTGTTTATTTGACGTTGTTGTTGTTGTTGTTATTGTTTATTTGAAGTTGTTGTTGTTGTTTATTTGACGTTGTTGTTGTTGTTGTTGTTTATTTGACGTTGTTGTTGTTGTTATTTATTTGACGTTGTTGTTGTTATTGTTTATTTGACGTTGTTGTTGTTGTTGTTTATTCGACGTTGTTGTTGTTGACGTTGTTGTTGTTGTTGTTTATTTGACGTTGTTGTTGTTGTTGTTTATTTGACATTGTTGTTGTTGTTTTTGTTGTTTATTTGACGTTGTTGTTGTTTTTGTTATTGTTATTGTTGGTGTTGTTGTTATTTATTTGACGTTGTTGTTGTTGTTGTTGTTTATTTGACATTGTTGTTGTTGTTGTTGTTTATTTGACGTTGTTGTTGGTTGTTGTTTATTTGACGTCGTTGTTGTTGTTGTTATTTATTTGACGTTGTTGTTGTTGTTGTTTATTTGACATTGTTGTTGTTGTTGTTTTTGACGTTGTTGTTGTTATTGTTGTTGTTTATTTGACGTTGTTGTTGTTGTTTATTTGATGTTGTTTTAGTTGTTGTTGTTTATTTGACGTTGTTGTTGTTTTTTATTTGACGTAATTGTTATTGACACTGTTGTTGTTGTTGTTGTTTATTTGACGTAGTTGTTGTTATTGACGTTGTTGTTGTTGTTGTTGTTTATTTGACGTTGTTGTTGTTGTTGTTGTTGTTGTTTATTTGACGTTGTTGTTGTTGTTGTTTCTTTGACGTTGTTGTTGTTATTTATTTGACGTTGTTGTTGTTGTTATTTATTTGACGTTGTTATTGTTGTTGTTATTGTTTATTTGACGTTGTTGTTGTTGTTGTTGTTTATTTGACGTTTTTGTTGTTGTTGATGTTGTTGTTATTGTTGTTGTTATTGTTGTTGTTTTTTATTTGACGTTGTTGTTGTTGTTTATTTGACGTTCTTGTTGTTGTTATTGTTGTTGTTGTTGTTTATTTGACGTTGTTGTTGTTGTTGTTGTTGTTGTTTATTTGACGTTGTTGTTGTTGACATAGTTGTTGTTGTTGTTTATTTGACGTTGTTGTTGTTGTTTATTTGACGTTGTTGTTGTTGTTGTTTCTTTGACGTTGTTGTTGTTATTTATTTGACGTTGTTGTTGTTGTTGTTGTTTCTTTGACGTTGTTGTTGTTATTTATTTGACGTTGTTGTTGTTGTTGTTTCTTTGACGTTGTTATTGTTGTTGTTATTGTTTATTTGACGTTGTTGTTGTTGTTGTTGTTTATTTGACGTTTTTGTTTTTGTTAATGTTGTTGTTATTGTTGTTGTTATTGTTGTTGTTTTTTATTTGACGTTGTTGTTGTTGTTGTTAATTTGACGTTCTTGTTGTTGTTATTGTTGTTGTTGTTATTGTTTATTTGACGTTGTTGTTGTTGTTGTTTATTTGACGTAGTTGTTGTTATTGACGTTGTTGTGGTTGTTTATTTGACGTTGTTGTTGTTGTTGTTGTTTATTTGACGTTGTTGTTGTTGTTGTTTTTTATTTGACGTTGTTGTTGTTGTTTATTTGACGTTGTTGTTGTTATTGTTGTTGTTGTTGTTGTTGTTGTTGTTTATTTGACGTTGTTGTTGTTGTTTATTTGAAGTTATTGTTGTTGTTTATTTGACGTTGTTGTTGTTGTTGTTTATTTGACGTTGTTGTTGTTGTTGTTTCTTTGACGTTGTTGTTGTTATTTATTTGACGTTGTTGTTGTTGTTGTTATTTATTTGACATTGTTATTGTTGTTGTTATTGTTTATTTGACGTTGTTGTTGTTGTTGTTTATTTGACGTTTTTGTTGTTGTTGGTGTTGTTTATTTGACGTTCTTGTTGTTGTTATTGTTTTTGTTGTTGTTGTTTATTTGACGTTGTTGTTGTTGTTGTTGTTGTTTATTTGACGTTGTTGTTGTTGTTGTTGTTGTTTATTTGACGTTGTTGTTGTTGTTATTTATTTGCCGTTGTTGTTGTTGTTATTGTTTATTTGACGTTGTTGTTGTTGTTGTTTATTTGACGTTGTTGTTGTTGTTTATTTGACGTTGTTGTTGTTGTTGTTTATTTGACGTTGTTATTGTTGTTGTTATTGTTTATTTGACGTTGTTGTTGTTGTTGTTTATTTGACGTTTTTGTTGTTGTTGATGTTGTTGTTATTGTTGTTGTTATTGTTGTTGTTTTTTATTTGACGTTGTTGTTGTTGTTTATTTCACGTTCTTGTTGTTGTTATTGTTTTTGTTGTTGTTGTTTATTTGACGTTGTTGTTGTTGTTGTTTATTTGACGTTGTTGTTGTTGTTGTTGTTGTTTATTTGACGTTGTTGTTGTTGTTATTTATTTGCCGTTGTTGTTGTTGTTATTGTTTATTTGACGTTGTTGTTGTTGTTGTTTATTTGACGTTGTTGTTGTTGTTGACGTTGTTGTTGTTGTTGTTGTTTATTTGACGTTGTTGTTGTTGTTTATTTGACGTTGTTAATGTTGTTGACATTGTTGTTGTTGTTTTTGTTGTTTATTTGACGTTGTTGTTGTTGTTGTTGTTTTTGTTGTTGTTATTGTTGGTGTTGTTGTTATTTATTTGACGTTGTTGTTGTTGTTGTTGTTGTTTATTTGACATTGTTGTTCTTGTTGTTGTTTATTTGACGTTGTTGTTGGTTGTTGTTTATTTGACGTTGTTGTTGTTGTTGTTGTTATTTATTTGACGTTGTTGCTGTTGTTTATTTGACATTGTTGTTGTTGTTGTTGTTGACGTTGTTGTTGTTATTGTTGTTGTTTATTTGACGTTGTTGTTGTTTATTTGATGTTGTTTTAGTTGTTGTTGTTTATTTGACGTTGTTGTTATTTTTTATTTGACGTTATTGTTATTGACACTGTTGTTATTGTTGTTTATTTGACGTAGTTGTTGTTATTGACGTTGTTGTTGTTGTTGTTTATTTGACGTTTTTGTTGTTGTTGATGTTATTGTTGTTGTTGTTTTTTATTTGACATTGTTGTTGTTTATTTTATGTTGTTGTTGTTGTTTATTTGATGTTGTTTTAGTTGTTGTTGTTTATTTGATGTTGTTGTTGTTTTTTATTTGATGTTGTTGTTGTTGACATTGTTGTTGTTGTTGTTGTTGTTTATTTGACGTTGTTGTTGTTGTTGTTTATTTGACGTAGTTGTTGTTATTGACGTTGTTGTGGTTGTTTATTTGACGTTGTTGTTGTTGTTGTTGTTGTTTATTTGACGTTGTTGTTGTTGTTGTTTTTTATTTGACGTTGTTGTTGTTGTTTATTTGACGTTGTTGTTGTTATTGTTGTTGTTGTTGTTGTTGTTGTTGTTGTTGTTTATTTGACGTTGTTGTTGTTGTTTATTTGAAGTTGTTGTTGTTGTTTATTTGACGTTGTTGTTGTTGTTGTTTATTTGACGTTGTTGTTGTTGTTGTTTCTTTGACGTTGTTGTTGTTATTTATTTGACGTTGTTGTTGTTGTTATTTATTTGACGTTGTTATTGTTGTTGTTATTGTTTATTTGACGTTGTTGTTGTTGTTGTTTATTTGACGTTTTTGTTGTTGTTGATGTTGTTGTTATTGTTGTTGTTATTGTTGTTGTTTTTTATTTGACGTTGTTGTTGTTTATTTGACGTTCTTGTTGTTGTTATTGTTGTTGTTGTTTATTTGACGTTGTTGTTGTTGTTGTTATTGTTTATTTGACGTTGTTGTTGTTGTTTATTTGACGTTGTTGTTGTTGTTGTTGTTTATTTGACGTTGTTGTTGTTATTTATTTGACGTTGTTGTTGTTGTTATTGTTTATTTGACGTTGTTGTTGTTGTTGTTTATTTGACGTTGTTGTTGTTGTTGACGTTGTTGTTGTTTTTGTTGTTTATTTGACGTTGTTGTTGTTGTTTATTTGACGTTGTTAATGTTGTCGACATTGTTGTTGTTGTTTTTGTTGTTTATTTGACGTTGTTGTTGTTGTTGTTGTTGTTTTTGTTGTTGTTATTGTTGGCGTTGTTGTTATTTATTTGACGTTGTTGTTGTTGTTGTTGTTGTTTATTTGACATTGTTGTTGTTGTTGTTTATTTGACGTAGTTGTTGTTATTGACGTTGTTGTTGTTGTTGTTTATTTGACGTTGTTGTTGTTGTTGTTGTTTATTTGACGTTGTTGTTGTTGTTGTTTCTTTGACGTTGTTGTTGTTATTTATTTGACGTTGTTGTTGTTGTTATTTATTTGACGTTGTTATTGTTGTTGTTATTGTTTATTTGACGTTGTTGTTGTTGTTGTTGTTTATTTGACGTTTTTGTTGTTGTTGATGTTGTTGTTATTGTTGTTGTTATTGTTGTTGTTTTTTATTTGACGTTGTTGTTGTTGTTTATTTGACGTTCTTGTTGTTGTTATTGTTGTTGTTGTTGTTGTTGTTTATTTGACGTTGTTGTTGTTGTTGTTATTGTTTATTTGAAGTTGTTGTTGTTGTTTATTTGACGTTGTTGTTGTTGTTGTTGTTTATTTGACGTTGTTGTTGTTGTTATTTATTTGACGTTGTTGTTGTTATTGTTTATTTGACGTTGTTGTTGTTGTTGTTTATTCGACGTTGTTGTTGTTGACGTTGTTGTTGTTGTTGTTTATTTGACGTTGTTGTTGTTGTTGTTTATTTGACATTGTTGTTGTTGTTTTTGTTGTTTATTTGACGTTGTTGTTGTTTTTGTTATTGTTATTGTTGGTGTTGTTGTTATTTATTTGACGTTGTTGTTGTTGTTGTTGTTTATTTGACATTGTTGTTGTTGTTGTTGTTTATTTGACGTTGTTGTTGGTTGTTGTTTATTTGACGTCGTTGTTGTTGTTGTTATTTATTTGACGTTGTTGTTGTTGTTGTTTATTTGACATTGTTGTTGTTGTTGTTTTTGACGTTGTTGTTGTTATTGTTGTTGTTTATTTGACGTTGTTGTTGTTTATTTGATGTTGTTTTAGTTGTTGTTGTTTATTTGACGTTGTTGTTGTTTTTTATTTGACGTAATTGTTATTGACACTGTTGTTGTTGTTGTTGTTTATTTGACGTAGTTGTTGTTATTGACGTTGTTGTTGTTGTTGTTGTTTATTTGACGTTGTTGTTGTTGTTGTTGTTGTTTATTTGACGTTGTTGTTGTTGTTGTTTCTTTGACGTTGTTGTTGTTATTTATTTGACGTTGTTGTTGTTGTTATTTATTTGACGTTGTTATTGTTGTTGTTATTGTTTATTTGACGTTGTTGTTGTTGTTGTTTATTTGACGTTTTTGTTGTTGTTGATGTTGTTGTTATTGTTGTTGTTATTGTTGTTGTTTTTTATTTGACGTTGTTGTTGTTGTTTATTTGACGTTCTTGTTGTTGTTATTGTTGTTGTTGTTGTTTATTTGACGTTGTTGTTGTTGTTGTTGTTGTTTATTTGACGTTGTTGTTGTTGACATAGTTGTTGTTGTTGTTTATTTGACGTTGTTGTTGTTGTTTATTTGACGTTGTTGTTGTTGTTGTTTCTTTGACGTTGTTGTTGTTATTTATTTGACGTTGTTGTTGTTGTTGTTGTTTCTTTGACGTTGTTGTTGTTATTTATTTGACGTTGTTGTTGTTGTTGTTTCTTTGACGTTGTTATTGTTGTTGTTATTGTTTATTTGACGTTGTTGTTGTTGTTGTTGTTTATTTGACGTTTTTGTTTTTGTTAATGTTGTTGTTATTGTTGTTGTTATTGTTGTTGTTTTTTATTTGACGTTGTTGTTGTTGTTGTTAATTTGACGTTCTTGTTGTTGTTATTGTTGTTGTTGTTATTGTTTATTTGACGTTGTTGTTGTTGTTGTTTATTTGACGTAGTTGTTGTTATTGACGTTGTTGTGGTTGTTTATTTGACGTTGTTGTTGTTGTTGTTTATTTGACGTTGTTGTTGTTGTTGTTTTTTATTTGACGTTGTTGTTGTTGTTTATTTGACGTTGTTGTTGTTGTTGTTGTTGTTGTTTATTTGACGTTGTTGTTGTTGTTTATTTGAAGTTATTGTTGTTGTTTATTTGACGTTGTTGTTGTTGTTGTTTATTTGACGTTGTTGTTGTTATTGTTTCTTTGACGTTGTTGTTGTTATTTATTTGACGTTGTTGTTGTTGTTATTTATTTGACATTGTTATTGTTGTTGTTATTGTTTATTTGACGTTGTTGTTGTTGTTGTTTATTTGACGTTTTTGTTGTTGTTGGTGTTGTTTATTTGACGTTCTTGTTGTTGTTATTGTTTTTGTTGTTGTTGTTTATTTGACGTTGTTGTTGTTGTTGTTGTTGTTTATTTGACGTTGTTGTTGTTGTTGTTGTTGTTTATTTGACGTTGTTGTTGTTGTTATTTATTTGCCGTTGTTGTTGTTGTTATTGTTTATTTGACGTTGTTGTTGTTGTTGTTGTTGTTGTTTATTTGACGTTGTTGTTGTTGTTGTTTATTTGACGTTGTTATTGTTGTTGTTATTGTTTATTTGACGTTGTTGTTGTTGTTGTTTATTTGACGTTTTTGTTGTTGTTGATGTTGTTGTTATTGTTGTTGTTATTGTTGTTGTTTTTTATTTGACGTTGTTGTTGTTGTTTATTTCACGTTCTTGTTGTTGTTATTGTTTTTGTTGTTGTTGTTTATTTGACGTTGTTGTTGTTGTTGTTGTTTATTTGACGTTGTTGTTGTTGTTGTTGTTGTTTATTTGACGTTGTTGTTGTTGTTATTTATTTGCCGTTGTTGTTGTTGTTATTGTTTATTTGACGTTGTTGTTGTTGTTGTTTATTTGACGTTGTTGTTGTTGTTGACGTTGTTGTTGTTGTTGTTGTTTATTTGACGTTGTTGTTGTTGTTTATTTGACGTTGTTAATGTTGTTGACATTGTTGTTGTTGTTTTTGTTGTTTATTTGACGTTGTTGTTGTTGTTGTTGTTTTTGTTGTTGTTATTGTTGGTGTTGTTGTTATTTATTTGACGTTGTTGTTGTTGTTGTTGTTTATTTGACATTGTTGTTCTTGTTGTTGTTTATTTGACGTTGTTGTTGGTTGTTGTTTATTTGACGTTGTTGTTGTTGTTGTTGTTATTTATTTGACGTTGTTGCTGTTGTTTATTTGACATTGTTGTTGTTGTTGTTGACGTTGTTGTTGTTATTGTTGTTGTTTATTTGACGTTGTTGTTGTTTATTTGATGTTGTTTTAGTTGTTGTTGTTTATTTGACGTTGTTGTTATTTTTTATTTGACGTTATTGTTATTGACACTGTTGTTATTGTTGTTTATTTGACGTAGTTGTTGTTATTGACGTTGTTGTTGTTGTTGTTTATTTGACGTTTTTGTTGTTGTTGATGTTATTGTTGTTGTTGTTTTTTATTTGACATTGTTGTTGTTTATTTTATGTTGTTGTTGTTGTTTATTTGATGTTGTTTTAGTTGTTGTTGTTTATTTGATGTTGTTGTTGTTTTTTATTTGATGTTGTTGTTGTTGACATTGTTGTTGTTGTTGTTGTTGTTTATTTGACGTTGTTGTTGTTGTTTATTTGACGTAGTTGTTGTTATTGACGTTGTTGTGGTTGTTTATTTGACGTTGTTGTTGTTGTTGTTGTTGTTTATTTGACGTTGTTGTTGTTGTTGTTTTTTATTTGACGTTGTTGTTGTTGTTTATTTGACGTTGTTATTGTTATTGTTGTTGTTGTTGTTGTTGTTGTTGTTGTTTATTTGACGTTGTTGTTGTTGTTTATTTGAAGTTGTTGTTGTTGTTTATTTGACGTTGTTGTTGTTGTTGTTGTTTATTTGACGTTGTTGTTGTTGTTGTTTCTTTGACGTTGTTGTTGTTATTTATTTGACGTTGTTGTTGTTGTTATTTATTTGACGTTGTTATTGTTGTTGTTATTGTTTATTTGACGTTGTTGTTGTTGTTGTTTATTTGACGTTTTTGTTGTTGTTGATGTTGTTGTTATTGTTGTTGTTATTGTTGTTGTTTTTTATTTGACGTTGTTGTTGTTTATTTGACGTTCTTGTTGTTGTTATTGTTGTTGTTGTTTATTTGACGTTGTTGTTGTTGTTGTTATTGTTTATTTGACGTTGTTGTTGTTGTTTATTTGACGTTGTTGTTGTTGTTGTTGTTTATTTGACGTTGTTGTTGTTGTTATTTATTTGACGTTGTTGTTGTTGTTATTGTTTATTTGACGTTGTTGTTGTTGTTGTTTATTTGACGTTGTTGTTGTTGTTGACGTTGTTGTTGTTTTTGTTGTTTATTTGACGTTGTTGTTGTTGTTTATTTGACGTTGTTAATGTTGTCGACATTGTTGTTGTTGTTTTTGTTGTTTATTTGACGTTGTTGTTGTTGTTGTTGTTGTTTTTGTTGTTGTTATTGTTGGCGTTGTTGTTATTTATTTGACGTTGTTGTTGTTGTTGTTGTTGTTTATTTGACATTGTTGTTGTTGTTGTTTATTTGACGTAGTTGTTGTTATTGACGTTGTTGTTGTTGTTGTTTATTTGACGTTGTTGTTGTTGTTGTTTATTTGACGTTGTTGTTGTTGTTGTTTCTTTGACGTTGTTGTTGTTATTTATTTGACGTTGTTGTTGTTGTTATTTATTTGACGTTGTTATTGTTGTTGTTATTGTTTATTTGACGTTGTTGTTGTTGTTGTTGTTTATTTGACGTTTTTGTTGTTGTTGATGTTGTTGTTATTGTTGTTGTTATTGTTGTTGTTTTTTATTTGACGTTGTTGTTGTTGTTTATTTGACGTTCTTGTTGTTGTTATTGTTGTTGTTGTTGTTTATTTGACGTTGTTGTTGTTGTTGTTGTTGTTTATTTGACGTTGTTGTTGTTGACATTGTTGTTGTTGTTGTTTATTTGACGTTGTTGTTGTTGTTTATTTGACGTTGTTGTTGTTGTTGTTTCTTTGACGTTGTTGTTGTTATTTATTTGACGTTGTTGTTGTTGTTGTTGTTTCTTTGACGTTGTTGTTGTTATTTATTTGACGTTGTTGTTGTTGTTGTTTCTTTGACGTTGTTATTGTTGTTGTTATTGTTTATTTGACGTTGTTGTTGTTGTTGTTGTTTATTTGACGTTTTTGTTTTTGTTAATGTTATTGTTATTGTTGTTGTTGTTTATTTGACGTTTTTGTTTTTGTTAATGTTGTTGTTATTGTTGTTGTTATTGTTGTTGTTTTTTATTTGACGTTGTTGTTGTTGTTGTTGTTAATTTGACGTTCTTGTTGTTGTTATTGTTGTTGTTGTTATTGTTTATTTGACGTTGTTGTTGTTGTTGTTTATTTGACGTAGTTGTTGTTATTGACGTTGTTGTGGTTGTTTATTTGACGTTGTTGTTGTTGTTGTTTATTTGACGTTGTTGTTGTTGTTGTTTTTTATTTGACGTTGTTGTTGTTGTTTATTTGACGTTGTTGTTGTTATTGTTGTTGTTGTTGTTGTTGTTTATTTGACGTTGTTGTTGTTGTTTATTTGAAGTTATTGTTGTTGTTTATTTGACGTTGTTGTTGTTGTTGTTGTTTATTTGACGTTGTTGTTGTTGTTGTTTCTTTGACGTTGTTGTTGTTATTTATTTGACGTTGTTGTTGTTGTTATTTATTTGACATTGTTATTATTGTTGTTATTGTTTATTTGACGTTGTTGTTGTTGTTGTTTATTTGACGTTTTTGTTGTTGTTGATGTTGTTGTTATTGTTGTTGTTATTGTTGTTGTTTTTTATTTGACGTTGTTGTTGTTGTTTATTTGACGTTCTTGTTGTTGTTATTGTTTTTGTTGTTGTTGTTTATTTGACGTTGTTGTTGTTGTTGTTGTTTATTTGACGTTGTTGTTGTTGTTGTTGTTGTTTATTTGACGTTGTTGTTGTTGTTATTTATTTGCCGTTGTTGTTGTTGTTATTGTTTATTTGACGTTGTTGTTGTTGTTGTTTATTTGACGTTGTTTTTGTTGTTGACGTTGTTGTTGTTGTTGTTGTTTATTTGACGTTGTTATTGTTGTTTATTTGACGTTGTTGTTGTTGTTGTTTATTTGACGTTGTTATTGTTGTTGTTATTGTTTATTTGACGTTGTTGTTGTTGTTGTTTATTTGACGTTTTTGTTGTTGTTGATGTTGTTGTTATTGTTGTTGTTATTGTTGTTGTTTTTTATTTGACGTTGTTGTTGTTGTTTATTTCACGTTCTTGTTGTTGTTATTGTTTTTGTTGTTGTTTATTTGACGTTGTTGTTGTTGTTGTTTATTTGACGTTGTTGTTGTTGTTGTTTATTTGACGTTGTTGTTGTTGTTATTTATTTGCCGTTGTTGTTGTTGTTATTGTTTATTTGACGTTGTTGTTGTTGTTGTTGTTGTTTATTTGACGTTGTTGTTGTTGTTGACGTTGTTGTTGTTGTTGTTTATTTGACGTTGTTGTTGTTGTTTATTTGACGTTGTTAATGTTGTTGACATTGTTGTTGTTGTTTTTGTTGTTTATTTGACGTTGTTGTTGTTGTTGTTGTTTTTGTTGTTGTTATTGTTGGTGTTGTTGTTATTTATTTGACGTTGTTGTTGTTGTTGTTGTTTATTTGACATTGTTGTTCTTGTTGTTGTTTATTTGACGTTGTTGTTGGTTGTTGTTTATTTGACGTTGTTGTTGTTGTTGTTATTTATTTGACGTTGTTGTTGTTGTTTATTTGACATTGTTGTTGTTGTTGTTGACGTTGTTGTTGTTATTGTTGTTGTTTATTTGACGTTGTTGTTGTTTATTTGATGTTGTTTTAGTTGTTGTTGTTTATTTGACGTTGTTGTTATTTTTTATTTGACGTTATTGTTATTGACACTGTTGTTATTGTTGTTTATTTGACGTAGTTGTTGTTATTGACGTTGTTGTTGTTGTTGTTTATTTGACGTTTTTGTTGTTGTTGATGTTATTGTTGTTGTTGTTTTTTATTTGACATTGTTGTTGTTTATTTTATGTTGTTGTTGTTGTTTATTTGATGTTGTTTTAGTTGTTGTTGTTTATTTGATGTTGTTGTTGTTTTTTATTTGATGTTGTTGTTGTTGACATTGTTGTTGTTGTTGTTGTTGTTTATTTGACATTGTTGTTGTTGTTGTTTATTTGACGTAGTTGTTGTTATTGACGTTGTTGTGGTTGTTTATTTGACGTTGTTGTTGTTGTTGTTGTTGTTTATTTGACGTTGTTGTTGTTGTTGTTTTTTATTTGACGTTGTTGTTGTTGTTTATTTGACGTTGTTGTTGTTATTGTTGTTGTTGTTGTTGTTTATTTGACGTTGTTGTTGTTGATTATTTGACGTTGTTGTTGTTGTTTATTTGACGTTGTTGTTGTTGTTGTTGTTTATTTGACGTTGTTGTTGTTGTTGTTGTTTCTTTGACGTTGTTGTTGTTATTTATTTGACGTTGTTGCTGTTGTTATTTATTTGACGTTGTTATTGTTGTTGTTATTGTTTATTTGACGTTGTTGTTGTTGTTTATTTGACGTTTTTGTTGTTGTTGATGTTGTTGTTATTGTTGTTGTTATTGTTGTTGTTTTTTATTTGACGTTGTTGTTGTTTATTTGACGTTCTTGTTGTTGTTATTGTTGTTGTTGTTTATTTGACGTTGTTGTTGTTGTTGTTATTGTTTATTTGACGTTGTTGTTGTTGTTTATTTGACGTTGTTGTTGTTGTTGTTGTTTATTTGACGTTGTTGTTGTTGTTATTTATTTGACGTTGTTGTTGTTGTTATTGTTTATTTGACGTTGTTGTTGTTTTTGTTGTTTATTTGACGTTGTTGTTGTTGTTTATTTGACGTTGTTAATGTTGTCGACATTGTTGTTGTTGTTTTTGTTGTTTATTTGACGTTGTTGTTGTTGTTGTTGTTGTTTTTGTTGTTGTTATTGTTGGTGTTGTTGTTATTTATTTGACGTTGTTGTTGTTGTTGTTTATTTGACATTGTTGTTGTTGTTGTTTATTTGATGTTGTTGTTGGTTGTTGTTTATTTGACGTTGTTGTTGTTGTTATTTATATGACGTTGTTGCTGTTGTTTATTTGACATTGTTGTTGTTGTTGTTGTTGTTGACGTTGTTGTTGTTATTGTTGTTGTTTATTTGACGTTGTTGTTGTTTATTTGATGTTGTTTTAGTTGTTGTTGTTTATTTGACGTTGTTGTTGTTTTTTATTTGACGTTATTGTTATTGACACTGTTGTTGTTGTTGTTGTTTATTTGACGTTGTTGTTGTTGTTTATTTGACGTAGTTGTTGTTATTGACGTTGTTGTTGTTGGTATTTATTTGACGATTTTGTTGTTGTTGATGTTGTTGTTGTTGTTGTTTTTTATTTGACGTTGTTGTTGTTGTTGTTTATTTGATGTTGTTTTAGTTGTTGTTGTTTATTTGATGTTGTTGTTGTTTTTTATTTGACGTTGTTGTTGTTGACATTGTTGTTGTTGTTGTTGTTTATTTGACGTTGTTGTTGTTGTTTATTTGACGTAGTTGTTGTTATTGACGTTGTTGTTGTTTATTTGACGTTGTTGTTGTTGTTGTTGTTTATTTGACGTTGTTGTTGTTGTTGTTTTTTATTTGACGTTGTTGTTGTTGTTGTTTATTTGACGTTGTTGTTGTTGTTATTGTTGTTGTTGTTGTTGTTGTTGTTTATTTGACGTTGTTGTTGTTTATTTGACGTTGTTGTTGTTGTTGTTTCTTTGACGTTGTTGTTGTTATTTATTTGACGTTGTTGTTGTTGTTATTTATTTGCCGTTGTTATTGTTGTTGTTATTGTTTATTTGACGTTGTTGTTGTTGTTGTTTATTTGACGTTTTTGTTGTTGTTAATGTTGTTGTTATTGTTGTTGTTATTGTTGTTGTTTTTTATTTGACGTTGTTGTTGTTTATTTGACGTTCTTGTTGTTGTTATTGTTGTTGTTGTTTATTTGACGTTGTTGTTGTTGTTGTTATTGTTTATTTGACGTTGTTGTTGTTGTTTATTTGACGTTGTTGTTGTTGTTGTTGTTTATTTGACGTTGTTGTTGTTGTTATTTATTTGACGTTGTTGTTGTTGTTATTCTTTATTTGACGTTGTTGTCGTTGTTGTTTATTTGACGTTGTTGTTGTTGTTGACGTTGTTGTTGTTTTTGTTGTTTATTTGACGTTGTTGTTGTTGTTTATTTGACGTTGTTAATGTTGTCGACATTGTTGTTGTTGTTTTTGTTGTTTATTTGACGTTGTTGTTGTTGTTGTTGTTGTTTTTGTTGTTGTTATTGTTGGTGTTGTTGTTATTTATTTGACGTTGTTGTTGTTGTTGTTGTTTATTTGACATTGTTGTTGTTGTTGTTTATTTGATGTTGTTGTTGGTTGTTGTTTATTTGACGTTGTTGTTGTTGTTATTTATATGACGTTGTTGCTGTTGTTTATTTGACATTGTTGTTGTTGTTGTTGTTGACGTTGTTGTTGTTATTGTTGTTGTTTATTTGACGTTGTTGTTGTTTATTTGATGTTGTTTTAGTTGTTGTTGTTTATTTGACGTTGTTGTTGTTTTTTATTTGACGTTATTGTTATTGACACTGTTGTTGTTGTTGTTTATTTGACGTTGTTGTTGTTGTTTATTTGACGTAGTTGTTGTTATTGACGTTGTTGTTGTTGGTATTTATTTGACGATTTTGTTGTTGTTGTTGTTGTTTTTTATTTGACGTTGTTGTTGTTTATTTGACGTTGTTGTTGTTGTCTATTTGATGTTGTTTTAGTTGTTGTTGTTTATTTGATGTTGTTGTTGTTTTTTATTTGACGTTGTTGTTGTTGACATTGTTGTTGTTGTTGTTGTTGTTTATTTGACGTTGTTGTTGTTGTTGTTTATTTGACGTAGTTGTTGTTATTGACGTTGTTGTTGTTTATTTGACGTTGTTGTTGTTGTTGTTGTTTATTTGACGTTGTTGTTGTTGTTGTTTTTTATTTGACGTTGTTGTTGTTGTTGTTTATTTGACGTTGTTGTTGTTATTGTTGTTGTTGTTGTTGTTGTTGTTTCTTTGACGTTGTTGTTGTTATTTATTTGACGTTGTTGTTGTTGTTATTTATTTGCCGTTGTTATTGTTGTTGTTATTGTTTATTTGACGTTGTTGTTGTTGTTGTTTATTTGACGTTTTTGTTGTTGTTAATGTTGTTGTTATTGTTGTTGTTATTGTTGTTGTTTTTTATTTGACGTTGTTGTTGTTTATTTGACGTTCTTGTTGTTGTTATTGTTGTTGTTGTTTATTTGACGTTGTTGTTGTTGTTGTTGTTATTGTTTATTTGACGTTGTTGTTGTTGTTTATTTGACGTTGTTGTTGTTGTTGTTTATTTGACGTTGTTGTTGTTGTTATTTATTTGACGTTGTTGTTGTTGTTATTCTTTATTTGACGTTGTTGTTGTTGTTGTTTATTTGACGTTGTTGTTGTTGTTGACGTTGTTGTTGTTGTTGTTGTTTATTTGACGTTTTTGTTTTTGTTAATGTTGTTGTTATTGTTGTTGTTATTGTTGTTGTTTTTTATTTGACATTGTTGTTGTTGTTGTTGTTAATTTGACGTTCTTGTTGTTGTTATTGTTGTTGTAGTTATTGTTTATTTGACGTTGTTGTTGTTGTTGTTTATTTGACGTAGTTGTTGTTATTGACGTTGTTGTGGTTGTTTATTTGACGTTGTTGTTGTTGTTGTTTATTTGACGTTGTTGTTGTTGTTGTTTTTTATTTGACGTTGTTGTTGTTGTTTATTTGACGTTGTTGTTGTTATTGTTGTTGTTGTTGTTGTTGTTTATTTGACGTTGTTGTTGTTGTTTATTTGAAGTTATTGTTGTTGTTTATTTGACGTTGTTGTTGTTGTTGTTGTTTATTTGACGTTGTTGTTGTTGTTGTTTCTTTGACGTTGTTGTTGTTATTTATTTGACGTTGTTGTTGTTGTTATTTATTTGACATTGTTATTGTTGTTGTTATTGTTTATTTGACGTTGTTGTTGTTGTTGTTTATTTGACGTTTTTGTTGTTGTTGATGTTGTTGTTATTGTTGTTGTTATTGTTGTTGTTTTTTATTTGACGTTGTTGTTGTTGTTTATTTGACGTTCTTGTTGTTGTTATTGTTTTTGTTGTTGTTGTTTATTTGACGTTGTTGTTGTTGTTGTTGTTTATTTGACGTTGTTGTTGTTGTTGTTGTTGTTTATTTGACGTTGTTGTTGTTGTTATTTATTTGCCGTTGTTGTTGTTGTTATTGTTTATTTGACGTTGTTGTTGTTGTTGTTTATTTGACGTTGTTTTTGTTGTTGACGTTGTTGTTGTTGTTGTTGTTTATTTGACGTTGTTGTTGTTGTTTATTTGACGTTGTTGTTGTTGTTGTTTATTTGACGTTGTTATTGTTGTTGTTATTGTTTATTTGACGTTGTTGTTGTTGTTGTTTATTTGACGTTTTTGTTGTTGTTGATGTTGTTGTTATTGTTGTTGTTATTGTTGTTGTTTTTTATTTGACGTTGTTGTTGTTGTTTATTTCACGTTCTTGTTGTTGTTATTGTTTTTGTTGTTGTTTATTTGACGTTGTTGTTGTTGTTGTTGTTTATTTGACGTTGTTGTTGTTGTTGTTTATTTGACGTTGTTGTTGTTGTTATTTATTTGCCGTTGTTGTTGTTGTTATTGTTTATTTGACGTTGTTGTTGTTGTTGTTGTTTATTTGACGTTGTTGTTGTTGTTGACGTTGTTGTTGTTGTTGTTGTTTATTTGACGTTGTTGTTGTTGTTTATTTGACGTTGTTAATGTTGTTGACATTGTTGTTGTTGTTTTTGTTGTTTATTTGACGTTGTTGTTGTTGTTGTTGTTTTTGTTGTTGTTATTGTTGGTGTTGTTGTTATTTATTTGACGTTGTTGTTGTTGTTGTTTATTTGACATTGTTGTTCTTGTTGTTGTTTATTTGACGTTGTTGTTGGTTGTTGTTTATTTGACGTTGTTGTTGTTGTTATTTATTTGACGTTGTTGTTGTTGTTTATTTGACATTGTTGTTGTTGTTGTTGACGTTGTTGTTGTTATTGTTGTTGTTTATTTGACGTTGTTGTTGTTTATTTGATGTTGTTTTAGTTGTTGTTGTTTATTTGACGTTGTTGTTATTTTTTATTTGACGTTATTGTTATTGACACTGTTGTTATTGTTGTTTATTTGACGTAGTTGTTGTTATTGACGTTGTTGTTGTTGTTGTTTATTTGACGTTTTTGTTGTTGTTGATGTTATTGTTGTTGTTGTTTTTTATTTGACATTGTTGTTGTTTATTTTATGTTGTTGTTGTTGTTTATTTGATGTTGTTTTAGTTGTTGTTGTTTATTTGATGTTGTTGTTGTTTTTTATTTGATGTTGTTGTTGTTGACATTGTTGTTGTTGTTGTTGTTGTTGTTTATTTGACGTTGTTGTTGTTGTTGTTTATTTGACGTAGTTGTTGTTATTGACGTTGTTGTGGTTGTTTATTTGACGTTGTTGTTGTTGTTGTTGTTGTTTATTTGACGTTGTTGTTGTTGTTGTTTTTTATTTGACGTTGTTGTTGTTGTTTATTTGACGTTGTTGTTGTTATTGTTGTTGTTGTTGTTGTTTATTTGACGTTGTTGTTGTTGATTATTTGACGTTGTTGTTGTTGTTTATTTGACGTTGTTGTTGTTGTTGTTGTTTATTTGACGTTGTTGTTGTTGTTGTTTCTTTGACGTTGTTGTTGTTATTTATTTGACGTTGTTGTTGTTGTTATTTATTTGACGTTGTTATTGTTGTTGTTATTGTTTATTTGACGTTGTTGTTGTTGTTGTTTATTTGACGTTTTTGTTGTTGTTGATGTTGTTGTTATTGTTGTTGTTATTGTTGTTGTTTTTTATTTGACGTTGTTGTTGTTTATTTGACGTTCTTGTTGTTGTTATTGTTGTTGTTGTTTATTTGACGTTGTTGTTGTTGTTGTTATTGTTTATTTGACGTTGTTGTTGTTGTTTATTTGACGTTGTTGTTGTTGTTGTTGTTGTTTATTTGACGTTGTTGTTGTTGTTGTTGTTTATTTGACGTTGTTGTTGTTGTTATTTATTTGACGTTGTTGTTGTTGTTATTGTTTATTTGACGTTGTTGTTGTTGTTGTTTATTTGACGTTGTTGTTGTTGTTGACGTTGTTGTTGTTTTTGTTGTTTATTTGACGTTGTTGTTGTTGTTTATTTGACGTTGTTAATGTTGTCGACATTGTTGTTGTTGTTTTTGTTGTTTATTTGACGTTGTTATTGTTGTTGTTGTTGTTTTTGTTGTTGTTATTGTTGGTGTTGTTGTTATTTATTTGACGTTGTTGTTGTTGTTGTTTATTTGACATTGTTGTTGTTGTTGTTTATTTGATGTTGTTGTTGGTTGTTGTTTATTTGACGTTGTTGTTGTTGTTATTTATATGACGTTGTTGCTGTTGTTTATTTGACATTGTTGTTGTTGTTGTTGTTGACGTTGTTGTTGTTATTGTTGTTGTTTATTTGACGTTGTTGTTGTTTATTTGATGTTGTTTTAGTTGTTGTTGTTTATTTGACGTTGTTGTTGTTTTTTATTTGACGTTATTGTTATTGACACTGTTGTTGTTGTTGTTTATTTGACGTTGTTGTTGTTGTTTATTTGACGTAGTTGTTGTTATTGACGTTGTTGTTGTTGGTATTTATTTGACGATTTTGTTGTTGTTGATGTTGTTGTTGTTGTTGTTTTTTATTTGACGTTGTTGTTGTTGTTGTTTATTTGATGTTGTTTTAGTTGTTGTTGTTTATTTGATGTTGTTGTTGTTTTTTATTTGACGTTGTTGTTGTTGACATTGTTGTTGTTGTTGTTGTTTATTTGACGTTGTTGTTGTTGTTTATTTGACGTAGTTGTTGTTATTGACGTTGTTGTTGTTTATTTGACGTTGTTGTTGTTGTTGTTGTTTATTTGACGTTGTTGTTGTTGTTGTTTTTTATTTGACGTTGTTGTTGTTGTTGTTTATTTGACGTTGTTGTTGTTGTTATTGTTGTTGTTGTTGTTGTTGTTTATTTGACGTTGTTGTTGTTTATTTGACGTTGTTGTTGTTGTTGTTTCTTTGACGTTGTTGTTGTTATTTATTTGACGTTGTTGTTGTTGTTATTTATTTGCCGTTGTTATTGTTGTTGTTATTGTTTATTTGACGTTGTTGTTGTTGTTGTTTATTTGACGTTTTTGTTGTTGTTAATGTTGTTGTTATTAATGTTGTTATTGTTGTTGTTTTTTATTTGACGTTGTTGTTGTTTATTTGACGTTCTTGTTGTTGTTATTGTTGTTGTTGTTTATTTGACGTTGTTGTTGTTGTTGTTGTTATTGTTTATTTGACGTTGTTGTTGTTGTTTATTTGACGTTGTTGTTGTTGTTGTTGTATATTTGACGTTGTTGTTGTTGTTATTTATTTGACGTTGTTGTTGTTGTTATTCTTTATTTGACGTTGTTGTTGTTGTTGTTTATTTGACGTTGTTGTTGTTGTTGACGTTGTTGTTGTTTTTGTTGTTTATTTGACGTTGTTGTTGTTGTTTATTTGACGTTGTTAATGTTGTCGACATTGTTGTTGTTGTTTTTGTTGTTTATTTGACGTTGTTGTTGTTGTTGTTGTTGTTGTTTTTGTTGTTGTTATTGTTGGTGTTGTTGTTATTTATTTGACGTTGTTGTTGTTGTTGTTGTTGTTTATTTGACATTGTTGTTGTTGTTGTTTATTTGATGTTGTTGTTGGTTGTTGTTTATTTGACGTTGTTGTTGTTGTTATTTATATGACGTTGTTGCTGTTGTTTATTTGACATTGTTGTTGTTGTTGTTGTTGACGTTGTTGTTGTTATTGTTGTTGTTTATTTGACGTTGTTGTTGTTTATTTGATGTTGTTTTAGTTGTTGTTGTTTATTTGACGTTGTTGTTGTTTTTTATTTGACGTTATTGTTATTGACACTGTTGTTGTTGTTGTTTACTTGACGTTGTTGTTGTTGTTTATTTGACGTAGTTGTTGTTATTGACGTTGTTGTTGTTGGTATTTATTTGACGATTTTGTTGTTGTTGTTGTTGTTTTTTATTTGACGTTGTTGTTGTTTATTTGACGTTGTTGTTGTTGTCTATTTGATGTTGTTTTAGTTGTTGTTGTTTATTTGATGTTGTTGTTGTTTTTTATTTGACGTTGTTGTTGTTGACATTGTTGTTGTTGTTGTTGTTGTTTATTTGACGTTGTTGTTGTTGTTGTTTATTTGACGTAGTTGTTGTTATTGACGTTGTTGTTGTTTATTTGACGTTGTTGTTGTTGTTGTTGTTTATTTGACGTTGTTGTTGTTGTTGTTGTTTTTTATTTGACGTTGTTGTTGTTGTTGTTTATTTGACGTTGTTGTTGTTATTGTTGTTGTTGTTGTTGTTGTTGTTTATTTGACGTTGTTGTTGTTTATTTGACGTTGTTGTTGTTGTTGTTTCTTTGACGTTGTTGTTGTTATTTATTTGACGTTGTTGTTGTTGTTATTTATTTGCCGTTGTTATTGTTGTTGTTATTGTTTATTTGACGTTGTTGTTGTTGTTGTTTATTTGACGTTTTTGTTGTTGTTAATGTTGTTGTTATTGTTGTTGTTATTGTTGTTGTTTTTTATTTGACGTTGTTGTTGTTTATTTGACGTTCTTGTTGTTGTTATTGTTGTTGTTGTTTATTTGACGTTGTTGTTGTTGTTGTTGTTGTTATTGTTTATTTGACGTTGTTGTTGTTGTTTATTTGACGTTGTTGTTGTTGTTGTTTATTTGACGTTGTTGTTGTTGTTATTTATTTGACGTTGTTGTTGTTGTTATTCTTTATTTGACGTTGTTGTTGTTGTTGTTTATTTGACGTTGTTGTTGTTGTTGACGTTGTTGTTGTTTTTGTTGTTTATTTGACGTTGTTGTTGTTGTTTATTTGACGTTGTTAATGTTGTCGACATTGTTGTTGTTGTTTTTGTTGTTTATTTGACGTTGTTGTTGTTGTTGTTGTTGTTGTTTTTGTTGTTGTTATTGTTGGTGTTGTTGTTATTTATTTGACGTTGTTGTTGTTGTTGTTGTTGTTTATTTGACATTGTTGTTGTTGTTGTTTATTTGATGTTGTTGTTGGTTGTTGTTTATTTGACGTTGTTGTTGTTGTTATTTATATGACGTTGTTGCTGTTGTTTATTTGACATTGTTGTTGTTGTTGTTGTTGACGTTGTTGTTGTTATTGTTGTTGTTTATTTGATGTTGTTTTAGTTGTTGTTGTTTATTTGACGTTGTTGTTGTTTTTTATTTGACGTTATTGTTATTGACACTGTTGTTGTTGTTGTTTATTTGACGTTGTTGTTGTTGTTTATTTGACGTAGTTGTTGTTATTGACGTTGTTGTTGTTGGTATTTATTTGACGATTTTGTTGTTGTTGATGTTGTTGTTGTTGTTGTTTTTTATTTGACGTTGTTGTTGTTTATTTGACGTTGTTGTTGTTGTCTATTTGATGTTGTTTTAGTTGTTGTTGTTTATTTGATGTTGTTGTTGTTTTTTATTTGACGTTGTTGTTGTTGACATTGTTGTTGTTGTTGTTGTTGTTTATTTGACGTTGTTGTTGTTGTTGTTTATTTGACGTAGTTGTTGTTATTGACGTTGTTGTTGTTTATTTGACGTTGTTGTTGTTGTTGTTGTTGTTGTTTATTTGACGTTGTTGTTGTTGTTGTTTTTTATTTGACGTTGTTGTTGTTGTTGTTTATTTGACGTTGTTGTTGTTATTGTTGTTGTTGTTGTTGTTGTTTATTTGACGTTGTTGTTGTTGTTGTTTATTTGACGTTGTTGTGATTGTTTCTTTGACATTGTTGTTGTTATTTATTTGACGTTGTTGTTGTTGTTATTTATTTGCCGTTGTTATTGTTGTTGTTATTGTTTATTTGACGTTGTTGTTGTTGTTGTTTATTTTACGTTTTTGTTGTTGTTAATGTTGTTGTTATTGTTGTTGTTTTTTATTTGACGTTGTTGTTGTTGTTGTTAATTTGACGTTCTTGTTGTTGTTATTGTTGTTGTTGTTGTTGTTTATTTGACGTTGTTGTTGTTGTTTATTTGACGTAGTTGTTGTTATTGACGTTGTTGTGGTTGTTTATTTGACGTTGTTGTTGTTGTTGTTTATTTGACGTTGTTGTTGTTGTTTTTTATTTTACGTTGTTGTTGTTGTTTATTTGACGTTGTTGTTGTTATTGTTGTTGTTGTTGTTGTTGTTTATTTGACGTTGTTGTTGTTTATTTGAAGTTGTTGTTGTTGTTTATTTGACGTTGTTGTTGTTGTTGTTTATTTGACGTTGTTGTTGTTGTTGTTTCTTTGACGTTGTTGTTGTTATTTATTTGACGTTGTTGTTGTTGTTATTTATTTGACGTTGTTATTGTTGTTGTTATTGCTTATTTGACGTTGTTGTTGTTGTTGTTTATTTGACGTTTTTGTTGTTGTTGATGTTGTTGTTATTGTTATTGTTATTGTTGTTGTTTTTTATTTGACGTTGTTGTTGTTGTTGTTTATTTGACGTTCTTGTTGTTGTTATTGTTGTTGTTGATGTTGTTTATTTGACGTTGTTGTTGTTGTTTATTTGACGTAGTTGTTGTTATTGACGTTGTTGTGGTTGTTTATTTGACGTTGTTGTTGTTGTTGTTTATTTGACGTTGTTGTTGTTGTTGTTTTTTATTTGACGTTGTTGTTATTTATTTGACGTTGTTGTTGTTATTGTTGTTGTTGTTGTTGTTGTTGTTTATTTGACGTTGTTGTTGTTTATTTGAAGTTGTTGTTGTTGTTTATTTGACGTTGTTGTTGTTGTTGTTGTTGTTGTTGTTTATTTGACGTTGTTGTTGTTGTTGTTTCTTTGACGTTGTTTTTTGTTATTTATTTGACGTTGTTGTTGTTGTTATTTATATGACGTTGTTATTGTTGTTGTTATTGTTTATTTGACGTTGTTGTTGTTGTTGTTGTTTATTTGACGTTTTTGTTGTTGTTGATGTTGTTGTTATTGTTATTGTTATTGTTGTTGTTTTTTATTTGACGTTGTTGTTGTTGTTGTTTATTTGACGTTCTTGTTGTTGTTATTGTTGTTGTTGTTGTTGTTTATTTGACGTTGTTGTTGTTGTTTATTTGACGTTGTTGTTGTTGTTGTTGTTGTTTATTTGACGTTGTTGTTGTTGTTATTTATTTGACGTTGTTGTTGTTGTTATTGTTTATTTGACGTTGTTGTTGTTGTTTATTTGACGTTGTTGTTGTTGTTGACGTTGTTGTTGTTGTTGTTGTTGTTGTTTATTTGACGTTGTTGTTGTTGTTGTTTATTTGACGTTGTTAATGTTGTTGACATTGTTGTTGTTGTTTTTGTTGTTTATTTGACGTTGTTGTTGTTGTTGTTTTTGTTGTTGTTATTGTTGGTGTTGTTGTTATTTATTTGACGTTGTTGTTGTTGTTGTTGTTTATTTGACATTGTTGTTGTTGTTGTTGTTTATTTGACGTTGTTATTGGTTGTTGTTTATTTGATGTTGTTGTTGTTATTGACGTTGTTGTTGTTGTTTATTTGACGTTGTTGTTGTTGTTGTTGTTTATTTGACGTTGTTGTTGTTGTTGTTTTTTATTTGACGTTGTTGTTGTTGTTTATTTGACGTTGTTGTTGTTATTGTTGTTGTTGTTGTTGTTGTTGTTTATTTGACGTTGTTGTTGTTGTTAATTTGATGTTGTTGTGATTGTTTCTTTGACGTTGTTGTTGTTATTTATTTGACGTTGTTGTTGTTGTTATTTATTTGACGTTGTTATTGTTGTTGTTATTGTTTATTTGACGTTGTTGTTGTTGTTGTTGTTATTGACGTTGTTGTGGTTGTTTATTTGACGTTGTTGTTGTTGTTGTTTATTTGACGTTGTTGTTGTTGTTGTTTTTTATTTGACGTTGTTGTTGTTGTTGTTTATTTGACGTTGTTGTTGTTTATTTGAAGTTGTTGTTGTTGTTTATTTGACGTTGTTGTTGTTGTTGTTTATTTGACGTTGTTGTTGTTGTTGTTTCTTTGACGTTGTTGTTGTTATTTATTTGACGTTGTTGTTGTTATTATTTATTTGACGTTGTTATTGTTGTTGTTATTGTTTATTTGACGTTGTTGTTGTTGTTGTTTATTTGACGTTTTTGTTGTTGTTGATGTTGTTGTTATTGTTGTTGTTATTGTTAGTGTTGTTGTTATTTATTTGACGTTGTTGTTGTTGTTGTTGTTTATTTGACATTGTTGTTTTTGTTGTTGTTTATTTGACGTTGTTGTTGGTTGTTGTTTATTTGACGTTGTTGTTGTTGTTGTTATTTATTTGACGTTGTTGCTGTTGTTTATTTGACATTGTTGTTGTTGTTGTTGACGTTGTTGTTGTTATTGTTGTTGTTTATTTGACGTTGTTGTTGTTTATTTGATGTTGTTTTAGTTGTTGTTGTTTATTTGACGTTGTTGTTGTTTTTTATTTGACGTTATTGTTATTGACACTGTTGTTGTTGTTGTTTATTTGACGTAGTTGTTGTTATTGACGTTGTTGTTGTTGTTGTTTATTTGACGTTTTTGTTGATGTTATTGTTGTTGTTGTTTTTTATTTGACATTGTTGTTGTTTATTTTACGTTGTTGTTGTTGTTTATTTGATGTTGTTTTAGTTGTTGTTGTTTATTTGATGTTGTTGTTGTTTTTTATTTGACGTTGTTGTTGTTGACATTGTT